>VZRM01006852.1:465708-642329 GCA_013397955.1 Grantiella picta | reverse complement strand
TATTCCTACTTTAATGCTCTCTATTATATTCCTATTTGTCTAAAAGAAAAAAACATTTAAATTTGCTCACACTCTTTGAAGCACCAATTTTAGACAGCCCCATATTTAAAGGCACTGAAGAAATAACCATTACTATTTTAGTCTCTTACCACATTGCTTTCCCACTCAGATAATAAGGCATAATTTATAACCAGTATATAATATTTTTTTCATCACAAACTAAAATAGGTTTGACATTTTAAAAGAATTTAACTTTAGAGTCATGCTGTGTATTATTAACATGAAACTCACTGTGCACTCAAAAATCCCAATGATTTATCCCAAGTTGCTTTGTAATCATGGTAATTTCACTTAGGCATATACAACTAGTCAGAAAGAGTCTACCGCTTGTTTCAGCACACTGCTGGTGACTCAGGAGCTCTGATTTATTCTGTGCTCTAGTGTTACTCTGGCATCACTTTTTGTTCCTCTTCTACCTCATTTGCTTCCAGCTCTAAAAAAATCTTAGATTTACCAGGACAATGCCCAGAGCAAGCAGTGAATCAGGCAGATTCACTGGCATCTGAGAGAATACCTGCATGTTCACCCTTGGATTGATGGTACTGTTAAATTTACACCACAGTACTAGGCTTGGACCTGTTCTATGTCAGGTATTTTTCCAAATAATTTCTTGGTGGGTCTTGAAGGATATCATGGGCCAGGACACTAGGAGATCCTTTCACTGTATGGCATTTTGACTTAGTTTGCTTGTTTTGGAAAGGGAAAAATTTCGATACTGTCAGCTGTCCTTAGTGCTGGAAAAAGGTGCTAGTAATAAATAGCATTTGAAACTGGTGTTGAAGTGTTTGTGACTGGAAAGGCTTAAAGCATTTTACTTTTGTGCAATTTAAATATCTATATTGTGTGAAACAAATCACTGTAGCAGTTAGATGCTGAACAAACCTAAATGCCTACAGCCCAAGCTTAGATAACTCTCTGATATAACAGAAAATACTTTGCTTTTTACAGTAGCTTCATACAGACTTGAGATCTTGACAAGAATAGAAAAGATGTGGACACATCTTCCTCAGCACAAAAATTTACTGCTTTTTCCTTCTCATAAAATTTCCATAACCACGCATAGTTCAATAGTTTGGAAAGAGAACCCCAGCATGGACCTACATGCTAGCCTGGAAGGTAAAGAAATATGAGTTTGAACTCCCTCCTGGTGGGGAAGGAACTTAACATACCTCTGATTTGGAGTTGAGTGCAAAGGGAAGCAACATGGCCAGCTCCCTGCTCAGCCTACCACAACCTTCTCCACCCAGGAAGGCAGCTGGGACTGAAATCTCAGATTCATATACTACTTTTTCACAAGTGCAAGAGATAAAGAACCTTTGTGAGGCACTCTTGGCCTAGGCATTGCCACACAAAAACTCTTCAATCCTAGGAAATGAAGATTTACAGATGGTGAATTTTCCCCTGTACTGCTTAGGAAAGGAAAGCAACAAGTTCAGGCTCATGAATTCCCTTCCTGGAGACAGTGCTACAAAGCTCAAAATGGTAAGGAATAACTTCTTTGTAAATGTGACCCTAAATTCTCAGAGAGGATTGGGAATCCCGAGGCATGAATTGCTAGTTAGCCTATAAATTAGGCATGAAGAATGCTTGTGGCCTGGGGAGTAAAAATAATGGAAAACATAATAGCAACTCATAGAAAATCAGTGTACCCTGCAGGTGGTGCAAATAACAACCTGGCCACAGAAAAGTTCTCATTGTCTCTGACATCAACACCGAAACACATTACAACAAAAGCATTTAGATTTAAAATGTGGGTGTCAGGACAATTTGATCTAAGCAGTGGACTTGAATGTACTCTTAAATAAAATTATTATGTCCTTAAACAGTTGAAGTTTTCAGACAGCTACAAGGCTAAAAAGCAGGGGAACTGAGAATTACAAATATCCATGCCATTGAATGCTGGGCTTCAGCAGCTTCTGAGACTTTAACCAGTTTTGCCTCTGCTTCTGAGTACAAATTTTATTTTTGACGAGTGATTCAACAATGAGGATCTGGTCATAGATTATAAAGTACATAAAAAATTAACTTTGTCACTGTATTTGCAATTGCTGCAATGACACAAATGTCTATGTAGTTCTGATATATAGTTTTTAAATGCTTTCATCCCTCAGCCACAAAACCCTCGTCCAATGGTTTTAGAAGATATTCTATCTATATGTTGTTGGGAAAAAAATATCTATGTTAGTAGGATTCTTTTCCCAATTCAAACCAGTTATCGACAAAATGTAGGATAAATATCTGAACTGCATATTTAAACATTTCTTAACAGTAATAGTTATATGTGGCTGAAACATTATTTCTTCCCTGTCTATACATAAGCTGTTTTGTATCAAATAATAAATATCACATAGTATAAAAAGTGATACAGATTTTAGCACAGAAATTCAATTTCTCAGATTTTCCTTTTTTAGTTTGGTAAAATCAGGAGCCTGTAATTTGAGTGATGCATGCAAAATTATTATCACCAACCATGGAGTTCTTATGTGAACTGAGAAAACAGAAGTTAGCATGAAGCCACTCTGACTGAATAGTTTTCTAAACCACAATGTCTTTAACCACATTTTTCACTTACATTATCTTTTTGAAGTTTTCAATTGAATCAGTCATGTTCTGTAATGCTCACTGTTATCACATGATGTGATGGAGGAATAAAATGACACAAGACATTTGCAATAGATCAGTCAGAAAATCATAGACAAGAAAAGCATCAATAGCAAAATAATTCATAATGAGGCTTTTGTATAGCCTGTAGATCGGGGGAAATGAATTTTTTTTCTTTATACGTCGACATTTTCAGGAGTATCTTAAAAAAATATCCAGACAGGGAAGATATTTTATGACATACTTTGTATATGTCTCTTTATTAACTTCTTATGTTTTTATACGTAACAGAAGTGCATTTTAAATCTGGTTGAAGAAAGCCCATATATGCAAGCTGCATTCTGTGTGACATAGAGCAATTTTGAGGTATACTTTTCTATGCATTTAAATAGATTTGAAGATGTTTTCTGATCTAGAACTGAATATTATAGGTGTGGATTTGTATATGCTCTTCAAACATTTTAATTTTCACTGGTTGAAAATAGGAACTTGAAAAAATAAAAAATACTTTGTATTAGAAATTTTATGAATGAAATCAATTGCATTTGAAAATTAGGATAGAAAAACCAAGAAAATTTTGGCCCATGTGGGAAGAACAGATTAGATGGCTGATTGTAAAGGTAATAAAGGAAAAAGACAACTTTGACTAAATGCCTCTTCTGTGACAATGTAAAAATTTTTGTTATCAGTGAAAAAGCTCAGTTTTTGTTGTATTTTTGTAACTATAACATTTTACTGAATGCCATGTTCCTATTAATTACTTTATCATAATTATTAAGGATAATTTATTTTTCACAAATATCAAAAATAATCGCAAAAATACTTATCCTAATGGTTTTGTTTTTCCTTTTTAGATGCTCTATGTAGGATGTAAATACGTATTATATTTCATTCAGACTGTACTCTCCAGAAGCGTCTAAGCACTTAAAGATATTGAACAGTCCAGGAATTAATCAAAAGCTCCTTGACACAGTAAAATCACCTGTCTGTCCAGTGGTGCCTTTCCTATGGAGACAACAACCTACTTCTCTCCCAGAGTTCCTTATCACTCTTTCTTTCTTGTACCCTCTGTACTTAGTTGAACATCAACAGAACAACAGTGGTGCTGAGTGGTAATTATCTTATTTTTCCATAGTGGCTTCCTGATTGTCTAAGAAGTGGAATGACTATTTACTGTAGCTAAGATCAAGGCATTCAAACAGTTTATCAGGTAGATTATGGTTGTTCCAGGTGACTTCACTTCCTATTCCACCACCTCTTCTCTGTAGCATGCATAATGGGCAAGAAAACAGTCATGCAGAGTGTCTGGCACATGCATCTGTAACAGCAATGGAATTCCAGAAGGCTTGTGCGTCTGTCCATATCACATTAGGCTATTTAAATTGTTAAAAGTTTTATCTTTTGTTCCCACTTTTGTAATGGAACAAAAACAGCATGTAATCTCTCTATTCAGTGCTGTGGCCAATATGCAAAATTCACAGTCCCCCTTGTTGCTTCCCTGAACCATCTAGTCTTGCATTCCTAGAGAACAATAAGGCTGATGGAGTACATAGGTACCTAGGCTAACTAATAGTGTTTCCTGGAGTAAGAGAATTATGGATTCAATCTCTTTCCCTCCTCATACTGAGGAGGGTTTGGAATCCACTTCCCTCTTTTTGTGTGAGTACTCCAACAATTGACCTCCTAGACAGAATGTGGGTATTTCCAGAGAGAACTAGGTGAACTGGAACTGAGTGTAATAGGGACATCCATTATTTCCTGTTAATTCTATATACATTCAGTGGCAGATAGATTCATCATCTTTATCTTCTACAGTTAATGAAGCAAGAGAGAAATACCTCCAGACAGTGATCCATCTCATTTTATGATCCTATCTTACTCTCCAGAAATACTTACTACACATATGATATATTGTGTAATAGGCAGTTAGAAACATAGAGAAATGAACATTACATACCTAGCTTTGGGCAACTAAAGTTAGTGGAAAAGAATTCACATCCTAAAAAAAGCAGATGGAGGCACTCTAGAAATACTGCAGACACCAACCATCTTAGTGGAGGAAGAAGCATCCAGTTAAAGAGATTAGTTCCTCCTCCTACAAAACCTGAGAGAAAGAGAGGTTCAGCTATAATCCTAGATCATCTGTGTTACTCCTGTTCCTTGTCACTTTTTCTTCCAATCCCCCAGGGTGGAGCCAATACCTAAGCAAAATTTGGAGCAGCCCTAAATTTGTGCAACTAAAGAACAGAAAATCTATTCTTAGTAACAAAGGATCTGTTTCTGCCCTGCTTTTGCTGTTCACATACAAGGACCAAAAATGCTGGCCAA
This sequence comes from Grantiella picta, assembly GCA_013397955.1. Classification (NCBI taxonomy): domain Eukaryota; kingdom Metazoa; phylum Chordata; class Aves; order Passeriformes; family Meliphagidae; genus Grantiella; species Grantiella picta. The sequence continues at coordinate 637,340 of VZRM01006852.1, read as the reverse complement.
GAGCTCAATCACAGTAGAATTAGTGAAGAAACTGATAGTATCATCTGAAACAGGTTTATGAACAACCCAAGTACCTTACTACATTGATACCACTGAAAGATTTTATCATGGGCATGTAGGTCTGTATGCTCAGGCCTGGGAAGCCTGACCATCCTCTTCCTTGATGGGGCTGGTCAAGAGCAAGTCTGCTGAAGGCAGCAAGGTGGCATCCCTCCTTACTTCAGTGAGGCTGGGAAAAGACAGGCAAAAAGATATTGGTATTTTTGTTTGTTTTGTTGGGTTTTTTGGTGTTTTTTTTTTTTTGTCTTGGTTTTCTCACTAGCCAAATATATTTTAACTAGTAATAAATTAATTTTGACTCTCTTTGTTTTTCTCAACCCAAGAGCTTTTCCATTGTAGTTTCTAATCCATCCTGAATGAGTGAGTAGCTGGATGGAAGTTTGTTCCCTTAGCCAAGATCAACCCACCACAGCAATAAAGACATTCTTTCATATATCTTATGTGTCAAGTAGCCTTGAAAGTCACAGAAAATCCTACAACTTTCTTTCTAGACTTGGTCAAAAGAATTCATCTGAAACTCTTTTCACATATTAGTTTAAACCATTGTCACTATGAATTTCCAGGACGATGCAATACGTATGAGGGTGAGTGGAAAAAAGAAAATCTATAAAAAGTCTGCTAAAAAAAGCCTAAGACAAACCAAGTTATCTGCACTGTCGTGTTCTTGAAATAAAATTCCATCAGTCTAAGTTAATGGTTCTTAATAAATGTGGTTAATAGCTAAAAATGGAGTTCAGTGTTCATTTCTTCAACATTATAAGCAGTCATTGCACAGAGTAATAAAAATCGAAAGAATGACTTCAGGTTTTTTTCCCCTTTGAATTGAGTTGTCACCTATTAACGTTTAAAGCATAGCTCATTAATACACTGTCATTGATGTGTGATTCCATTATCAAAGTTCTTCAAAGATGTAAATTTTCCATTGTAAGCTGCCCATCTTTCTATAACCTAGGAAAAGGACTTTAAATCCACCAGGTATTCAGCTTTATAATGCTGTCACATTAGTTGTATTTTGTTTTATTTATGTCTCCACCATTTAACTTTCAGACTCCCAAAGGTGTATATAGCTGCCCATGGATTATAAATACCTGAATTAGAAAAAGAGCAACAGCCAGGGGTCAAATTATGTAAACTTGGTATTTTCTTATCTGAGGTGCCTCTTGTAATTCACATCACATTTCAACTGTTGAAGTGGAAAGAGTAGAGCAAGAAAGAGGGCAACATAACTCAGAAAATATAAAGTGATAACGCTGAATACATCTGACAATCATTAGAGCAACTAGCAATTTCCATGCATTCCCATCCTCTATAAATGAGTGACTCAAATGGCAAGAGCTGTAAGGCATAAGATATTTTGCCTCTTGCTGAACTGGAATAATCATGCCATTAGCTGTGGCTGCATCACAAGCAGAAGTACATCAGGGGGAGCAGCACAGCAACTTTAAATAAGGTAAATCTAGTAGCTGCAGTAGACCACAGCTGCATGTCAGCTAATTTTCTCTCTTGAGAAGTCAAAGAACTAACTTGTATTACCATAGCCAGACTATTTCTTCTACTTGGATGATCTTGAGCCTTTGAATGATGCCACATAGAGTTGGGAGAACAAGTGCTCTGCTGCAAGTTTTGAAAAGCAAGATGTTCCTTTAAAATACCTGTGAAACATGTGGCACTTCAGGAAACGATTACTTAGTAAATTGCTTAATACTGACAGTGGTATTTCCGGGTGTAATTGGTCCATATAAGTGCAATAAAGATGGGAGCTGAATCATCTGTTAACTTTTAAAAAGTTAAAGTTTATATTTGCTTGTGAATGTAAGTAGTGATTGTTTATAATTAGTAGAAATTGTCTTTGGACAAACACTTTGCTTAAATGAATTGCACCTTAGATTAGTCACATTTTAGCTTCTAGTTGCACAGGTGTGTGCTACATTAAATTTTAAGCTGTGCTCTCGTGTCAAAAAGTTGCCATTATTAATTAAATAACTGCATTATATTTTATTATTCATAGCCCCATTTACAAGGAGCAAGATTTACAAGATTTTTGTTTTTATCAGCTAATCCTTATGGTCTGCACACAAAAGAGCTTCTGCAATTACATAGAATAGAAACCTCATGTTGGGGCATAAAAAGAATTGAAGAAAAGTCATCTCCATCAACTAGTTCTTGAAAGCAAAGAGAATGATCTCACAGTTACTTTTGCATTTTACTTTAATTTATGGGACGCATCTAACCTCCCAGAACAGCAATGAGGCTCTATGTCATGATAATGAAGAGACTATTGCTGCCACAGGTCTGATATTAAGAGAAGCAGGTACTGGCCAGGAATCAAATATGTTCCATTCAAACATGTTCCATTTTATCAGTACCTATACATGATATATTATAAATTATATTGTACTATATCCATTAGTTATTAGCTATTATATTACAGAAATTAATCTATGAAAAACTGGGAAATAGTCTTCAAAAGGCCCTAAAATGTTGCTGCATATTTTCTCTTGGGGAGTTTTTGGTTTTCTTACTCACACAACATTTTGCATGCTTGAAAATCAGCAGCATCATACAGAAATTATAAAATATGAAGATCCAACTACTTTCTAATGCTGTTCACATGTTTAAGGAATTTAGACTGTAACTATGATGAGACATAGAGTTAGGAACAGCTTTGTGCAAAAGTATTGTGTCCAACCCACTTTTTATTAACAATGAAAGTTTTGGGGTAGAAATATCTTGATTTGAAGAATAGTGAGATGAGGAAGGTCTTTTGAGTTCAGAACAGAAATTCTATACAGGGTGACAAAATAATTTTTTTAGAAAGAAAAATATAGCATATTCAGAAATAGTGAGAAAAATTAGATTGTCAGTTAGGGTGTGGGGTAATAGATGGGACAGAGGGCTAGGTTTCCCATAACAGATCTTCCCCTGTATGCATGAAGGGGATATAAAAAAATGAAAATTATATTATAAAATATTAAAACTGTTAGTAAAATACATAAACCTATATTTTTCACAATTCTTATATTAAATATAAAGTTACCTATCAAGTAAATCTAGTCTTTCCTTGAAATAAAAAACCCAGCTCCCTGTATTTTATTTTAAAGACTTTAGGAAAAAGAATTTTAATTGTTGACAACAAGAAATCTCTGAAGATCAAAATGATGCAACAACAAGAAGAGGCCTCTTCTTCCAATATCCAAGTTAAAAAGAAAAAAGATATACACATATTATATCTGGTTATTACTTGTTTGCATTAAAAGATCATGCAGCTATTCTCTTTACCAACATCTTCATATTTGGCTTTTGAATTTAACCTGATACAGTGGCACTCCCTGCTCCAATATACAGGGAAGCATTTGCTCCTTTGTTCACATGGATATATAGAATAAAGCAACTTTGTCCAAAATGGTAATCAGCAACACAGTGCAAGAAAAGATTCTAAGTTTGGGAGCATGAAAAATAGATATCAGATGGTTCTGCTTTCTGTCCTTTGAATAATCCAACCCATTAAAAATATCTCTACTTCAAAGCTAATAGAAAGACCAAAGAACTCTAACATCCTACACAAGCGTATATCCCAGGAAATTTTTTTAATGTTTTTGAATGTGTTTCTGGATATGAATCAACTTAAGATGCAAAGTGAAGAAATTACTTACACCTGAATAGCCTCCAAAGTTAGTCAATAAGAGTGCTAACCTAGTTCTCTTTATGTAAGCCCATTTAAGAGGTGAGGCATCCGTGTTCAGCTAAGCAAAAGGAATTTGTGGGAACTACAGCTAAGACTGTGGGATGCTAGATACCCTGGAGAATTAGGATTGAGCTAGGAGACAGAGTTAAGAAAAGCTTTTCTGTGCTGTCTGCTTCACTTTGGGGCAGTGAAGTGCAAGTGAAATTTGTCCTGTCTAGACAGTAGTTCTCTGCCTTGCCTGACTGCTAAGCTGTTGCTTCTCATAATGTCATCACAGACATTGCCTGAGCTGTAGCTGTTAATGATAAACAAAACTGGGTTTTTTAATAGTTTAAAAACGTGCTTCTGCTTTTGTTAGAAAGCACACAATATATTTATTACCAGTGCATACATTTTTGAGAAACATATGTTTGCTTGCATGAGAATAAACCACAGGCAGCCAGTATCACACAGACTGAAATTCTTTGAAAGAGATTCAAGGCAGGAGTAATTTGATGGTGATGTCTTTAACAATCTAAACCATAACTACATTACAGATGAAAAGAAAGTGAGCTGAAAGTTCCTAGCCACCATGAATTCTGATGAATGGAACTAGTAAGAACAACTGCTTGGAAATCCACCAGTGACTCCAGCAATAGCATCCATACATACATATATGAGATCACCATCTCTGATGGAGGTATCTTCAAGAACTGAAGAGTTCGTAGCTAAATAGATATTGGGTTCATAAATCCCCACAGAGTCCTCTAAAACTTTGCTTAAGTACTCGTCTACTGGAATCGAATACTGAGGTTCTGAGCATTAGCTAGGCTTTTCAGAGGGCAGAGATGTTGAGGAGCATAATAAAGGGGATGTCAATTGAGTAGAAAAACTATTATAAAGAAAAGTGGACCCCCAAACCAATTTTTCTTAGACCTACTCCAAGAGACAGCATTTCCCATCTTCAGAATCCAGGCTGTATTCCTGTTTTGTGTATCAGTATCCCATGATATGAATGAAGCACTTGGATCCATTTCTGAGTTGCAATAATGGAGATTCCCTATAATGTCATTTCCACTAACAGTCACACAACCAAACACTTGCTGTTCACTCTTACATACATCTGTTATTGAGTTTAGGCAAAGTATGGCTACTTGAAAACAGGTTCCTTCATATGGAGCTAAAACTCCAAGAATAGGAGCCTGCATGAAATTAAAAAAAAAAAATTTGGAAGTGGATTTTATGCAATCACAGCATATGTGCATTAAAGACTTCAAATTCCCTCCTTATCTGCTGTTGACTTTATATTCTTTTCTATATGTGAATGTCAATGTTTCTGCTTGAATTTACTCATCTATTTTCAGGAATGAGCAGCATGGGTTTCAGGGGGGCTAATCAAGCAAGCCTGTTCTGAGTAAAAGAAAAAACATTGTCATTTTTCTCTTGTTACTGGCTAACCTGCACTCTGGCATTTTGATTTAACTCTTCTGTTGTCCCCAAAAATCTGCTATTGTGGGGATTAAACTACAAGGACAAGTTGTATACAGATGATTTTTTTTATTATTATTTGAAGAAGAATAGGGGTATGAGTTATTTGATTCAGATATTATTTAGATTTTTCCTGCTTGTAAGATTTTATTTAATAATTCCTTCAGATTGATCAACTGCATATTATAGAGGGGACCATTTGAAAAATGCAGATTTTGTGCAAACAGCGTGGTTTTTCATGTAATTGGAATATAAATGCCACTGTATTCTGCTAGTTGAGATCAATTCACTGCACAGATACTGAATGTATCTTGGTTGAATTTTGTGACTTAGAAATTCCTAAGCTAAACTATTCTTGCATATTTGGGACCTTTAAGATGTGAAAGTAATTTTGAGGAACAGACATAAACCAGACAGGCGGAACCCCCCCCTCAATTACAGGTGATACAAAGACATCCCTAAAATACAATTGTCCTGTGATTTAGGGCCTGACTTTGGGTTGAGTAAAAATTAGATTCAATTTCCAGTTTTGCCACAGACGTCCTATATGACCTTGGACACTGTGCCAGAGGCATCTAGCCAACTGGAAACACAAGACTTTGAGATTTAGCTGGCATTCAGATAGTCTGAATCTGGGCTTTAGCCTCTCTGTGCCTCAGGTCCCTGTCTGTGAAAAGAAGATAAATTGACTTCCCTGCTTCACAGTAATATTGGAAGACAAATTCATCTGAGACTGTGAGGTACTGTTGTGAGGTTTCTGTAAGTATCTTTATAAAAATATATTTTTACTTTTTGCTGCTGTCTTCAGCATACAGTGGAGAACACAAGAACTGGAGTTATGATTTTGTCATTTGATATCACAAAAACTACCAGCCATAAAATCCTGGTTTCTATTTCCACATATTGTCCAACAACCAACAGATATTAAATATGTGTGTGTGACTTACACTGGATATACATGTGTATTTTATTTTATACAGGCATATACACTTTTATTTCTGCTGAGTTATGTGAACATGTTGCTAATGTATGAACATTCATTACATTTGCTAATTAAAACTGTTTCTGAAAGTTCCCCTAACGCTTAGATTCTATACATGGGAAACAGTAAAATTATAGAAATGTGATTTTCAGCCAGTCATCTACTCTCTATATATTAAATAGGTATTTTAGATGGAAAAAAAAACAACAAACCAAAACAACAAAAGAAGAGAAAGAGCAGCTCTTCAAAGTTAGAAGAATATCAAGCCACATTCAAATATGAGTCAGAGTCAAGTCCCACAGAGGTATTAGCATTAAGCGAAAGCTATTCGGGTTGCTGACAGATGCAATTATATGTAAATATATATTTGTGTGCATAATTATCCACATAAACATATTTTGCACTTATTTTAGAAATGCGTATTTTGTTTAAGGTAATCCTAACTAAAAGTGTTTCTTGTCAAACAAGTAAAACCTATAGCAGATAAAGTAGACTCCAAATTCCTCTAATTAAAATTATTGCTCTCTTTTTTAGACACCTGTGGTCATTATTAAACACAGTCAGCTTTAGATAATACTTGCTGGCTTTTTTTTCAGTATTCATCCAGGGAAAAAAGAACTGTTTGCTTCTCTTTTTTGTTTTCTTCTCAAAGCTCTTTAATCATTTACCATCTTCTCTATGGGCATTTCAGGATGATTTTTAAATATTTCTGCTTATATACACACAGCTCTAGGAAAAAAGTACTGTGCTGCATGGAATTTTCCATCCACCATCACTTGTAGGAGTTCCTAGCGTAGTTGATTAAGTATCAATTAGCTGCCTGCCTGAAAATCGTGTACATACAGATTTACATTAATTGGTGTCACAGTTGTTGTGTGAAAAACAGACAATTAAAAAAACTAAAAATCACAGAGTCATAGAATCATAGAATCCTTTATGTTGAAAAGATCTCTGAGTCCAAGTGCTAACCTAGCATGGCCAAGTTCACCACTAAACCATGTCCCTCACCACCAAGCATTACAATTATATAATTACTGAATTACTGAATTGTAAGCCTTTGCAGAGGACTGCAGTACCTTCAGCAAAGCAATTTACCACAAACCACTGAGTTCTGTACTGGTTTTGGTCTGGGATATGTTTTGGAATTGTGAGCAAACCAGTCTTGATAACACAGGGATGTTTTATCTGTTGGTGAACAAGTGCTTACACAGCGTCAAAGCCTTTTCTTTTTTTCATGTTTCCCTGACATTGAGTGGAGTGGGGATGCACAGGAGGTTGGAAGGTGCAACAAAGAGGAAAGCTGAACTCAAATGCCACAAAATATGGCATTTTGCTCGGTAATAAAATTTCTGGGGGAAAAGAAGAGAGTTCTGGCATTTGTCTTCCCAAATAACAATTACATGTGAAGAAGCTCGGCTTTTCTGGAAATGGCTAAACATCTGCTTGCAAATAGGAAGAAGTAAAAAAATTCCTTCATATTTATTTGCTTGCATGTGTGGCTTTTGCTTTACCTATCAAATTGCCTTTATCTCAACCCTCATGTTTTCTCACTTTACCCTTGCTAATCTCTCCTGCATTGTACTGGGGGGATTGAGAGAGCATCTGTGTGGTGCTGAGTTGCCTTACAAGTTTAAACATTGACAATTCTAAATGGAGCTCCATAAATTCATATTGATTTGAAATCAGTGATCTTTTGCATAGTGCTGAAAAAAGATGTTAACTCCCGTCCACATCAAAGTCTATACAAAAAACAATATTGATTGAGAATATCAGAATTCAATTCATTTTAACAAGGTACGATTCAGAATGTAGTCTGGCAAGCCATCATGTATTCTTTAAGCAATGAAAGCTGCAATAATTTCTAACTTTAAAGACAATGCTAATCCTTAATTAGAGTTTTGCGCAGCTAATGAAGTGCTAGATATTGGTTTTTTATACTAACTCCTAAGTTTAATGAGAAACTCTCATTAAATATTTGTTTCCTAGAATTTCAGTTTGTTTCAGACTTACCTTATTTCATACATTATAGTTAGCAGTTAGCATTTTCTCAAAACATAAAACATCATAATGAGAATGGGGTTCATAAATGGAAATTCTTTACTGAATCCTAAAGTACACATGCAGGGAAAATTCTCCCTGAAGTTACCCTTTTCTCTTTCATTTTAATGCTCTTATTCTGAAAAATTCATTAATTTCAACATTTTTTAGAATTATTTTCCCAATAAGGATAAAAAAAATAAAAATGCCAATGAGATTTAATGTTAAATATGTGTGTAAGTACACTCCAGAAAAAAAAGAAAGACACTCTGCATTTTCAGTGTTGAGTCTCATTTCCTTACCTGGGATATAAGCAGCATGCCAAAAATCTTACGTTAAATGGGTAAATTACAGCACATAATATCTGATTAATCTATGTACAAACTGATTCATTTGGCTGACACTAAAGCCTCCTGTCTTCTAAAGGGGAACAATCCAGCTTTATATAGGAGATTTGAAATTACAGTGAACCATATAGCATTTCACTCTACTGATTACTAAATTACCAATTTGAAAGCAATTTACAGATTTCAGTACGAATTTAAGTTAGTCCCTTAAATGCTGTAGCTTTGCATCACTATGCATCACAGACTGATGATTTTCTACAACTGCTACAGAAATAATGGAATGTAAAATTAAACCTATCAGCTGTACTTACATGGCAAATACACTTCTTTATTTGCTTTTGGAGCACCAGGATAGCCAGCATAGTATAATTCGATGACAAACTACACTTTATAGTCTCAGATGATCTTTTATAAATAGATAGAAAAGGGTAAATGTCACAGAGGTAGTCTTTTAATTTGCTAAACCAGCTAGATAAACTCAATTGTCATGTGTACTTAAAAACTGTGTAATTGATAATAAGATAATTGTGATTTTCATTTTGTTTAAATAAGAAAAAACACTTTTGATATCAGAAAATTATTTCATTTTGGCACTGCACTTGGATTTAGAGACACTCTATAAAGCCAAGAATTTTAAACATATTCATACCAAATTTTTTCTTCTTTTGAAATGAATACTGGTTACTTGGTTGCCAAAAATACTGTGCCTATTCATACTGTGTTGTGCAAGTTCTTTGATGTCTTCTTTCTATGTCTACACACAGGAACATTTATTAATATCACAGTGGCTGTCAGAAAGGAATGCATGAAAATGACTTTTTCTGAACCTAATGATACTGTTCACAAGTTCAAAGATGGATGTGTATGCCTTCATAGGGCTGAGATCTAAAACAAACTTTCACTGTTTATATAGATTGAGAAGCAGCTATATGGAGACTCTGGCATTAAAATGTTTTCTTTTGTAACTTTGGCTCCTTGGAGCACAGCAAAATGACAACTCTGGAATATTTATTGACTTTCTTAAAAGAACAATCCCAGAAATATATTTGGAAATATATTTGCAATATATATTTGCAAAATATATATTGCAAATATTGTATATGCACAAGTCTATAGGTTTCCAGATATCTCAGGAGGGATCTATTAAAAAAAAAGATAAGAGTAAAGACCACACTGGAGACTCAAACCAACACATATATAAAAAAATTCTCAAATGCAGTAGCTGGATTCTCAGATCTGAAGAGAAGTTTTCTCAACCTGATTAGAGAAACAAAGTCATTCAGTAGGTCTGCTATGTAGAAAAATAAGGTTAAAATTATTGGTTTGCTGCAAGTAGGTGATACTTTGATCCTCAAGAAATCACAAAGCTGTACTTGAAGTCTTATCTAAATCATGATTGACTTGAGGAGGATAGCAAGCCTAAAAAATATAATATGCAACTAGTTTTTCCTTATTTGTCAAGAATCTCATTAATTTTCTTTGAAATTACCTCAAAAAGTACTACATTCCATGGACAAAAGCCAGTTGAGTGGTACTATGCATTATTATTCTTCATAGCTGTCACAAGGAAACCCATTAACAATGCAGATAATTAGATTGGCTTGGCAAAACTGATGGAGATAACCATGAAATGGACAGATATAAAACATCAGCTGGAAGAAGAGGCATGGGCTTTCTACTCACTGGGCAGTGTTCTTGGGAAGCTGTAAGAGGCCCTGTAAACCATACTAACCTTATAATAAAGCAAATAATATTACAATATTTAAATACTATTTCCAGAAAGGATTTCTTAAAACCCATGTTATCTGTTCAGGTCATAGCTCTATGCACTCCTGATCAGTGTCAGAAAACCTCAATCCTGAGAGGTAGTAAGTTTATGACTGAAGACCCTATCATGTACATTGGAGGCCTTAAATAGCAAGCCCCAGAATAAAAGCTGTGGGTTTTCTGTCTTCCACCACTTGCAGAATAGGATCAAATTGGCAAAATTACTGACACTTCTATTCCTCATCACCCCGCTTTTGGCTCTTCAGTTATCTTTTTCTCTGCAGGTATAGTTAACTCAGCAACTGTCTACATGTAAATTTTTAACAGAAACATTCTCATTATGTACCAGAAATCTTTAAGCACTTGATAAGGAGCGAATGGGAAAGAGCAAGCAGAGAGTTTTCCTTGGGTATGTTTTCCCTCAGTTTTTGACATGAGCTAGAGGCTACATTCAAAGCATCATATTTCATAGCTGTTTAATGCCTGATGGATCCTGCCTATGGGCTTGTTTAATCCCTTTTTGAGGTCATATTTTTGAGCTTCACAACATTCTTTGGCAAAAAATTTAAATGATGCATGAGATGAAAAATGCTTCATCTTATTACTGGTTTAAGCCTGATACATAATAATTTGATTTTCAACTCACTGGCTCTTGAGCTATCAGAGTTATTATTTGTAGCAGTGGCCCTGGCTCAGATGAGCCTGGGCGACCAGCTGCGTGGAGCAAATGACACCAAGGAAGGGCCCTGGGTGTGAGGAGACTTTTTGAGTAGGGTGACAAAGCAGTGCACACCCAGGACCCCCTGCGGCTGGCATCCTCAATATGCATCAGACAACGAATGCATTGGTTCTGTTCATGTCCTCTCCCCTATCCCATATTTAGTTAAGGGCTAGAAAGTTCTTCTTTGTTCCCTCTAGCTGAGTTTCCCCATTGGGTTTCAAATTTTTGTACCTTCCCTCCTCGCGTCCCCATTCCCTGTTGTCCCTGTCAATCCTGTACCCCTCATGCTCCGGTTGGTCCTCCCGTGTAAACCCCTCCCAAGCTGCAGCCCCTCTTAACCCCTTGCACGGTCACACTCTGGGGTCTTGTGCTCCGAATCCCGCACGTCTCTGCTCCTCACATCCCTCCCCAGTCCCACCTGCCTTCACCTCCCTGCTGCTCCTCCCAATAAATCCTGGATTCCAATCACGAGAGACTGTATTTCTTTCATTATCGCCTTGTCTCCTGCTGGCCTCTGTCCCCGGAGGAACTCCGCGCCTGCACCCGCGAGCTGCACTGCTGTGCCCGGCCGGCGCGTGGGGGTCGCGGCGGCTCACCCACTTCTGTGTGGCTTCGGGGCTAGCTGCCTGACCTGAGCAGAAGCCACAGTCCCTATCTTCTCCTTTCCACTTGTGATTCACATATTCTCCATGCACTCACTAGGTTTTTTTTCCTTACCAGATTCAAGTAACGAAGTCTATCTAACCTTTCTAAACTGTCTGTATGTTTAAAATATTCAGTGCTTCCAACCAATTTTTGTGATAATTTCAGTCTTCCAATAACTTCAGGTTACTCAGTGTCATTATGAATTAACATTTGCAAAGCTACACAGGGTGATCTGTGCATCTTTTTCTCGTGCATGATGGTTGATATAGAGCTCGTCATCATTCATGTATAGTTTCAGTTGGTTTACATCCATAGTTTGAATACTTTCAGGTCGAAGAAGAGCAATGAAGCTGGTGAAGGGTCTGGACATCAAGACTCATAAGGAGTATCTGGGGGAGCTTGGATTGTTTAACCTGGAGAAAAGGAGGTAGCAATAAGAAAGCACCATTCAAAAAAGTCTTAGAAAAATTTACTATTCAAGCATGCATGCATTCTGTACTTCAGAAGGCAAGGTGATCCCACAGTAAGGTGATGTTTCTCTCTGTGGGAGGACCGCAGGAAGCGGTGGCCTCACAAAACAAGGTCCCCCTGGCGCGTATCTCCACCAAGTCCGGGCTGGGCGACCCCCGGGGTGCGCTCCGTGTGGCATGAGTCTNGCATACAGAGCAGGGAAACAAAGGGAGCACATGGAATCCTAAAAACCCACGTTGCTACAGTAAGGGACAAGCTATGGCACCTACCTGTTTTCAAGGAAAAGTGCCCTCCAAGAGAACCCCTTTGAAATGGATCCATTTGAAAATGGATGCACAGTGTACACTTCACAGAATGAGGACATCTTTCTAATATTGTACAGTAGGCACACCTTAAATCAGCAGATAGACCAGGATTGTTCTTGCAGAGCAGAAAACAAAAGCAAGTGATGTTCCAGAACCTTCACCAAAACCAAGTTTCCCTAAGTAGTTGTACAGGGCCTCAGCCTGATGTTTCTCTCTGCTGGAGGACGGCAGGAAGTGGCGGCGGCACAAAACGAGGTCCCCCCAGCACGTATCTCCACCAAGTCCGGGCCGGGCGGCCCCCAGGGTGCGCTTAGTGTGACATGAGTCTCCGGCCACAGAAATTCTAACAGGAAATGAGCTAAGACAAAGGAACAAACCTGGACTCATCTCTGTTCTGGCAGGGAGGTTTATTTGGGGTAACGGGGAGAGGGGTTGCAGGGGAGGAGAAGGGGGGAAGGAAAGGCAAGGACAGGGTAGGCAAGGAAGGAAAGGTAAGGACAGCCCAGAGAGAAGACTTCTCTCAGACCCAAGCTCTGGCTTTTAAGCGGAAAGGAAGGGGGCAGGGGCTGGCTCTCTGAGAGCCAGTCCCAGGAGAAGGAAGTGAAGATTGGCAAAAGGGTACACACCAATAGGTTTTCAGGTACAGCAGAGCATATTTCAAAATGAACCAATAGTATACAGAGCAGGGAACAAAGGGAGCACATGGAATCCTAAAACCCACATTGCTACATCAGCCTAAATGTAAAATACAGGCAGAGTAGAATTTATAGAATTGTTTAGCTAATTTAGAACTCTAAATTCACATTGATTCAAAATAATGTGAAATTGCTATTGTCACTATCTTTAAATGACAGAATAAAAATGATACAATAAATTGCACTGATGGAAAAAAATTGACAGCAAACCCTTTTTTTAACTTTTCTATGTCTGATTTAGGACAATGAGCTCAGCATCACAAAGTCATGTCAAAAGGCTTCAACTTTCAATAGGAAATAAACACTGAAGAAGAAAGTATGGTATGACTTAAACACATATGTTGCTCTGCTAGGCAAAACAGAGCTTCCCTGCACACTTAAAGAAAGGACAACTCCTTGAAATTTGGTCTTCCCTTCTTTTCTCTCCGTAATGTTGATGAGGACAGAGAAGATCAGTTCTTGAAAACAAAGTCATGCTCTATCTCAGTCATTCCCAGAAAACCTGTGTTATAATCAAGTCAAACCTTCTGCTGACTATAACCTACACAGCTTCACTGACAAGGCACAGAATAGAGGAGGATTATTCATTTAAATAATGCCTTACATTTTTTGCAAACTAATTATATTTATAAATATTACTGAAGCTTGCACTGCTGCTTCTAGACAGGAAAATTATGACACCAAAGTCAGCATCTTCATTTCGGTAACAATACTCTTCACAGTGATTGCAACATGGTTAATAATACATGATTCTGAACTATAAAAAATTTAATAGCATAGAATCAACACTGATAATATAAACCAAATAAAATTCAAACAAAATTAATTAAACTAACTTTTTTACAGTAGAATACAGTTCAATTTACTTAATTTAGTTACACAAAATCATTGATCACAATTAAATTAGGATATTTTTAAAATTAATTTATGATTAAATATGCAGAGTGGAGTAAACAGGAAAGAAAGCTCTTGCTGAATCCCAAAAAAAAACAAAGTAAAGGTTTGGTTTTATTCAATTATTTGCTTCTTTTTATAATGGCATGATCAAAGTTGAACTCTACAAAACTGACTCTATAAAAACAATATTCTGAATTTTGATTTTTACAGTGACTGACTTTAATATCAAATTCATAACATTCTTTTGTTAATTACTTCCCTCGTAGGTCACTTCTTTCTCCATTCAAGAATTCAGTCAGGAATTCACTCACACCAATCCAGGTGAATACTTAGCACACTCTTTGTTTTAGGCTTTTAAAAGTCAGCCTCAGCATTTCCTTCTTATATGCTTTCATAAGTGGTATAAAGGTCTGAAGAGCCAAATGTTTGCTTTCCCTCTGTATACCATTTTCTATGGTACCAGCACAGCCTCAAAAGTGAAGGTGAACTATCTCTGTACTTGTACAGATGTAGGATGGATCTGAAGTGAAAATTAATAATGAGGTGTCAATAGAAGAGAATTTTAAAAATATGGATATCTATCTGAGAATGTGTTTAATAAGACATTTAAGAGATTTTGTGTGTGTGTGTGTCTATGCTATTACACATTACATTACAAGTATGCTTTTTGCAAAGAGCTGCAACTCAAAAACTATGATCTGCTTTCTGTATGCACTCCAACAATCAGCAGAAGAGTATTTTCGTTCAAAGCTCCCACCGAGGTCTGGAGTTTGCTTTTCTCCACCCTGTTCCTTCTGCTTTGCCTTTTTATATTTTCCCTGTAGTGTGCAGAACCAAAATCAAGAAAGGTTAATTCCTACAAAAAAGTTAAGTGCTACCAATCCACTTTTGGCTGGAAAACCACAATAAGAGTTCATACACTGCATCAGCTTACTTGGCAGAAATAATGAGAATATCTGGCACTTACTAAATGTTAAGAATAGGTCAATTCCTTCTTAAAACAAAAAGCATTGGCCCTAAAAACATTGCAAGTACCTTGGAGCTGATGGGCAGCCTGGAAACCTTTACATTCTTTTTATTTCACATAAGAATCAGTAGATATAGTGTATTAAATTCTTACTCCTAAATTCCTACATTTTATAGAGGATTTAGACCACAAGAGTTGCTGTTTAGAGCCAGAAACTGCCTCTAGGGAGTATGATAGATCTCTTGACTACCCACAATGACTGACTTCTGCACACTTATTAAGCATCACAAGTACTTACCTCGTGAGAATGACAGCTAAAATTATTAAAGGAAGCAGTTGAAAAGGTATATTTAAAGTTACTTATACCAGGTGCACACACCAACTTCCCAAGTTGTCAATAGTAGCTCATTTTAGTAACACAAATTGTATTAAAAAGGGGCATAAAAAGGTTGTAATTTGAAATGAAAATGTGTTCCAGATTTTTTTTCAAATGCCATTTTCAAATAATAAAATACAACTTCAATATTCAGAATTACAAGTCTGTATCCTTTTTGAAGGGGCAGATTTTTGTTGCACTGAAGTGAGCTGGAATTTTTTATTAACTTGAACTTCATCAGAATCAGAAGTCCAAACTCCCTCCCCCTCCCAGTTCCATTTATCCTGTAAGAAATTTCTGCCTCATACATGGTATTTTGCATGTATGCCTCATAATACTTTTAACAACACAAAAATCACATTTCTGAGATGAGAATAAGGCAACTTTAATTCATGTGCTAACAGGTCAAGTGAGAATCAGCCCAACCTCAGTGAACATCGAATCCTAGATAATAATTAAATAATTGGATTAAATTAGACACTAAAATTGTTAGTGGTCTAAAACGATGTTCTGATTAACAACTTTTGGCCATGTTTTCTTACAGAAATTCCCTACTGAGTATCTTACTTGAAAATACCTCAGGAAATGTGTGCTTATATTTCTTGACACGTCCTAAGGTTTTCCTTCTTGGCTGAAAAACTTCTTTCTGTCAATGCTGAAAATACTCAAAACAATCTCTTTATAACAGTCTTGACTAGAAGAAGATTACACGATTTTTCTGTACTGAATTTAACTTTCTGCATCGTTGTCCTAGGTTACAATATAGATGTATTTAATATTCTATTACCACCAGCTGTGGGGCATTAGCTGTTATCTCCTGCTATGCCTCACCCCTGATAACAGACAATGGGCCATCAAGGACCCACTGCATGACTCATGGAATTATCGCATCCTATTGTGAGATGCTCTGCCCAGTGGGGAGGAGCCAAGCATTCCCACCTGGATATAAGCTGGCCTTGGAACTACCTAGTCAGCCCTGTCTACTGGGTTCCCAGGGGACAAGAGATACCACTGGATCTTCAGCTGGAGACTAGACCTTCACAGGATCACTGCTTCAACTGAACTACTTCAGTTGGACTGCTACTGCCACCCTAACCGGGTGTCAGGTTATATCTTACTTTGTCACTGCTTTTCCTTTTATTATTGCACTTATTTCCTTTAATTTTCCTATTAAATTTTAATCCTGACTTGCGATCTGCCATTGGTTTGTTTTCAAACTAATGAAATCATTCACACCTCCCTTTTTAAAAGCCTTCCAATGGCCTGGCCATTGATCAACACACAATAATATTCTTGCCAATGTTACTAGATACTTGGAAATACAGACTATTCACATTCCTCTGGCCCCCACAGCATTCTGCTTTAAACATCTGAGAGATCTCCTCACACTGTCTTATGCAGATGTCAATGCAGTGTCTGAGCTGATATGCACAAAGTCCAGACCCCACCTCTCATAACAGTACCTCTTTACCTAGAGTCTACTCTTCCACCCTTTCATACTCCATCCTCCTCTTCTCCTAGAAACCTTCAAATTTTACTTCCTTTTCCATTCAGTGTTTTCTCTAAAAAATGACAGAAGATTATTTTTATCATCTCTAGAGCACGGACTTTAGAACCTTACATGAACATAGGAGCAAGAAATGCATCAACCTTCCAGGGACACAGATCCCACCTGCCATCTCCCTCATGAGATTGCACCAGGTGTACTGTATTCAGCTCTGCTGTCCTCAGCACCAGAAAGAGAAGGACCTGTTAGAGCAGGTGCAGAGGAGCCCATGAAGATAATCGGAGGGCTGGGACACTTCTCCTTTGAAGGCAGGCTGAGAGAGCTCGAGCTCTTCAGCCCGAAGAAGAGAAGGCTTCAGGGAGACCTCATTGAGGCCTCCTAATACCTTAAGAGGCCTTACAGAAAGAAGGGAGAGGGACATTTTATTCAGGCAGGTAGTGACATGGTATGGGGTAATGGTTTAAAAACTGGAAGAGGACAGGATTAGATTAGATATTAGGAAGAAATTCTTTATTCACAGGATGGAGAGGCACAGGCACAGTTTACCCAGAGAAGTTGGGGGTGCTCAGTCCCTAGAAGTGTTCAAGGACAGGTTGGATGGGGCCTGATCAACATGGTCTAGTGGAAGGTTTCCCTGCCTATGGCAGGGACTTGTAACTTAATGATCTTTAAGGTTCCTTCCAACCCAAACCATTCTATGATTCCCTGATTTTCAAACTCTCCATTTATGTGTTTGAATTACGCTACTGACTTCTTGCCTCCCTATTTACCTTCCCTGGGGTCAAGCTTTATTTTTTCTGCTCTTTGGTTGGTTGTTATTGATTTATTACTTCAAGCATCCTCAAAGGTTTTTACAGGCCTTAAATTTCAGACTTACAGTATTTCATAATTCTGTAACCTGTTTTTTAGACTTACCCTGAATGCAACATTGTGTTCGTAGGAGACCATGATCAGGCAGAGCCTGGCTGAGAAGTGTGACGCTCTGTGCTACCACAGCAGTCCCTTCACTTGGCTGTACATGTAGGAGTAGGATGAGGAACTACTGTAGGAGTAGGATGAGGAACTCCTGATCACAAACCAGGGTTTACTGATACTAATCACGCTGATATAATCAATGTGTCAACTCATGTGTGCTGACAGCTCCTAGTGATAACCTAACAGCAATGCAAAATCACAAGTAGCTGTATCCTTTTCATGAGGTAAGGCATGGTTATAAATGCACTATTTCTAATTAAAAAATAAAAACAGAACTTTCATGCAAAGCACTCATTGATACAACTGTAATAAATTTAAAAAACACCAAACAAACACCATTAACTGACATTTATCCTAATAGAACTGCTTTGGCAAAATCAGAATTTTAATTACAATGTATCAGTTCTGTGGTGACTTAGCCATCTTTTTATATTTTAGATGACATAGTTTTTTATTATTTTACACAAATACTGAAAATATTTCATTCTCCTTTGTCTGAGGTTTTATCTTTCCTTTTTTTATCTCTTACTGCCATCTGAAACCAGCATTCCTAAGCCCCTTTTCATATCACAAAACTTCCAGATGGCTGTTTTTCAAAATATATGAATCAAATATAGCATGTATATACATTTTTGTAAAAAGATCACATCTAAATTTCTTGGAAGTATTACATTATCTTTCTATTTCTTTTATTCTCCTTTCTTTCTTTCTTTGGCTTTGTTGTATGTGTGTACGTCTGGCTGTGCCTTTCTTTTTTGTGGGCAGGGAACTCCAGTGGCACCCCGTGAGAAAATTCAGAATCTTGAATGCTACTTTCAGTTAGCTTTTGGTGGAGTTGGTCTTCTGTACTGTCCTTCAAACTGACAGCTGAAAATGTATTATGAATCCCCCGATTACCTTTTCCCTCGTCTATTAAAAGTACTTGTGGCAGCATCAGGGTTGTGCAAAGTCACCGATACTTGTTGTGAAATCAAAGTCAAAACAAGCAGTTGACTAAGCTTTAGAAAAAACATCACCACATAGTACAGATTTTCTTGAAGACAATAGATTGGTCACGATATGTATTCCATCTGTGTTTAATACATGGATGAAAATATACAGAACATTCATGTCAGTAATATAAACATTCTAAAGCTGAGAAAAACACTAATTGAGAGACTTCAAATTGTCTGGCATAACTTCAGGTATAGGTTTGTCAATATAAACAATTTTTTTTTGTACTTATATTCAGCATCCCCTTAAAATGTTTAGTCAGAATCCCTGAGAGACTTACTGTACCATAAATACTTTACGAGGATTCAGAATATTAGTCCTAGCAAGGAAAACTACAGTTTGATAAGTATGACTCACAAACAATAATTGGGAGGAAAATGCATATAGTAATCAAATCTTATATTTTCTCATTTCCCCTCCCAATATTTACCCACTAAATGTCTCAGATATTCTTACCCACAAGAACTCCATTTTACTGACATGCATGTAAATTGCTTGTTGAATCCTCACCAGATAGTTAGAGACCAAGGAAGAAGATACTTGAAATTAATCCCAGAGATACCAAGCACTCATGAGAGCAAACTACAAATGACTTAGACTAAAGTTCATCTCGTAGCCATGTATTAAGCAAGTAGATTAGATAAGAAGAATACATAAAGAAATCACATATTATTGCAATATAAATGTAAGTTTCAGATTTCTTCGGTGGGAGAAAAAAGAGCAGAAGTTGTGCCATCTTAGTCCACAGTTCTTTCCAGCATTATTTTATCTGTTTTACAAAAGTACTTGTTTGAGACAGTTGGCTCTGGTGAAGCCTGCTTAAAAACTCAAAAAATGAAAAGTCTCAGTTCCACATACTTTTGAAATTTCTTGTCTGTGGTGCATTCTTGTTAGACTATTTAACTCAGAGTTGACTGATGATGTGAGCCTGCATTTGTTTGTATGTCAGTTGCTCATTTTTTCTAAACTCCTGTAGATTTCTAATGTTCTATCAGTTACTGTACTAAGATCCACTAAGATTAACACCATACAGTAGGTTTTCATGTTGATTAGCAGCAAGCTCACATTCATTTCACTTTGTCTACTGCCATTTCAATAAAAAGGACAGAATTAGTGAACTAGATAAATACAAATTTATTTGTTAGAGCCAGTAAAAGTTCTTCAAATTAAATTACTGTTCTACCAGCCTCTTGTCCTTCATAGGAGTGATCAGCAAGTATGTGGAAAATCTGCTTTGCATAACCTACCAGGGCCCTGGAGAAAAACTAATCAGCCATGGCATAAAAAACGTCCCAGTATAAATAAAATGATTCTAAGAGAGTGGAAGAAAATAGTCAATTTAGTCAATTGTAGTGGGTGGAGTACTTCTTAAAAAAGGAAGCCAACATTGGAGATGCAGACAAGTGCATGTAGAGTTCTGTACTATTCAAAACATCCAAAAATGGTCTGGAAAAGAAAGGAGTAAGCCCAAAGTTTGATGGTGACACAAAAGTTATTAATGTTAAAATATATATAGCTATATTAGTGTTACAACAACCTGAAAGTTGTAGCTGAGGCAAGAACTAATTGCAGCATTGCAGAAGGCAAACTGTGAGATAAATATTTTAGAATAATTTAGGTTGGAAAAGACCTTTAAGATCACCAGCTCCAAAAATTAACCTGACGTGGCTAAATTCATGACTAAATCATGTCTCTAAGGGCCACACCTCTACATCTTTTATACAACTCCAGGGGAGGGGATTCCACCACTTCCCTGAGCAGCCTGTTCCAGTGCTTGGCAGCCATTTTTTGGAAGAAATTAAGATGTCTGATGAAATTTGAAACAAGTGTTACACATGAGTAAAAATAACACTAACCTCACACATTGTCATGGTTTCTGGAGTCACCCTTTGTGAGCAATCTTGAAGCTGTGATGGTAGCCTGGTCACACAGTAACTAAGTGCTTGGTGGCAGTCACTAAGGAAGTAAAATATTAGGAATTAGGGAAAGAACGAGAAATCACTCTGAAAACAGAAACACTAATACTTACTAACTTCATAAACTACCTCTAGGTATTTCTGTGTTCTTATATAAAATGTTCTGGTAGTCAATTTACAAAAGTAACATCAGAAAAAAGATAACCATCCCATGCCATTACCCAAATATGTCAAGGTAATTTTTCTTGTCTTTGTGGATGCCTTTATTCCCCCTCTGTAAAGCAATAACTAGATCTCTGTATTTTTGCTGGAAGAATTTCTGGTTGAGAAAATCTTTGACAGGATTTGATGTTTATATATTAAGGGCATTGCTTTTTTATTTTTTTAATGCAGTTTTCTTCAATTTATACACTCCAACCAATCCTGAAAACCAGATCTAATAGCACATCAGAAAAGCCATTTTCTTTTTCCCACTAAGGTCAATAAAATGTTAGCACCTGAGTATTCCCAGCAGACTCTGGCACCAGAATTAATTTTAATTTAATACAGGAGTGACTTACCTGCTACTTATATGGTTGGTTCCCTGCAGAGTCCAAAACTAACCATGACATATATAATCCTAAAATATGAATATATGCTTGTATCATTAGAAAAAAGAGCCTTAAAAGTTATGTGTTCTCCTAGTTTCAACACCAGCCATACAAATAGTAATGGTGATTTGAAAATTTTTAATTCTATTGGGCACGCTCCAAAGAAACAGAAAATTCACAGGATAAAAAAGCTGACACCATTTCTGAGGTATCAAAAACCAAAAGAGTTAAGACAGCCTTGTAATTTCTATTATGTTTTGTGTTCTTTGATGAGATTTTTTTGCCAGTCTGATTGTCTTTTAAGAAGTAGATTCCAGCTCTAATATAAGTCTTAAAAATACCTTTTAGGAATTCCATTTCATTGATTAAAGCTGTCAAAAAAAGAAGGAAATGACGAAGTAGGCAAAACACTTGTATCCTAAGCTACATGATAAATTCCAGTATGAACAAACATACCATTCATACCGCCTCCTACATTATTTAGCTGGTTTAACAAATGTAAATTAAGTACTTGAAGTCAGCAAAATTAAGTATAATAGATGAGGCTTACAAATGAGTAATTTTGTACAGCTGCCATTTGCTCAATATTATAAAAGTGCTCTTAATTTGATTTAACACATCTGTAAAGTGACTTCATTCTATAGATTTATCATCTGAATTTGCATTTTTTTTCTGCTTACAGGAGGGGAAAAAGAGCCAATTTCACTTGGAAATTCTCATTTATTAGGCTGTTATATAAATCTCTTCTATAGTGCTTTGTGATGCAAGCATCAGCAACACCAGTGAACAGGATTCTGTGGTAATTATGGATAAATGAACACATCTGAGTGACAAACCACTAAGGTTTTTGTTTTGTTTTGTCACTCCCTCTCTCTACCCCAATATACCCCTGGTTACTCTTCTACTGTTGATTTTGAAAAGCTAGAGAGATACACATGCTTGTATGATTTATTAATCAAAGCAGAGAGAATTGCTATCTTGTTTCAGTGATTTAGCACTCCTCTGTTAGCTTGGGCATAAGCCCTACATCCATTTAAAAATAATGCAATCATCCATGTTAATCTCTCCTGGCACAATAGTTCTGTTTCTTACCTGGTGTAAGTAGAAGTAAATTCATTGAGTTCAATGAGGTTAATGCAGAACATCCTTAGCTCTACCATAGCCAATATTATTCTGGCTATAGAGCATCTTTCCAATCTTAAAAAATAGCTTAGTTCTAGCCAAAGAGATCATAAAAACAATAAATAGAAGAAAAGTCGCCTTTTTATATTATCTGTGAAATTTTGACCTTAAGGCCTTGAAGGACAAAATGTCTGTAAACAAATTATTGTGGTTACTGACAGACTATAACAGATCACAAGGTTTTTCATAAACCTGTACTATGTGTATTGCATGTCTGAGGAAAGAAAAACTTCAAAACATAATCACACACAAATTCCCCAGTTCAGCATGGTTATATTTATTTGGTTTCAGTTCCCTAAAATTCATTCTGTGTTTATTAATTATTTTAATATGTAATGACTGCATTACAAGAGGATTTTAACCCCTGTGTGTCACCCAATTTTTGTCACTGTAGTGAGGCAGTGGATGCACGATGTTGGAGGCATTTAGTACCTGTCTACATGGACAGCAAATCAATTACCATGTTAGAGAATATTCTCAATAGGTTTCACAATATTCTTTCCAATAAGCAGTTCATCATTCCATGGAATAATTCACTGATCATAGGGCAAGAGACAGGAGGAGAAAGCATGGCAATTTAATCAGTGGTTATTTCACTCTCCTTAGCATAAGATGAGTGAAAGATAGATAGGAGTCCTATCTCCAGTGCAATATAAATATGCATATAGGTTATAGGATCTAAGCTTTATTGTTGTTGTAGCTATCATTATTATATTAATTACTGTATCAATTTTTATATAAATAATTTTTAGACTGGAATCTGGTCTTTTCCTGTCCCAAGTACTGGCTTCCTTTAGCTAATGGGCAGAAAAATCTTCCCCCTCTCTCACTTACTAGAGTCCCTTCGCATTTTTATTGTTTGCCTAGCTCCTTTGTACTAATCAGAAGAAAATTATCTTCAAATCTATGAGAAACCTGAGACACTTAGCATCATGTGGTAAAGTTCCTCCTGCTCATGCCACTTTTGCTGTAGCATGGAAGTGAAGTTGGAAGCTAATCTCAGTAAACTCCTCTGGCTGCTAACAACACAGCCGCACATTCTGGTCTTATATAGTGGTTACACAGATTTTCATTTCAGAGATTAGCTCCAGCAATTAAAGAGAATATCTCTTAAAGACTGGGTTAAATCTAAGTGAAAAAAGACCTCATTAAAACTGAGCTATGAAACCCAGCTAAACCGAAGGCAATTCTAAACAATTTAATGTCTTTTTGTTCTGTTCCTTCTGAAAATGGATCTACTGACCATGGTCCTACTGACCATGATTGAGTATGTGGAAATTTGTGTCACATTCAAACCAAGATTGGCACGTAATTAAAACAAAAACACATTAACCAAAATACTCTTGTACCTGCTACAAGTTTTTTGTGTTTTTTTCTTGTACCACTTTACTAAGAAAATATATAAAGATACTTAAGTCCTCTGGATTTTTCAAAAATTATCTATGGTAGGGCCATAATGCTAACTGTAGAACATGATAAGTGCTCTTATCATGTTAGTTATGTTACTTATTCTCATCTGAGAAGTGGTCGTATTGTAAGGCACATGTATAGATACGCACAGTCATATTTCTGAACAGACACATTATGGAAGAAAAACCAGGTATAAACACCAACCCCTCCACTTAAACAGTGGGCAAAATATTATACAATTTTTCCTGCTGTTCCACAGCCCCTGCTAATTTAGAAGATATTTAGATTCTGATCTACAGTCTTTGTTTACCACATTACTGCAAAACAGAAAACAGAGTTGTATTTGTTGTCATCAACTGTACATGGCTATAGAGAGAAACAGAAGGAGTAAAATAGACAATAGTTATGTATAGATACAAGGTTTTGCCACACCAAGCTTCACATTCATTCACTATCAAACAAAATGCTTCAAAAAAGACCTATGGAAATGGGAAAATTTATGTTTCTTTCATTAATTTTGCATTTTTCTGTGCAGTCAGTGTTATAAGTAGGAACAAAGTTTCTTAATGTTGCTTGAATATTTTTGCACATGATGAATAAGACCCTTTTAAGTCTGGAAACAGTGATAATTATATTTTCTACACACTGCACTGAATCTATAATTCTCATTAGACATACAAGCCCTTCCACAGTATTTCAAGTAATGAAGAATAACCAGAGCCATGCTGCATTAAGAGGCTCATTTTTCCATGAAGCAATAAACCATACAACATTTATATTAGTGGCTCTCTGAAACTGCACGCAGTTGACATAATAGCAGTTACAACCATTCATCTTGTGAACAACAGTGACAGGTGTTGCCCAGAGCTCTAACACAAACATCAAAAAGCACTCAGTCTCTTAAAAAACTGGATAGAAATCATACAATGGGACATATATTTGATCCTCAAATAATCAATCATTCACATGTATTTCTTCTACATGCTGAAGAAAGTTATTGAGAGAGCATGAAGTATATTTGCTGTGAAGCAGAAATTTGATGTAGCTGAACAGGTAATAAAAAGCAGCTGAAAAAGTCTAGCAATACCAGAATGTTTGCACAAGCTACAATCTCATTAGGAATTGGAATATGGACACCTCTAGCAGTGAAATTATTATGTTGGGCTTGAATGTTATGAAATGTGGGAAAGCTCTGAAGAACTGGGACAAAATCATAAGGTTGTTTTTTTCCTGTTTAGAACATTTTCATTTTGTTACTGAGACAAGCATCCAAGTTTGTTTAAATACTTATAGGAATGATATAACATTCTTCCTTTTCTATCCCCTACCTCATATTTTACTGAATTAAATTATAATGATAATTAACTTTCCTGCATCCAATTTTTTTTACTGGTGTGCAGCTTTCAACTGCTGTGAAAGTTCATAGTGCAGCAAAGTCTTACATAGAAAAGTGATGCCAGGAAAAATCACGCTTCCTAAAAACAAGAGAAAAAATAGGGAAATAATGCATCTTGTACAATATTACTACATTTTATAAGCAAGCCTTCTTTTCCTGATCTGAAATGTGGATCCTGTTCCAACTTGGGGAACATAAAATATGTTTTACATCATAGGTAATTGTCTGCCAGTGTTCAGACACTCTTCCCTGTTTATGCCATTAGAGCTATGTATGTTTATATGGTTTAGTCATAAGCCGGAGCCCTACTGTTCTGTGAAATATATTGAAACTCACTTTTTACAGAAGATAATATCCCCAGGGATATTTTGTTCTAATAGCAAGTATTTAATGAAATATTTATAAAAGGCCAAGCTAATATAGCCATGTCTTTCTAGATAAAATGTGCAGGGTTACAAGTCTGCCCTACCTGGATAGTGAAATGTTCACCCATTTTTCTTCAGTAGTCTTTTAGGAATTCTACAGAGAAAGAAGCTTCAAATGTAAAACAAAGCCGTCAAGACTGTATTGTACAGCACCCACCCAAACTTGTTATGACGATATATGTACTGCCTCCCTCACGTAAGGTGGTTGATAAGGAAATCCACTTAGACTTGTAATATATTTCTTTTCTCAAAATTCATGCCAATATTAAAGGACGGTATCTGCACTATGACTGATTCCTATTTAGTATTTTATATGCCTGACAGGACTTTTGAGTGCAGATCAAAACTAAGGCAACTTTTCAACAACTTGGCAGTGATAAGAAGCCTGAAAATGAATACAAATGTAATGTGCCCACTTCATGCTGTCAGAGAGATATAAAGTGGTCTCAGCATAAATAAGAAACCCTACAGAGTTTGAGCATGTCAGTGGATAGTAGCTCAGATGCCAGTAGTTAAGTATTTCTCTGCATATCAAAGCATTTATAAAGTGAGTATCATTATAACACAAAAAACTTCACTGTTTGAGTGAAAGTCTGTGATGAATAGAGGTTTAACTACCCACAGTGAGACTGAAGGACTAATTTTTTTCTTTTAGTACCTGCTAGATAAAGAGAAAGCAATTGTATATGTTTTGTAAAAGGTTTTGTCTCTCCAAACAATAACATATTAATAAAATAGTAGGCAAAAAACTGTATCCTTCATGATCTAAAAAACAAGATATATGTTTAACAGTTTTTATTACAAAAATCTATTAGTTTCATACAAACTAGAACTTGAGTAGTTATGATGCATGCAACAAATCTGTCTTGGCAACATCAAAATTCCTGAGAGACCTCATTTACAGAAAAACTACTTTAACTCCCCAGTATGCTATTTATAATCATCTCAATCACTGGTTCATTATAATCTGTTTGAATGATCCCATTTTATTTTCAGATATTCTACTCTCATTAAACTCACACACTATCACAGAAATTCTGATGACACAGTATTGTCGCAGAATCATAGATCAGCTGAAGTTAGAAAAGACCTATGGAGTCCACCTGGTCAAAAACCCTTGCTCAAGCAGGGTCCCCTAGGTATGATTGCCCATGACCATGTCCAGGTGGCTTTTGAAGTTCTCCAAGGGCAGAGACTGCACAACCTGCTGGGCAGTTTGTGCAAGTGCTCAGTCACTCTCATAGTAAAAAAGTGTTTCCTGATGCTCAGTGGGAACATCCTTTGTATTTGTAATTTGTGTCCATCGCCTGTTGTCCTGTCACTGGGCAGCACTGAAAAGAGCTCAGCTTTGTCCTCTTTGCAGCCTCCTATCAGGTTATCTATGTGTAATACTAAGTTGCCCTCCTAGGCTTCTCTTCTCCAGTCTAAACTGCTNGACCATGTCCAGGTGGCTTTTGAAGTTCTCCAAGGGCAGAGACTGCACAACCTGCTGGGCAGTTTGTGCAAGTGCTCAGTCACTCTCATAGTAAAAAAGTGTTTCCTGATGCTCAGTGGGAACATCCTTTGTATTTGTAATTTGTGTCCATCGCCTGTTGTCCTGTCACTGGGCAGCACTGAAAAGAGCTCAGCTTTGTCCTCTTTCCAGCCTCCTATCAGGTTATCTATGTGTAATACTAAGTTGCCCTCCTAGGCTTCTCTTCTCCAGTCTAAACTGCTCCAGCTCTCTCAGTCTTTCCTCACAGGAAGAATGGTCCAGCGCCTTCATCATCTTTGTGGCCTTTTGTTGGATTCTTTCCAGTATGTCCATGTCTCTCTTGTACTGGGGCACCAAGAGTTGGTCACAGAACTCTGGTTGTGGCCTCACTAGCCCCCAGTAGAGGGGAAGGATCACCACTCTCAATCTGTTGACAACACTTTTTTTAATGCAGCCCAAGATATCTTCCACCTTTTTTGTGGTAAGGGTATATTGCTGGCTGATGTGCAACCTGGCATCCACCAGGACCCCCCGTATCTTTTCTGTGAAGCTGGTTCCTAGCTGCCTCCAGAATTTATTGGTGCCTAGCATTGATTCTCACCAGGTGCAGGACCTCACACTTCTCTTGGCTGAAGTACATGAGGTTCCTACCAGCCCATTTCTCTGGCCTGTCAAGGTCCCTCTGGATGGCAGCATGACCCTCTGGCTTTTCATCCTTTAGTACCAGCTCTGTGTCATCAGCAGGCCCATGTTGAAGATCCTTTTAAATAGGTTTGAACCCAGCACTGATCCCTGGTTACACCACTAGCCACTGGCCTCCAGCTAGTCTTTGTGCCACCACCCTCTGGACTCAGAAGCTCAGGTAATTCTCAATCACCCACTCCTCATCCAGTCCACACTTCAAGAGCTTGTCTGTGAGGAACAATGCCAAAAGCCTTACTGAGGTCCAGGTAGTCATTATCCATTGCTCTCCCCTCACTTACCAGTTGAGCCATTTCACTGATGAAATTTATTGAATGGGAACACTCTAGTCATGGGACTCATCCCACCATACTTTGTGATTGAAAAAATCCCGTAGCCCTGCAATTGCACACAGACCTTTAACTCAGTGTGTTTTTTCCCCATACTGCTCATATTAGGGTACAAGCACTCTAGAAAGGCACCTCAGTCTGTTGAGTTCCTGGAGAGGTTCTTGGGGATTTCTGTACAATTGTGCCTTGTAGGCACTTGCTTGTTTACATGCAAGTGTTCAGGATGACTTGATTTGTGAAATATTAAATTTTCACATTTCACAAGTTTTGTGGTCTCCATGCAGCTTCATCTCCCATTGTTTCATTCAAAATACCAAAACTTGCTTAATATTTTATCTACTTTTACGTAACATTAGCAAATATACTGCAAAATTATTTTTATTACGTTAACATGAACTATAGATCATGTTGTTAAGTTAAAGCATTATAATTTTACTAAGTATAAACTCCACTTTTGTTTTAAATGCTCCTAAATCAGTCGTAGATACTATGAATGTTACCCAAGCTTCTCCAGACATTCTCATGCATTTCTAAACCTCCTTTTTTCTATACTACAAGTCTGAAGAAAAATTGCCTCAAGATAATTAAAAGCTTTTGTGTAAGGTTTATATACCATCAGCTTGGGAAGCATTGAGCTGGATCATTGCTAAATTAAAGGTCCCCAAAGCTGCTGCTGAACCATAGATGAAGGTTAAAGATTTTCCTACCGTCATTTTTCTTTGGGCAAATTACAGGTGTCTCCATGCTTAGTGGGAAATTAACAGTATTGATACCTTTGAAGTTTCTGTGCCATATATGCTGTGGCAGTTGGCTGGTTTTCTAACTGACTCGGACAAGAGGAGACCCATTTAGCAAACATGTCTAATTTTCACAGCTTTCACCTTTTGGATGTTCCAGCACAGCTTTGTCAAATGTTTCTGCTGTTTCTGTAGTGTCCCTTGCTTCAATAGAGCACAAAGTTATTCTCTCTCACACACTTCTGGATAGCAGCCCAAGGTGATGACATCCTTAGGAGAGCACAAATTGTATGAAGGTTGGTAAGAGCTCCCAGAGGCTGCTTGCAGACCCATTGCATAAATACACTGCTCAGTATAATCTAGAGATTATTCACAAGAGAAATTTCATTACAGATCGTTTCCACCCCATTACAATTCAGTATATGGGACCAAAATATTTACAGCTAAACACTCAGTACTACATGGTTGATGTCCACACTTTAAACTCTCTTGTCTCCCATATCCATGCCATTACCACATTCTGTAGTCAGTTTTTATTTAAGTTCATAATTCTGTAGTCAGTTTTTATTTAAGTTCATAATTCTCAGTGAAAGTAGGCCCACCTTATCCTATGTATAAATTTGTAAAAGTTAACTCCACCATCATATTTGATCTCTATTCAGTGTGATTCTTCCCACTCATGCAGTTATCTCATGCTGGCAATACCTGGCCTATAGGCAACATTAGGAAGATTTCATGAGTGGAAGCTGCTATATCAGAAGGAGCTAGCTCTGTATTCAAAAAGAGGATTGAGAAACTACCTCTAAGCTATTTCTTGTGAAATCTTCCATGAAGAGTAATATAAATGGTGTTATTTTTTCCTCAAGTCTGAAGATGCTCACCAGATCTTAGGAGGGAATTTGTAGTGCTCATGCCATTTGAATCCTACCCACTCCTTCAAGAATAAGTGTCTTCTTGTAAGCTCATAAGCTCCAGTGGCTTAATCAACATCCTGTTCACTACTGCTATCTACTTCCATTCCTCAGATCAGGAGCACTTAAATCAAAGTTAAAAGCATCAGACCAACACTGGCATATTCTGCCTGAATTCCAGTTAAAATTTTGGTTACTTGTCATTTTTAAAGTAAATATGCTGGTGAAAAATAGACATCTTCAATACTCTGCTGGAAATTACTGAGATACAATACTACATAAAAAGAGCTTGTAGACACTAGACTTTAATTTCTCAATCATCATGTTTATTATGTTCTTATTTTCTCACAACCTTCTGTCTAGTTATGGGAGCTGCCCTTCAGTACTCATGCCTCCATTGTTTACTTCAAATTATTCTTCACTGCATAGAAGAGTCACATAGAACTCTTTTTCAATAATTATTTCACATAAAATCAGCAATGCTCTTACTACTCCAACCTCACTTCCTCACACTGGCAGCATCCTATCAGCTCCTCAGCAGGCCATGGGAGAGATGAACTCCTGCAGAGATTTCAGGTTCAGTTCGAGGTTTCTGAAGGAGGTCATACAGCCTGTGTAATTTCCACAGCTAGGCTGAACAGCCAGCATGCTTCCTTCTACCTTCAGAGTATTATCTACACACACAACCCTTTGGAGAGCAGAAAGGCAAATTTCCGTGTGTATTTACTAGTTATACCATTTAGACCATAGTGGATGTTTGGAAAACAAAAACCTAACACATTTAGATTAGAAAACCATTTTATAAAAAAATTATTTTATTGACGGAAATACAAGTTGAGATAAGACTAATACCATATGTAGGTACAAAAAGTGAGTATTAAATATTTTAGGCTATCTGATATTTTAATACAGATGCACTGTGTTGACTGTGTATTTTTCACAGAAAAAGAGCTGCAGATTGGTCAGAAACAGATACAGATTTTTCTGACAATGGTCAAGACTTTTTTATAGTTTTATTTAAAATAATACTTCCAGTTTGTTTTGTTTTTTTCTGTGTGTGTGTGTGTGTGCAGTTGCATTGTACAGGTCTTTCATGATACTTTGAGAAATTATTGATTTTACCTCTTAAATGCAAAATCTGTCATAAATAAATTTGAATTCCTTACCGAGAATGCATCACTTGAAATGATGCATCATTAGTTGGGAAACAAATTTATAATGATACAGTGTGACTGCCATAACTAGAAAATAAATATTTTCAAATTGTGTTGAACATATTCATATCTCTGTGGTGGATTTTACAAGATCAAAGAAGCAACAGCAAACATCAAACACAGTTGTTTACAAAATGTTACAGGCACAAGACAGATATGGCACATGTGTTAGTGCTTCAGAAGCTTGTTATTAGTTAGCTAGCTCCATATCATGTTGCACAGAAGAGGTTTTCCATATTATTATTTAAAAAAAAGATTAACGAACCACTATATCTTCAGATTCTGTGGTTCTATGCATGTGATTTCAGAGATCTGATTTTTTTTCCCTAGTAACTTTTTACTCTAAATTTTTAGCAATATTTTAAGCAAGTTTATTTAAATGGCCCATAGAATTCAGTGAATAATATCTATTCATGGTGATTTTTTCTAGGCTGCTCTATTTTAATGTTTTATATAGTCTATTTAAAACAAACAAACAAAAAAAAAGGAAGTTTCTATTAGGAATAAAAAAGCAAAGATCTAATCACAACAATAGCCATCCTCAATAGACATCTTCAAGGGGTCACAACCCCTCTTCATTTATTAAACCTAGTTAGTGAAGGATCTGATCATGTATGCTTTCATTTTTAGTCAAGTATTTTTCTAGGAAAGACTGACAGAGATCTCTGCAGTGGGGAGACAGAGAAAGCACAGTAGTGACTGCAATGGGCTCATAGGAGGAGAAGTGTGTAGGTACACACAAGAACAAAGAATGTTTCTTTCCAGAGAAATGGCTCTGGAAGTTGCTGCTGGGGTATTATCCCTGTCTGGATTTAGAAGGCAGGATGGTAACATAAACAAATAAGCAATCTAAGAACTAAACCAAACAAAAAATATGCCAACACTCACAGCGGATCCAAAATACAATACTGCAGACAGGGATATGCAGTGAACAAGCTACAAAATTCTTCATTTTAATCTACTGGAAGAAGACGAGAAAGATTCTAAAGCAAATGTTGAAGTGTCCTGAAGAGAATACAAGTGAAAAAGGCATTGCTAATCCTAAGAAGTTTTAGATGCAGCATAATAGTTTGTTAGTTATTATCATAATGCAACAAAAGCTACAAAATAACATTGTCAACCTTGTAATTTCAATTTTTTATGCATTGGGTTTCTTTTCCTGGATATGTCAGTGAATTCTTCTCTCCATAACATATTGCCATAGGCTAAAAGCACATAAAAGAGGTCTGTCAAAGAAGTGTCACATGTAATAACATTATACCATAAAGAACATTGTCCTTGGTTACTTCTAGAGGTCTACATTTCAAAGGTATTGCAGCACCTGAAATACTCCATGTCAGACTCAGCAGGAAGTACATGGTGTTTCTTCCACCTTTAGTCCTTTAGTGAAAAACAGGGTACAGAAAATGACCATCACAAGGTGTGGCTAACATCCAAATTATTCTGGAAGAAAGGTGAAGGGGAGGAAAAATAAAACTTGCTGGCCATTTCTATTCACTCACGGATTTTTTCTTGACCTCCAGCTTTTAGAGGAGCCACTGCTCCTTCAAGGAGGTAGTCAATGTTGAGACCAGCCCAATGTTGAAGCTGGGAGGATGATAAGCGGCTAAAGCACATCCCAAAATATCTTTTGGAAGTGATCAGGACTTCCAGCATTTTGGGTGGCATTAGCTCTACCTCAATTTAATAGTTGCTCTTTTCCATGCTCCCTTACAACTGCCTTTCTTCGGGTTTCTTGAACATCTGACCATCTTTCCTCCTCTTCCTCCTCTGCTCTTTTCAGTCCCTCAGTTTATATTTTGTTTAAAAACTCACCAATATTAGGCTGGTCTTTGCTGAAGAGCCATGTGCATTCTGCTTTTGTATTAAGTACCCTTCTTCACTTCATTATTTCTATCTAGCTCTAAATGTTAGAAGCTGACTAATACTGTATGGTTTTAAAGCATCACACACACAAAAATATACAAACAGCTTGCTTGAATGCTAATTTCAATATGTCATACATGCATGCCAGCATCATTTGCAGAGTAAAGAGTATTTTCAACTTTATTAAACTTTTAATTTTAGAATTTAAATAATGTAAGGATGAAGGTTTCCAACCTGTATATCAACTAAGATTGCCTCAAATGGGATGACATCAGACTGGTCACCTGTCACTAGTAGGGATCAGCAAGCCTTCTGTTCTTCAGCATCTTCCTAAACGACCTGGATGCAGGACTGGAAGGGATACTAGAGAAAATGCACAGACCATAAAAAACTGGGAGAGCTGTAGACTCCCTTGAAGGCAGAAAGTACCTGCAGAGAGACCTCGACAAATTAGAGGACTGAGTAATCATCAACCATATGAAGCTCAACAAGGGAAAGTGCCAGATTCTGCACCTCATATTGGGCAGCCCTGGATGTACAGACAGACTGGGGAATGAGAGGCTGGAAAGCAGAGCTGTGGAAAGGGACATGGGAGTCCTGGTCAGGGGAAGTTGAATATGAGTCAGCAGTGCCCTGGCAGCCAGGAGGGACATCCCTGTCCCAGGTGCATCAGGCACAGCATCGCCAGCTGGACAAGAGAGGGGATTGTCCTGCTCTGCTCTGTGCTGGGGCAGCCTCACCTTGAGTCTCATGTGCAGTTTTGGGTGTCACAATATAAGAAAGATATTAAAATATTAGAGAGCATGCAAACAACGGCAACAAAAATGGTGAAGGGCCTTGAGGGGAAGCCATATGAGGAGCAGCTGAGGGCACTTGGTCTGTTCAGCCTGGAGGAGACTCAGAACAGACCTCATTGAAGTCTACAACTTTCTCATGAGGGGAAGAGGAGAGGCAGACACTGATCTCTGCTCTGTGTGCCCAGTGACAGGACCCAAGGGAATGGCCTGAAGTTGTGTCAGGGGAGGTTTAGGTTGGATATTAGGAAAAAGTGCTTCACCAGAGGGTGGTTGGGCAGTGGAACAGGCTCCCCAGGGAAGTAATCACAGCACCAAGCCTGTCTGAATGCAAGTGTTTGGACAATGCTCTTGGGCACATGGTGTGACTCTTGGGGATGGTTCTGGATAGCACTAAGAGTTGGGTTTGATATTTGTTGAAGGTCCCTTCCAAATTAGCCTATTCTGTGATTCTGTGATAAAAGCTTCACCAAAATTGCCAAAGACAGGGAGGAAAAAAGGCAGGGAATGACAGAGAAAAAAGAAAAGATAAAATAAATCAACTATTCACAGAGTCAGTGGAATGAAGAAGTTCCAGTTCATTGCAACTTGGTGTTCTTCATGCTTCAAGGGCTTTTGGAATAACAAAAAATTGTGCATGCTTCCTTTGCCAAAGCAAGTTGAAAAGACAGATGTTATCCTAACTTACAACCAGGGAGTCTGGCTGCCCATTCCAGTGGCATAATCTGGCCAATTAAAAGCTGACATCTTTAGAAGTGGGAAGCAATAACAAAAGCAAGAGTCCAATGCTGCTTCTGACTGCAAATTCTGTATTTTCCGTCTAAAAAGATGATCTATTTTGAGCACAAAGGAATGCTCCATTGGTGGCATTCGGCAGGCTGCATTTAGAATAAATCATGGTTTTAAAGACTGACCGGTATCATTGCTTGGCCTAGAGAGTGGAAGGATAGATTCAACTCCCATTGAAATTAATGGAAAGGCTCTTATTTAGGCTATTGTGCTGGGGACAGTTCTAGCTCTGGAATTTTATTTTCTTTGTAATAGAAAACCAAATTCAGCAGTCTTCCTTAGCACATTCCTATTGAGCCATCATATGGGCACATTTTACCTTATTTTATCGCTTGACCTTTATATTAAATGTTAAATAGTTCTTATAATTTTCTCCTTACCTTTCACAGAGACACATTTACAGAGACTTTGGAAATGTTTTTCAGCTCACTTACCCCTCTTTCCAAAGGCAGACAGTAAAAAGTATGCTTCTAAACTTCCTCTACTAGTGAGATGGAGGAACGTATTTTGCTTCTTCCTTCCACTGGTGTACTGCTTTGTTTATAAGCAATATTTTATTTGTCTGACACTTTTAAAGTTTAAAAGGAAACTTTCTTGAGAATGGTCTTAATGGGAATCTTTCTAGTAAAGATTTTTCCATCACAACAGTTCAGTAGTCATACCTGAAACTAATTTTAAACTAGCTAGTTGAACATTGTAAGTGGTACAGCTATTTAAACCCAGAACTAAAAAAAACAAGCAAGACATCCCCAAAGAAGCTGGTTTAAACTACCATTAAATACTGCTGTCTGAAGAGTTTCATCCAAGGATGCATATGTGTATTGCAGTCCCACTGGCAGACAGAGCACAGAAGAGCTCCTGTGTTACTGGCAGATTTAAAGATTTATTCTCTCTATTTTTGCTTAAACTTGATTTTCTTCCACCTCCACTGCTACACCCATCTCAATTGTTCTTATTTGTCATGGGCTGTGCAGGTTAATAAGCTTGTCACTGGTACTGGCATTTAAATTGCTGTTTTCATCTCCTTCCTCCTGTTTAATAATCTTCTCCTTTTTTTGATAGGACCTGACAGTTTTCTGACTTCTCCTTCCTACCATTTACAGAGACACTTCCGGAGTAAAAGTAAATAAAACAAAATTAATGATGACATGGATGTGACAGCTTCCAAAATTTGCAGCTATTGTTTTCCATTTCCTCCTATTACTCTAATAACAGATAGCAGTTTGACATGGACACAGAAACAATATGCTTCAAAACAGCAGTGGACTTAGCCAGGGAGACAGCGAATTTGTTTAAAATCTTTTGGGCAGCAGCACTAACCATTTCAAAGCTGTAAGACAATGTCTGAACCTGAAAATAAATTAAAGCTTGCACCTTTAAGCCTCTCTAAAGATCTATAAATCAGCGACAATTCACTTGTCTTCTTGCTAGAAAGATGAGAATTGATGAGCAATAAGATTAGTGAAACAAACTGCCACCATACTGCCTACCAGGAAAAACACCCAGAAAATGCACTTGCACAAAATCTTTAGTTTAATTCACCTTCTGCTATGGCTATGCTGATGAATCTTCATTTCAGACATTTTCAGTTTCACTCACAGCAGTCATTTAAACCACAAAGCCAGACATCCTAAGTGTGTAAAGAACAAAAAAGAAGAAAAACAAACAAATAAACAAAAAGCACACAAAGCAATTATTCTTGTTCTAATTAAGGTGTACTGGTGAGCTACAGCACAAGGAGTAGCAAGAGCCAGCTGCTTCCTCCAGGCTGGAGTCTGGGACCTGAGGTCAGGTTGTGCTGGGACAGCAGGGCTGATTGTGGGAGAGAGGCTCTCTCTACACTCATAGATGTGGCAAAATAATTGTCCAACATCCAATCGCGGAGCCCAGCCAGGAGCAAAAGGAGGTAGGAGCAAAAACAGGATGGTATTCGGCTATTCTAAGAGGAAGTTGAGGCCTGAGACTGGAGGTGCTGTGGTCACTGGCAGGGTGCAGAGAGACCTCTGGGCAGGCTGATCAGAGTCATCGCCTTCAGTGTCCTCAGGGCCCTTGGTATAGCTATTGAATTTCCAAATCTTGAAATCACAGAAAAGCTGAGTTAGAAGGGACCCACAAGGATCTTCAAGTCCAACTCCTGTCCCTCCACAGAACCATCTTCAAGAGCCACACCATGTGCCCAAGAGCATTGTCCAAACACTTCCTGAACTCTGTCAGGCTTGGTGTTGTGACCACTTCCTTGGAAACCCTGTTCCAGTGCCCAGTCACCCTCTGGTGAAGAACCTTTTTCTGATATCCAAACTAGACCTCCCCTGACACAACTTCAGGCCATTCCCTTGGGTCCTGTCACTGGGCACACAGAGAAGAGATCAGTGTCTGCCTCTCATGCTCCCCTCATGAGGAAGCTGTAGTCTTCAATGAGGTCTCCCCTCAGTCTCCTCCAGGCTGAACAGACCAAGTGCCCACAGCTACTCCTTTTATGGCTTCCCTTCAAGGCCCTTCACCATTTTTGCTGCTCTCCTTTGGACACTCTCTAATAGTTTAGTATCTTTCTGTGCTCAAATCAGTGATCTCTCTGCAGGCTGAGTAATGGACTGCACTTCTGAAAATTGGGAATATATACCTTCTACCAGAGTTGGAGTTGTTATGAGGCTATTAAGATTTTAGTCTTTCACTTCAAATCCTTGTCAAATGCTGACCTTTGTAAAATAACTTACACTGAAAGAAAGCCATCTTTACCAAACTTGACTTGGTAGTGTCTCTATTTTTATTATTTGGTGAACCATTCCTGAACTATCCAAGCATTCTCAATAGCTCAATTACTAATTTTTCAAGGCAAGTTGTAGCTTTTTTCAATTCAACTGGACTGTGAATTATGTGTGATGTTAATAAAAGTCTGACCTTTGTTGTTGAAATATCTAATCCTTCAAGAAGATTCAGGATTTTTGATATCGTTGAAAGTTGGAGATAGCTAAAATCAGCTGCTGTTCCATAGGCTCAGAATCTCATTTCTCCATTGTTTGCTACATGCCGTGCATCCTTACAAGTCTTAGCTTACCTGTAGACATTGATGAGAGTTTGTCTGAAATGAGGCTTCTGGCTAAACAGAGCTGGGTTTTTTGTTGCAGGAATCTCGTTTCAGATACTACAGCAGAAATACCCCATGTACTAGGAATAGCTTCAGAAAGAATTGCTGCAATTTTTTCCCAAGGCTTCCATTATCTCATTTTGAATAACAATACATGTGAATTTTCTTGGATTCATTCTCAGGTACCTTAAAATACTCACAACATTCTCCAGGTCCAGTGGACATATTGCTGAATAAAGATGCAGTAATCTTTGACATACAACAATATATTTTCCAACTGTCTCAAAATACAAATGTGTGACTGGAAGAGATCTCCTTAATCCTCAGACCTAGTAATTTTTTTCTCTGGAATGTTGCTTTACAAAATTATTAATTTTCACAGCCTAGCTTTAAAACCAATCTTCTTGTTTGGTTGGTCTTTTTCATTCTTATTGCTTTCTACTACTTCCATAAAAGATGATGAAACCATCTGTCTTAAGAACCTACTGGGTCTTTTTGCTTATCTTTAATCCTGGCCAGTTTATATCCATTGATATATCATTTGTACTTCTCTGTACTGGGTTGTTATGATAAATTTTTTTCTTTTCTGGTCCACATTGTACCAGTAGTTTCAACTTTGTCACTACTCACATTAAATTTCCTCTTTTATGTTATACTGATATGAAGAGGCTTTCATATGATGAAGTTTGTATCAGAAATTCATGTTGGCCCAAAAATCTTCATGCAAAAGGCACTACATTTGTATTATTACTCTATTCAAATATCCCAGTACTAGTAATATTTATTAAAATTTACTTTCATTTGTTCTATTCCTTAATGTCATGTGATCTAGTCACCAAAGCAGGTGGTGAACTGCCTGCTGACTAGGGTGAAGCTATTTAGGGATTTACACTGGTCTCCTTCATTACCAGCAGGAAGTTTTCAGCTGATCTCTGGATGTTGGCAACATGCTGCCTGCACCAGATAGTGTGGAGTTGTAAATCTGTCCCCTCATTATCCCATAAAGCTGGTATCTCTAATTCTCTGCAGAGATTTTCTTTAGTTCTCTGTGTCTCACTGTGGATATTAACTGAACACCTAGCAGAGTAACCATACTAAAAATAAACTATTGCCACTAAATTCTATGTGGGATTTGCAAAAGTTCCTTTTACAGTTTCCAAAGGGAAATTGCTGATTTATGACTGTAATTAAAATTACAAGCTTAATTTAAACCAGCCAGCTAAGGCAGTGGTTAGGATAAAGAGGAAACAACTCACCTCACACTAAAACAGATATATAAGGCAGGTGGAATGTGTTTACTTCCAGGGCTCACTCCACTGAGCTCAAAAAAAGCCATGACCTAGTCTGGATGCCTAATTTTTAAACAGTAAAAACTGGGGTAAGCCCCAGCCAATATTTACGTATTTAAAATTCAGTGCATAATAATCTCATGGTGTTCATTGACTTTACAAGAGGGAATTTGTATTTCTGTGCATACAGCTCAGTGTATGTATATCTGATGCTTAGGCGGCACATATTGCAGCCTTTGTTCATGTGTGTGTGTGTGTTTATAAAGCCTGCATTTCTTACATGATTGGTATCGATCACCCATAGGTTTGCTGGCCCACCTTCCAATCAGACTCTTTTATTAAATATGAATAAAAGACTGAAAATTATTGCACAGGTCAAAGAGCATTTATTTCAATTGTACACAATCCAATTAAGAAACCTATGAAAGACACACTGTAAACGTTATCAGTCATTTTCTGCCACTATGCCTGTAGGAAAGCTAGTTTAGAACTTTTTCCCTTTCATAACTGGAAAATCCTTTTGATTTACAGATTAAGATTTTTTAAAAATCAACAGTTCCTTCCTATTTTTACGTAACCATTGACCTAGAGAATATTTATTCTGCTTTTTTGTCATTTATCTCTCACTCCAAATTTTTCTATAATGAATAAATATCTGTCTTTGGAGCACTGGTTTTTATTGGCTAAGAAAACTGAGATTTTCCTGTATGTATTAATACAGGCTTTCTGTACCTCCTGACTTGGACTTATCATACTCATGGTATTTAAAATACTATTTTATCAGTGCCAAGCAGAGTGGCTGCAATTTTTTCCTCTGACTCATAGAAATGCTGCACATAGGTGCAATCGTATATGGCTAAAATGAAATTTGTAGACTTGTGTAGGTTCATGGCTTTGTTGCTTGAATTATGGATCTAGAAAATCATGGCTATTCCAGTTGACCAAAAGAAATTAATCAGATATTAACAAGTAATTTATTTGGACTTGTTGGGAGGCTATAATAATTGTAAAAATTCAAAGGAAATTATTTATATAATGACTTATCCTTAACATAAGAGGGCATAGCAATAACATTCTTGCACTTTTGGAGTATGTGCAAATGAAGTAGTAAATTTTTTAATTGTAACTACTCGTAAAAATTTAAGGAATTTAAGCAGCATTGGTGTTAATGTTAACCTATCTCTAAGGTCAGACTGTGATAATAATACATACAATGACCCCACTTTCTCCCAGTGGGAGAAAATAACTGATGAATAATGACCTGATGGTATTGAAGGGACGAAATGTATTACTTAACCAAAAGCCTACATTCCACAAAACAAACAGGTATTCAGGTGTTTATTTAGCAGAATGTACTTAACAAAGTGATTAGTGTTTAAGTATCCTATTTTTACATTATGTTCAACAAAATAAACAAAGAGTTTGGAAAGTGAGAGAGCTCATGACAACAGAATAGAACAACCATGCACAATCAGCCATTCTCTCTGGTAAGCAAGGGCTCTCCACTCCCATTACTTCTGGGTAGTATATTTTATTTACTTCACCTCTATACTGCTCGGTTCTTATTCACAGCTCATCTGTGGCTGCATGCCCTGTCTGCCAGCTTTCTGTAGCTGATGGTTGCAGGCTAAGTTGTTTACAGCCTCATTGTTTTCACTGCTCTCGCTTGCAAATTGCTTCCATGCTCTTTCTCTTACCATCCTTTTTCCTCACCCATTCCTCAAAAGCACTTTCTAACTTTGTTGTTCTCTTCAGCTCTTCATCATGAATCCAGCTGCTTTCACTGAGAGCAGCATAGTCGAGCAAAAAGATTCTGAGTCTCAATGAGATGTCAGAGTACAATGCTAAGTTTTCACATTTTCTTTAATTTCTATAGGCCACATTTCCAATGACAAAATGTTGACTTAACATGTGTGTATGGGTATTCCTTTCTAGCTCCTGGAACCAGAGAATTATTTTGAGAAGCCCTAAACAGCTATCTGTCTTATTCTAGGATTTGATGATTATTATTATATTTAAATCATTAAGGAAAGATAAGCAGAAATTGAGCTTCCATATTCACAGAGACGGGGTTTTATATTTCGAAGGAGATTTAATTTTTTCCCTGTAGATCTTTTCTACTATTTTTTTGACTTAGTCAGTCATTTCCCCCCCCAAGCACAAATGCCTGTGAAGCTGTTTTGCACAGAGGGACTTGGCTTGTTCTCTGAATTCACAGAGTAGCCCTGAACAGCAGTAGTTATTCGTTGGGGCTTTTTCCCTGCTCTATTTTCCAATCATTTTATTCTTAGCGAGTTTGAAAAATAAACATGTTTTATCTCCTTGAGCAATTCACAATATGCAGCTGAATTGAATAATATATTGTTTTCAACTTGTTATACATGTGGCAATTTAAATGTTCAGGAACAAAACTGTTCAGGAATATGCAGGGTTAGATATCTATGTATCTTTCAATAAACTGTAATCAGATTTCTTTTGGTCCTGAATAATTGTGAAAAAAAAAGATGTGTGGTTACTAGTGAGCATGCTTGCTTCAAGAATACTGCATTTCTACATGCTCAGAATAATTTTATATTCATTTTGATTAGAGCAAACTGCTTATTCTCAAGAGGCTGACAAACACTAAAGATTTCCACTTTAGTGGTTTACAATGACATCAAAGTGGCCTTATATCTTTGCAAAGATCAGTTTCCTTGGTAACACAAAGCAAACTCTTCATTCCAGAGGTGCCTATAGAGAGCAACTGAGATTTTATTTTCATGTTAAATATCAAAACTTAATGTGGGTAACGACATTGTGCAAAATGTACTGAGTTTAAAATATATTTAATCTTCAAATAAATAATAAAAATGGTCACATTGGAACATTAATAATTTCTAGTTATGTTGAGATAATATTTTTGTTGGAAGCTGAAGTATTATGTTTGCATGCTTATGGAATGAATTTTACTTTAATGTAATAAAATAAATATGTTTTTTTTTTTTTAAGGCAAACAACAAAACCAGAGTAATCACTGTTGAAAAAGCACACGTATTAAGAAATATTTCATGGGAAAGTATTCCCAACAAGTACATTTCAAAGTGTTTGCAAGTACTGTTTGGTTAACAATGAATGATTTCTCTGTCAGGAGTATCTTTCTCTGCTAAACACAAGTGGTATACACACAGAATTGCAATGAAAAATAGCTCGAGTTTCATACTATCAATAAATTATTAAAACTCCCCGTCCTGGGTCCATTTCTTTATTGCACTCTTTTTCTGTGTCTTAACTAAGGACACGATCAGGAAATACATCTAAGCATGAGCTTAGCTTTGAAGTGGCAAACATTTGTATAGAAGCCTTCTGAGTCTAGGAGAGATCTGAGGAACAGATGCAAAACTTACAAATTCTCATGAACACTGCGAAGCTGTTACAGCTGAAATTATCACACATGTCTACATGCAAATGAGTGCTCTTTTTCTGACAAAT
The DNA here is from genome assembly GCA_013397955.1 of Grantiella picta. Taxonomy (NCBI): domain Eukaryota; kingdom Metazoa; phylum Chordata; class Aves; order Passeriformes; family Meliphagidae; genus Grantiella; species Grantiella picta. Next base: position 594,866 of record VZRM01006852.1, on the reverse strand, counting down.
CATCTAAACATCTGCCAGAACATCTCCACAAAACAAACAAACTGACGCTCCAGTTATGATTAATAATCACTCTGTTCAGGGGCTCATTAGAGTTGGGAAAATAACTATCTCCTTTTTGTCTTGATGGAAAGGGAAGAAATGTGAGGTAGGGGTTGGAGACACCAACAAGACGAGTGATGAAAAGGAAATGCAGGAGGACCCAGACAGAGAAACTTTATGGAGAAACACAAAGACCTCTCACGGGAGAAAGCAGAGGTGTGCTTTTATAATCAAGAGACAGTATACTAAGAAGGCAAAGTGAAATTTACGGGTGCTGAATAAAACTCCTGCAAAGAATTCAGCCTCTACCATCTTCCTAGCCACTATTCCCATAAATTATTGTAAATTATGCAGGTGTAGATCTGCCGAGGAAACTGAGATTATCTGAGTGAACCCTTTTAGTAACAGCAACATATTGTCAGTCTTTTTTACCGTTTCCTTGCAAGTCAAACTGTGAGGGCACACAATAGTCTCATGCTTCCAATTATTTAAAGGTGCATTTAGTTTTCAGAAAATATCTAGTGTGCTTCAAGAGTAGATTGGAAGAGGCAACAACAATCTACAACAACAATCTACCTGATCTACCTAGCCCAACAATCTACCTGATAACCAAACAAAAGAAATGTACCAGAGTATTTTGTATTACATGACGACAGCAATGGTGATAGCAGTGAGAAAAACACCTATAATGATAAGAAAGCTAAATTTCCAGAACAGCCTTTCAAAGGTGTTTTCCTTCCACATTTACCAAACAGTGGGAAGTTGTAATACTTCTTCTTCTCTACAAATAAACACAGCTTTTCATGAAAGGGACCTTTTTGGCATGAAAATAACAGAAAAATGATTGGAAGCTGAAAAAATCTTAACAAAATACTTTGGAGCTGTACAAGATTTTGCAATCATTTTACAAATGTGAGTAAAGTTTGTAAAGCCACAACTTTACAAAACTGGGGTTTAAAGTTCATTTCTGTAGCTCAGAAAACCCTTAAGTGTTTTTGTGTGCAAATAAGAGCTAAACAGGAAAGTTTTTTAAAAAATAATAAATCTATGAATAATGCAGATATATTTTTACTGATCACTGAAGGAAAAATAATTCAATCCAAAAGAGGTAACAAAATTAAATAATAACAAAATGCAATAGAGCATTAAAAAGACAGAACTATTTAATCATGGTAAAACAGATTGATATTCACAAACACTCCAGAAACAGAATAATGTGTGTAAGAACCTTGACTCATGCTAATACTTCTATTTATTTTTTTGGGTTTTTTTTTAACTGTCAATCATAGCTGAACAGAATTCAAGACAAAGGCTTAATTTTTCATTTTTGCAGATTCTTTCATTTTATTAAACTACATTATATTCACTTTCACTACTTTAATTCTATTAGCAAATTTTTTTTTAGCCTTAATATTTAATTTTCCGTCCTTTTTTTCTTGCAATATCTGTTCCTTTTTAAATAGTAGGGATTTTTTTTCTTTAATAAAACTGTTTATTTATATCTAAACATCTTATTTAGTTATTTTCACTCTTCAAACATACTAAGAAAGCTACCACCTGGCAGAAAACAAAGCCACAGCAACAAGCAGAATTATTTGCTGGAAACTAAATCTATAAAATATGACTATCAATCAGATCTTTGAGCCTAAATCTTTAGTGCTATGCAGATAACCTACATTCAGTTACCTGCCTTGCCATGCAAATTTATTTTATTCTTCTTTGTCTATTAGTGCATTAGTGATATATTCCATTTTGTTATTGAGAAATTGTGTAATACAACTCCACATAAATCTTGAGACATATGTGTTATCCTTTTAGTAGTATACACACACATCTTTGGACAATATCCTCAACAGGAAGTTTCAGAGATTTCACAGTGACCCCAGGTCAGTCTTTGTCTTATGAGTGTCTGCCAAGAAGGCTATCATCCAGTTTAAGTTCCTTCCCTCAGGAAAACATTAGGTTCATTGTAAGGATTCCATGAAAATAAAATGCTTTGATAACCTTATGAGTTCTGTTAAGAACATACCATTGCTGCTGGACATGTTGCCTTTTTCTTTCACTGTATTAGACAAATACTCATTTGAACTTGGCAAGCACATTTTAAAGGTGTATTTGTTGAAGGTGAAGACAGTACAACTTCACAAGCATACAGTTCAGTAGAAGAAAAAAGTCCCACCACCAGCAGAAATCCTTTCTCTTCTGTCTCTCAGGGTTTTTTTTTCTTTTCCCCCCTTTTTTTTTTAATCAAGGTTTTCTTGTGATAAAATTGCCTTCTTGTGCTACATATTTGATGCTCTCTCTGATGAAGTTTTCAATCTACAAAAAGACATCCCCTTTCACCTTCAATAACTCTTTTCCTGGCAATTCCCAAAACACTTGAAGAAGTTTAATATGTCACTGCGTTTCAAACTGTAATTTCCCATCTTTACTCCCAAGAGAATTCAAATTCTGGTAGAAAACTCAGAATTACAGAATGCTCCTTTTATTCTCCCGTCTTGATTCTTTTGTTCTGACTACAGTTCCTGACTACAGGGCAAGGAGCATCTCTCTTGTCAGTTCCTGTAATTTCCTATATAGCTCCAGGGATACATCCTGAGGAAGGTGGTGAGTTTGTGGTGCAAAAGAACTGTTGAACAAGATCCTGTTTTTCAGAATCCCTGTACAAATTCAGAGAAAACCATTTGTTCAAGTCCTTGGGATTCCTCTGCTTTATGACTGTAAGTTAATAGTGGTAAAAGTTTGTAACTCTCTGTGTGTGTATGCATATGTCATCCAATATGCAAGAAATACACAGATACCCAAATAAAATCTAGCAGAGTTACCAATTTCAGTTTCCAAGTATAAAGAATGTCTAGAATAAGTATATATTTGTCTTCCTTAGAGTTGCAATTTGTCTAGGCATTTAGAGTTTAAGAATATACTGGTAAAACTCAGCAATATACAATATTGCTAAAGCAATTTATGCAGAAAATGGTCTATGTGTTGAATGCATACATTGCTGCCAGGAAAGTGAAAACCAATTAGCCCTTAGATAAACAGATTATGGTTATGATGTGGGACATAAAGAGCAGTGATGAAGAAAATTAAGAAGTCTCCTAGCTCCAGCAACTGTATCAAAACTTTGTATTCTCAAGTGGAAAGAATAACCTTGGCTCCATGTGTTTCTTGGCTGCATAGGGAATAAGTCCTTTACCAACAAATCAAGACAGGGAAGAGTTTCAAAACGAAAGGTGTATGAATGCATCAGCTACATGACAATATTTTGCAAGTTTATTTACTAAACAGTTGATAACAGAATACAAATTAATTATGTGAATCTAGAAAAATATATAAATTATGCAAAATTACTCAAAGGCTTCAACAAATATGTCTTTTTTTTTTTTAATGATTATGCAAGTAAGTAAATCAGACATAGTGTAGTGTAATATTGTACTATCAGAGCCAAAAAATCCCTTCTCTCCAAAGCTGAAAGGTAAATTGTTTCAGAAGTTGGGAGCACCACTTCCAACCAGAAGTGATGGAGATCCTGCCTTCCCAAAAGAATCTCAGCCATGCTAGGGCTGATGGCTCAGCATAAGAATGAGGAGCTGGCCAGCCTTGTCCATGACTGGAACTGGGGCAGAGTTTGTCTACCCTGATGTATTGGGTGTGTCTGAGACAGAGTTATCTTCCCCACAGCAGCCCTCACAGAGCTGTGCTTTGCTTTGGTAGCTAATAAAGGTGTTGATAACACACCTATATTTTGGCTACTGCTGCGCAGAGCTGGCGCAGCATCAACACTCGCTCTCCAACATTCTCCCCACCCATCAGCAGGCTGGGCATGGGCAAAACCTTGGGAGGGATCACAGCCAGGACAGCTGACCCAAACTGACCAAAGGGATTTTCCATACCATGTGATGTCTGCTTAGATGTAAAAGCTAAAAAAGGGAGGAGGAAATGGGGCATTCATTATTTCTATTTGCCTGCCAGAGCAGTTGCTAGGTATGCTGCAGTCCTGCTCCCTGGGAAGTGGCTGGATGTTGCTTATGGATGGGAAGTGGAGAATAAGTTCTACTCTTTTCCCCTTGCATATGTATGTGCAACCTTCCATTTTTGCTCTAGTAAACTGCCTTTTTTTGATCTATGAATTTTTTTCCATCTTACTTGCTCTCTCCTGGCCACATGAGAAGGGGAAGTGATAGAGTGGCTTGGTGGACAGCTGGCATCCAGACAAAGTCAACCCCTCACAGCTGGCAAGGGAACAAATGCCAGAGCCTTATTAATCTGATTTGCTGGAGGCCAAGTTACTCGAACACAACTTAGTGTTTCAGTAATCTGAATAACCATAGCCATATAGCCCCAATAAGATGTGCCTCCATCACTAAGAGAAAGAGCATTTTCATGGAATGCAGTTTCCATTTCCTTAGGCTGCTATCCCAGCACAAGTCATAGTCCACTTTAAATCATTCCAACTTGCTGTCTGCTCACAGATTAAAGTGGAAAAAAAAATAGTAGAGTGAAATGTTCAGTATTTAATACCAAGTAGGAGAATAGCAAACAGAAAAAATATTTAAGACACATGTATCAAGGTAGCGCACATACCAAGGCAGGCTAGGCAAAGGAATAAAATACATCTGAACTGATTAAAGAAAGCTGATGATTTTTTCCCAAGGAAAAATTATTCACTAAGGAAGCAGAGGGCTTGACTCTATAGAAATGTATAAAAATCTCAAGATGCTTCCCCCTGCCCAAAGAAATAAAATTAATAAAATGTAAAATAATTTGTGATATACTTTTATGGAAACATCAAACATAGAGGTACATGTAGTTATTGATTTAAAAATAGATTTCAATTACACAATTTTGTGTTAATTGTTACACTATTTTAAAACTATCGTCTCCAAGTTCCAAGAACTGTCAAACTGATATTTTTACTCATGGTATGGATCAGTTGCTTTCAATAGATATTAAAAACAGGTTCTATTCTCTTACTGTATAAAACAATAACCTAAAATCCAAACATTCCTTTCCAGAGCCATCTGTGATCAGGAGTACACAGACTTCTTCAGGACACAGAGGCATTCTCGACATCCAGCAGGCTCATGTCTGCACTAGTCTAACCAGTGGACTTCGTCTCCCCAATGTTCCCACATCTGACTCTGTTGATTTAAATTAAATCATTTGTAGGAGGCTTATTTTTCAAGCACCTGGCCTCATTTGAGAATCCTGAACAAAAAGCAATTAAACTATGGCAACTTTTTAAGTTAGTGAGGAAATGAATCTCACCAAAAAAATCAACTCAACCGACAACATATAAAATCAGGGTTTACAGCTAGTTGTGCATGAGAAATAAGGAAAAGACAAAATTCAAAATACCAGTCAAGACATCAAAGACTTTGTCAAATAAATATTCATACTTGAATTATAAGTATCCCATTACAGAGTGTGAGAGCCTTATCCTGGTGAATATGTGAACACTGGACCCACCCATAAATTCCCTCAATTTTGAACAAATGGAGGCCCTTTTTGCTTGCCTCCCTATAACTAGCTTGAGGAACAATAGTGTATCTGTTCCCAAATAATAGCGTGTGGGTGGCTTTCTATGACTTTGCATCTGTTTCCACAGCTGAAGAGAGGATAAGGACAATTAATCTCCAGTCTGTACCAACTGAAATAATACTCAGTGTAGTTTCAGTGCTTCTTTCATTATAATCTAGATGTTCAAACTCTTAAAACTCAGTGCAGAATCCCCTCATAGAGAAGTATAAAGCAAAATAGAACCCTTAGACGAAACCCTTGCTCACAGGGAAAGGTATTTTTTTACCTAAGGTTCCTTTCCCCCCAAAAAAGCTCATTCCTCCAAATCTCCAGGTACTTCTTATTTAGGGCTTTTTAGGTAGAATTCCAGATGTTGTTTTCAGAAGTGGAGTACTAGTCAGTGTAAATGGAAAGAGGGAAAGGCACAAAGAGATTAAAGGCCTTTAACAGTAGCCTTAGAAGAAAATTTTCCAGATTAATCACCTCAAGCCCACCGTCATTCTGAAGAGGCTACCTACTATAATGCCTGTTTTTTAATTAAAATTGATTAATGAGCTACATCCATTCACCCATTTAGATTTCTGGGTCAAGAATTTTCATTAAAGTACAGATTACTATAAAATATAAGATTCAGCAGAAAAGACACTTCACACTGAAAGATACATCTTGAGGTATCAAAGAAGGGGACTGATCCCGTTGGAGAAAAAAGGCTATTAATTCATCAGTCACACTCAGGAAATCATATCTGGCTTCAGAAAAATACTGAAGCCTATGAGGATAAGAATTGACACTAATTGAGAGGAATGACGAAACTGTCTTGTGAATAGGAAAGAAATTAAAAAGTTTCATGGAGAAAGATGAAACTTACCTGAATAGATTTCATTAATGAGATCTTGTTGTGCAAATACAAAGTTGTTTTTTTAAAAAGTTAGGGTTTGCCTACTTTGAGAAATTCCTTATTGGACATAATCAGAGATCTAAGGCCTGCAGAAAGAAAGAATTCTTGATGAAAAAGAAGCACAAAAGACTTTATGAATTCACATGGATAAAGGAGTAAGAATTTTCATTCCACCATCTCTGACTTTTATAAATGCTTGTAGCAAGTCTGTCTATTAAGCTATTGTGATCTTAATAATTTTGTAATGCATTTTACCTCAGAGGCAGTTTGAATTAAGAGTGATTTGAAGATAACTGAATAACAGAAAAACATTGTTCTCCTGGGAGTGTGATAGGTTAGCTACCACTAGAAATATGTCTTAAAAATCTCAAAAATAATATATATGCATACAGTGCCATTCTGGGCAGTGTGTTCATGCCCACAATGTACAGGAAGCATCCATGTAAAGCTGAGATGTCTTCTTTATGTGGTGAGGTGCTGAAGTACCTGGGCAAGCTGCCAAGAGAAACAGTTCCATGGAGACTAATTCCTTGTAGGCCAGCTCTTAACAATTGCAAAATACAGAGTGTTCCAACACTGAACTCACTCCAACTGGTTAGCTGCTCTAGATACATCATCATTAATGGGGTTTAACCTAATTCTGGCTCTGCAAAACTGCTTTGTAGAAAGCGAAGATAAAAGCTGACCAAGAAGAAGACAAAAATAATAATGTAGAGTGGCAGGAGCTGAAGCAAAGACTTTATATAGTTATAATGATTTTAATCTGAGAGATTCTTCATAAATTCCTGATCAATCTACCATAAGGAAGAAAGGGGACTTTGGTATTGAAGTTGTAAAGTATTTTAATTAGTGGACTGACTCCAAACAGATTTAGAATTTGATTTCTCTGATTCCCTCAGAGTTTCATTAATATGTGATAACCTTAAAAAGTATGCTTGAGTTTCTGGTTTTTGAGCTCTGTTTAGACTTCATTATTTCTTTATGAAAACTCTGGGTACTGTCTTGGAGATAAATAATCTAGCATATGATCTAGCAGAGCAACGTATTTTTTGAGAAAGTTAATTCCCTGGTGTCACTGAGACCCTTCTGACTGTCCTGGACTTGCAGAGAGAAATTCACAGGTATGTTACTTTGACTGATTGATCCAAATGAAAGTTTGCCTGTGTGAGGACATAGAGGATTTGGACATGAATCTTAAGGAAAGTTTGGTTAATTGTACTGTCTGAAACATTACACTAGAAGTCACCTGAGAACACAGTTCATTGTGATATTTACAGTCAAGCAGAGCGTTAAAGCACTTTTTAAAGTTCCCACATATGATCTCAATTGAAATTAAGAGAAGAAACCCACAGAGTTTAATACTTGCAAAGTTTAGATTTGTCCATAAGTTTTGCTTGGGTTTTATGGGGAAAATTAAATCAGGAGTCAATAAACAAGAATGACATGAACAGTGATGTTTTTCCTTTTTTTTTTTATCCTTACTTGAACATAACCTTTCCCATTCAACTCTTCCTGTCTTGGATCTCAGTTTAATGACTGAACATCACTTAAGGCAAGTCATACATAAAGTAGTGATGGCAAGACTTGCAAGATCAGAAGTAAGAACAAACTAAACTATTTGTAGTATAATTTTTTTCTCAAGAAAGTTGTCAACACTCCCCTAATTCTGCTTACACTGAGCAAATATCACTGTGGAACTGACTACAGCACTGGCAGAATTAGGGAATATGACGAATGTTCTTCAGGAACCAACACTAATGTTTAAATGAGATCATAAACTTTGGGTGAATTCTTTGCCCTTTTCTCTCCTAAAATTTCATACTTGCCATGCAGATGGCATAGTTAACATGAAACAAATCAATTCACCAGCTAAATAAAAAACGCAAATCAGAGTATTTAATCATCCGAGCCCATGACATTTAAAGGATTACTTACAACTCCAGGATTGCTTAAAGTTACATTGTACCAACAGTCATGGGTTGTCACGTAAATTGAAATAATACAGTACATCCATAAATATGGAGACTCCTTCCTCGGAATACTTTCTAACACTGCAAAAAACCTGCTGTATCAAATAAAAACATATCATAACTTTTTAATCTTACATGCAAAGATAATTTTCTCCTTGCCTCCAATAACACAGAAACACAAAACAGAAAACAGATACTTTAAGTTAACAGTAAAAAAAGTCAGCCTCCCAGAAACAATCCACTGACTACACTGTTTCCTTCCTCCTAGAGAGAAGAGACATAAGGAAGAAATGCTATGAGACAGATGTTAGTCATGGAGAAAAATACACCACTGGAAAATGTTCAGATTCGTGAAGTGAAGTAAAGAACCTATATAGAAAAGGTTCTCAGTCTTCTGGGAAAAGCAAATGAGCTCCAGAAAATTGCTTTGACAATTTTGTAGGTTTTGCAGTGAATCATAGTCTAGCTTCTGTAGGACATACGGCAATACTGTCCGTGACTCTCATTATAACACTATTGAGCCTGTTAAAAAAAACAGGCCCTGGTTCTGTCCTGATGCCAGAAGTCTAAGCAGACAATACTGGAGAATATTCTACTTTGCACAGCTAAAATCACTTAACAAAATATACTGCTACTGGGTGTCATGGTCCTGCACAGAGCAAATCTCCATGTAGCAAATAAAGTATGATGAACACTGGACCACTTTCTGTGTCAAACATAAGGTCAAATAGCACTAGAAACTGATGAGCCACAATACCGCTTTTAATATTTTAAAAAAAATATTGATGGTAACAGTGATTTGTGGAGAAATCTCTTCCCTCTTCCTCCTTGTTAAGAGAAGAGTTACTTTAGGAATACACCATTCTCCATCAGAAACCACCAGTGGACTTAGTTGGAAGATTTTTCTTAATACAAAACTTCTCAAAAATTTATTTCCAAGTAAGTTATGGATATGGAAATACTAATGAAGATAGTAATATGTGAAAATTTTTTCCTGTTGATACCGTGCTTCTTGTATGGACAGTTAAATAGAACTTGAAGCAGAGATTCAGCCTGACCTTCTCTCATCTGAAGGAAGAGCTTTAGCCAGGAAAAAATACCATTGGTTTATTCACCTTTATTATTTCCCCTGAACAGCATTTGTGCATGGCAAGTTACTACACAGTCTTATCTGAAGTATCACTCTTTGCAGTTGAAATTAAGGAGGACTGCTGACTGATTATGAATCAACAACCCTGGAAGTGCCATGGTCACTGAATAGTTTCAATACGACTACAATTGGTTATTGAATCTGACATCTTCAATTTAAAAAATGGTAATTTTAGTGAGACTTTCACCAGAAGCTAGGACTGTTGCACGGATCTCAAACCTTTTCTCTTATTTCTCAGTGGGCTACTGTAGAGCTGAGAAAATTCAAAGCTTGTGTGTTAATGCTAACTCAGTTCTTCTTGGGCACAGGACATAGGATCAGATCTTCTTCTCTTTACATGTGGAAATACCTTTTTTTGTTTAGCTGTTTATTTTGAAACTGCATTTACCTTATCCATGGACAAAACAATTAAAAATTATTAAGAAATTAATTCCTATAATTGCTATTGTCTGGGTACATAAAGTATTAAAATATTTCCAGTATATTTTATTTAAATACAGCTAAACAAGTAATAATATTACTCACTGTGACTGTTTGACTACTTTAAAAATAGTGACATAGCAACTGTATTAAGAGAAGGTGTGTTAAAAATAAATGGCTTGGAATTTGGCAGAATGTCATTGGTTACAAATGAGGTGAGCAGGTTGTCCTATCCACAAATCAATGCCAAAGGAGAATGACTTTGCTTCTAGCTAATTGTCCAACTAATTATCTGCTTAAGAGAGCAAAGAGCGTTGTACATAAGTCAAAATTTGGTCTTGAAAACTGAATCTTCTGTTACACAATAACTTTTCTCGGTCATCAGAAGACTTTCAAAATTACAAAAATTATTTCTTTTGTGCTAGACAGAATGGACAGGCTGTATGGCTAGCATTTTAAAATTAAGGAATATTAAAAGATTTTCCAGTTATTAGAGACTACTTTGACTATCAAGGGAGTCCAAGTAGAATTTTGTAAATTTTTTGAAGAAAAGATAAGTATGAAGGATAGAGACTTTCTGGTTCTGAAAGCAAGTACCGCCAATGCCGTAATCTCATATCTCTGATAATCTGATCTTGCTCAGTATGAAATTTGGGACAAGGATGCATTCACAAAATGGCAAATTACAGCTCAGAAATGAAGAGACATACTGTGGTCATAAATATATCACCTAAAACAAATCATGACAAAGTGGAAAGAAATCAGAAGAGATTTCTTTCATCGGTATACAAGAGCTCTCAGATACCTGACTTACTATTTTAATCTAAAGAAAAAAATCACTTTAATCAAATTCTGCCACAGTCTTTGACCAAAAAGATAATACAATTTTAAATTAAAAAAAAAAACCAAACCAGCTTTACAAGATCCTTTCAGTCTTGGCTCCAGACCAAATGCTGAATATGGACTGGTTTTAAGAATTATACACTGACAGTTTTATTACAATGATGGTGCATCGTTGAAGAATTTTACATTAGTGCTATAATACTGATTGTAACCTGGTTTTCTTTAATGTCTTAAATTTTCTGGAGCATACTATTTCCAGTACTACCTCAAATGCAGTATCAGAATATTTCTTTTTTAAAAAAGGGGCAGAGAGTTTTCTAAACATTGATTTTTCTAAAGCAAAACTTTAGATGAAGATTATTTTCTTTTATATTCTATGAGTTGTTACTTTTTTAGTGCTAGACCTATTAAATCTAATAATAAATAAGTTCATAATAACTGATTTAAACATTTGAAGGAAAATCTATACTTCACAGAAAACCGAATAATATTCTAGGCACTTATCTAAAATGTTATTCCGAAGAAAAACCACACTACAAACTCTCTTCTTGCCTTTTTGTCTTTTTCCAACAGGAAAAAAAAGTCACTTACTACTGAAAGAAATACTACTGGCCTTAGAATTGAGAGATGAAAATACCATTGATGGTCAAAATGGACAACTTCTGTGAGTGAACACAAGTATTCTCAGATACCAAAATAAAACCTGTTGAGGAAAACGGTATGGAGAGGCACATCTAAGGTTTGGTTGCATATGTCTGAGATGTCAAGATTGTAAGTTTGAGCAACAGCAGAAAAATTAAATCTAGGCTTCATATTAAGCCTAATATCTGTGAATATATGTACTGCTTTTAATCAAGCTGGACTGTACAACACAATGTTTGCTTTAATTTAATTTTTGTACATGTGCCCACATGACTCAAGTAGAGGCAACTGGAGAGCAGTTCAAATGCATTACACACCCAAGAAGCAAAATTACTGATATGCTACTGCCTGGCAATAGGAATCATTATTTACCCCAAGAAAAGGACTCTCTAACCTTATAGACTGAAAAAAAATACAAAAGAAAAAAACCCTTTATTTCCACAAAAGTATTTTGAATGATATGTTTGTTAATTCAATTAAAGTTAAGTAGGTTCATGGTATCCTGGGGTAAGGTCACAAAGAACTCACATGAAATGTAATGTTGTCATAACAGTCATATCACATCAAACACACAAAGTAAAATTTTCCCAAAAAATTACATTTCGGTAGCAATTGCAAATTTCCCCAGGATTACAGACATTCAGAGGAAACAGTTCTACCCACTTCACTAGAAAATCAGAAGTTGTACAGTAAAAGCCTGATTCCAATGCCAGTCACCCAATTTTTTTCCTAATTTAATACCATGAAGTGCAATAGTTTTTTGCCTTAGTTTAACCAAGACCCATATCAAATTTTGTACTGAATTTAGGAAGTCACTGACTGCCCCAAGTAAACAAAATTTCAGAAGGAAATGGGGCCAAAAAATGTACAGACACAGAAAACTCTGCCATGTGTTCTTGCATTTTCTAATTCAGAGTTTGCTAAACACTCTGTTCCCTCCATTTTTTCCCATTCTAGCTTTCCAGAGGTGAAAGCAGAGAAGAATTAGCTGAAGTTATTAGCAGTGAAGAAAGAAGGAGAGAGAACAAAGGAGACATATTAGAACTCATCAGCAGCCTGCAGGTAAGAAAAATATGTCCTTCCTCTGCTGGAACCTTCCTAGATCACTATAATAAACTAATTAATCTCAGAGTGGTAAGAAAAAGCATTAAAGTGACTTTGAGTTTGGTAATAATTAATTGCTGAATGCAGCAGTCACAGATTTCTCCCGTATGCAGGGCTGTCTCTCATCTCCTCAATCTCACCGAAAGGAAATTTTGATTTTTTTTAGTTTTGTGGTTGATGGGATTAGGATATTACTCATTGCAGGGATTTTATTTTTTTTATTTTCCTAGATAAGAAATCAAGAAGGACTCATGAGGAGCAATAAATGTACGGACACAGGGAGGAACATCTGCAAATTATGGTGAAAGAAGCATTTAGTTTAGCCTACTGAGTAATCTAAGGGAACAAAAAAAAAAGGATCATGGGAGACACTGAAAGAAGGAAGATTGTGAGAGTGTTGTGGAATGACAAAATTAAGAAGCCTAGAGAAAGTAGTTTAATGAGAAAGAGAAACAGCCTTTGAAGCTCATGGAGAGGTCAGAAATCTGTTGGGGACAGCCTAGGGACAGAGAGGAAGAAAAGCAGGTTTTACAGGATACCAAGCATGATTAGTACAAGCTTGCTAAAGGAAAGCAGGGACTATTTTCTTTATGTGCTTTGATATTAAAAAAAGTTATTCAGGCTAACAGAATGGAAGAGCACTTGTGTTGAACAGAGGGGGAATGGCATCACTAACCTGGCACCTCTGTGAGTTTTTGCTGCCACGGTCAGCCAAAAGAGGTACAGGAAGAGACAGAGGAAGAAAGGATGGCTCAGATGGTTATGCTAGTGGGGAAAGAGGAAAGCCTGAGAAGTCTTGAAAACACAAACTCTTCCAAACAAATTTTTATGTCTGCTGTGAATGCCCCACCTTGTTTAAATATGAATCTCATTGTTCAGTGTTTCAACTAAAATCTTAGTGCTGCACAGCATTGTGAGAGCACACAGATGATTAGGAAAAGCATACCTGACAGCTGTGAGGAAATTCATTGAAAGTGAGACAGAAGAACACAACCCAAAGGTATTCTACTGCATTTGAACTATATTCAGTGAATTAACAGAACATTTATTACATGTGAAGGTAAAACAAAGTGAGGTAGCATCATAAATAGCAGTAGGGGCAAGTATAAAGGACAGGGTAATATTCCTGTAGTGATAAACAAGGATTAATCATACTGAACACAGTTTTTCAGCCACAGACAAAACTACAAATGCTGAATATGTACTGAAAAAATGTCAAAAGCATATGCTTTTAACACATCTTTAAATGCTTTTGAAAGAAGAAATATAACTGGGATTACTGAGCAACAACAGCAAAGTGATTTTCACTTCTCCTTAAGTAAAGACCAACACAAGCATAATGAGAAGTAATGGGGGTTCACACTACACAAAAACATTACTGAGAAATCACAATGGGTGCAGAAAAGTATTCAAAGGCTAAAGAAATGCCATCCTGAGGGAGGCACAAAGTATTCAATCACTACAGTTTATGCAAAAGACAGTTAATGACAGTTAATGTGAGTGGCTTCAAAATGTCCTACAGAGTAAATCTCTGTTAAGGCACTTGGTGAGCTATAAGAGAAAGAAAGGCAAAAACCAGTGTCTGGAAGCTTAAACCAGACAAATCCAATATGAAAACACAGAATTTTAATACTGATTAATGAGGGGGAAAACAATTATCAGAGGAAATTATAGATTTTCTCTTTCTTTCTTGATTTTTTCCCATCAAGACCGGCTTTCTGGAAGTGAAACGGTAGCCAAACCAGGTAATGGGCACAGGGAGAGATCAGCTGCATAACAATTTCGTGATCCTTCTGGATTTAGGTATTCTAAGTCCCTGAATGCATCTCAGATTGGGGAGATTAGCAGAGCACATTTAGAGGGCATTCTCTAGGTCTTTTGGGAAGGGTGCTGGGAGGGTTAATTTGTCCCAAGAACAGACACAAACCTTTTTCCCATTTGTATTTCAAATGTCAGCAGTCTGTAATGCTCTTGTGTTTGGCAACAAGCTGTAATGTTCTTGCGCTTGACAAGAAGATCAGATCCACTTTGAAAAAGATGACAGTTTGGGGAAATTTATTCTGCTTAGGGAGCTTACCACTGCTTTAGATACAATAGTCACCATGTGACTTGACAGTGATGGAAGAAGCCCATTTTTTACTGACCTGTATATCACATTGCTGCAACAAAAGCAAAAGTTGTCCCTACATATCTGTCTTCTAGAGTTAGCTCAGACTGGAATATCCTTTAGTTTGTAGGACGGCAGGGAACACATGAATTATAGAAAGTATGTATCCTTCTGAGTAATGTGCCTATCTGACATGACCCATCTCCAGATTCTTGTCCTGCAGGAAATCTAGCACATAGGCAGCTGGAGGATAATTAAGGACAACAGTTGCTTTAATTATGAATGCATTTGCCTTTACCCATCTTTGCAAAGTAGCTTTAATAAACTGTCAAGTCTTTGTTGAGAAGTGTCTCTCAATGTCAAATGTCCACAGATATTTGTTGTTACAACCTCTAATCACATAGCTGTAGCTTTTTCATGCAGATGGTAGATAATGAAGATGTGTCTCTGCTATTCTCTTTATGGTTTATCAAATTGATAATTGTCATCTAGCTGGGGCTTACTTGGGATATAAGATGTTCTGGGCGCATTTCTCAAGATAAGCTTCATTTGAGAAGAAGAAATGTGAGCGGTGGTTTTGCTATCATTTTTCTTCGTATAATCTGTAATTGTTACTGCTACCATTTATGCTATCAGAAAGGGCAGAATACATAAAAGTTTCAAAAATATTTTTTGTACTGATCATGCTACTGATTGTTCACTATAGAAGTGGATGGATTGCCATTTTCAAAGAAAGAAAAAAAGAAACCATCATTGCAGAATTAGTGAAAGAAGGTACCTGCCCTTCTAAAGGACTTCATGGGACAGAAACATTGATTTTTAACAATGTACTTAACACAAAATGTTGCAAATTAAGCATTTTAACAGTTGCTGCCTATTTTATAACTGATTTAATTGACTATGCCATTGGAGACATGAATGACATTTTAGCTGACAAAGTTCAAGATAAATTCAGCTGCTGGCAATGTAATTATCCACAGTCATTTATTCATCTGTGTGTTTCCAAGCAGCAAGATTTCTGCTTTTACAGACGTGATGGGTAATTGTGTCTCCCTTTTACAGGATGATATCTCAGTTTCTTTTTATCTGTTTATTTCTGACTGTTAAAGAAGTGCACCTGAAGGCCAGGGTGACTCAGGTTCTTGTAAATAGATCCCTTGGAGAGGATTAGAGTGAAACAACACTAAATGATCAGTGTTTATAAATATATAAATGCATAGGGTTTATTTTAGAACAATTTGGTTGCAATGGAAAGGAGGTATGCAGCCATTTTGGTTATTATTATCTGTAGCAATATAACAATATAAAAGCACACTTAAAAAAATGTGTAAAGTAAATTGATCATGTGGAGGAAAAGAAAGTTAACAGGTGTAGTCAAAGTGAATTCAGCAAGGGGAAATATTGCTTGACCTATCCTATAGCCTGGAATATCTGCCTGAGTTGATGAGAAGCCATGAATGTTAACTTTGACTTCAGCAAAGCTTTTGATAAACTGGCTGAACTTAGGTCCTAGAGGGTTTTGTTCAGCCATGCAGTGTCTCACTGGAGGCCTGTAACTTGTGGTGTGTCCCAGGGGTCAATACTGTCAGCTGAAGATGTGATTCTGGACTTTTTATTCTCCAAAGGTGTAAAGAATGTTTGACAAATCTTATCAGAACATTCCAAAGTCTTTCCAGTGAGTTTTATACCTTAGACTAGAGATCACTATACCATATTTGAATTACTATTTAACTTTAGCAATATCTATTAGCAAGAAATTATATGTGTAATCATCATTTACTAATAAAATTAGTAAAATTAATGACTTCCAGTAGTCCATTTTTAACACCCTTTTAACATTGCTTTCCATGCTAAGGAAACTGAATGCAAATCTAATTCATTACATATAAGGCTTCTGATCTAAATACAGAATTTTCTTTGAAGAGAGCTGGGATACTTTGAATTATATAGCTGCTATTCAAGCTAATTTGTACAGATTTGTTATGAAATGACAGATTTGTTATGAAAACTCTAAGTGTGCTAGCCTTATAACACTAGTACAGTGTAAAAGTTTTCATTAATTCTGTAAAGGGATGAAGGAAAGAGAAGGCAGAAGAAAAAAAGGTGACCAGCCCATTATAGCTGTTATTGGCAGGGGTTCTAATTCAAACTTACCGACCCAGGTCTGAACTTTAGAAAACTTCATAAGCTAAGGATATCCCTGCTGACTTTTGAATTAGCATGTGCAAGATAAAAGCAAATGCAATCTTAAACTATTACCATAGCAACATTATTAAAATTTCATTAGTTAAGACTGCAACAATCTTTCTATTAAAAAAAGAAAAAAGCCAAAACAACAGTACTTTTTACTCTTTAGTAGTCCATATAAAATTAGCCACTACAGAAATTTTACTTCAAGTCTGCCTCACAATTAGAGATTATTATCTCAAGTAATGTTCAATCCCCACTGGAGTAGTGTAGAATCTTTGTTGATTGATACATTGTATTAAAAAAATAACATCCTAAAATAGCAGATGTAAATATTTCACTTACAACTGATCCATGAGCAGTACTGAAAATTTCAATAAATAATCTCATTTGCAATCTAAAGCTAATATATTTTCCACCCATGCCAGCAGCTGCTACCTTAGGATACCTTCATGTACGTATGAACACTGAGTTTTTTAGGCAAAACTTTCAGTATCGTAGTTTGCAATTACTCAAAGGTACCCAGTGCAATCCTATTTATGTAAGTAGCAATGCATGACAGGTACATTTTGTCCTTATTCTAGATTTTAAGAACTTTTTCATTTTGCCTGAATGTCTCCTAATATTAATGCATCTTTCTTTTCCCAGGAGATAATACTCTAAAACATAAACATATGTTTGTTAATCATGAAAGGAGCGATAGCAGAAAAGACTCAGGAGATGGTTGAGTGAAAACAAGATAGATATGATCTTATGAATTGTCATCCCTTAAATATTTCATTAACATTTTATTGGGTGAAAAATTAATTTACATCGTATTAGTTAGGCAAGTACTTCGGAGTAGAAATGCACACAAATCTCACAGTGAGCTGGAATCACAGGTGTCCCCAATGCTCTCATTTGCACAATGCTTGGATATCTTTCCTCTGCTTCTTCAAATACCTATAATGGAAAATGCAATGGGAGAAGTAAGTTCCCATAAAGGTGCTGTGTCAGCCAGCATTGGCACATGACGCACTCTGCCTTTCTCCTTGCATATACTTGCTTCAGCCTGGAAGGCCTTCTGGGCTTCAAGAGAATTGGAAACAAGGTATTCCTTGTAATCAGCCAAGAATCCTTGGCAAAAAATAAGAGAACAGTGAGTTTCTTGCTTTCAGACAGCTTTAACTTTTTTTTTCTTTTGGTGCTGTGTGTCTTCAGGAAGGGACAAGCATTCATTCAGGCCTTGCATAAAAGAAATACAAAGTGCTTCCTATTCCCAGAAGTAATAAATGTTCATTCTGAACCAATTTATTGTGGTCAGCCTGAAATGAATAGCTTCTTCTTAACGCCAAAATCTTCATTTCTGAAATCAGCACCACATCCTCAAGAAGAGGCCCTTTTGCTGCAGTGAGATGTTGATCTGCACACTCTCATTTTAAATTACATTGCTTCTAAATGTGTTCAAATTATCCGAATTTAGAATCACATCCAAAGATGAATTTTTTGCTTGTTGCTTTGAGTTACTGTCCTGATTTCACCCAGGATAAATTTTGTACTAGTAGCTGGTACAGGGCTATGTTTTAGATTAAGTATGAGAATAATTATGACAGCTGATGTTTTGGTTGTTGCTAAGTAGTGCTTACCCTAAGTCAAAGACTTTCAGTTTTCCATGTTCTGCCATGAGCAGGTGGACAAGCTGTCAGTGAGCACGGACAGGACAGATGACCCAAACTGGCCAAAGAGGTATTTCATACCATAGAATGTCATTCCCAGCATATAAACTATGAAGAATAGCCAGAAGCTACTGATCACTGCATGTGGATGGACCAGGCATTAGTCTCCAGGTGCTGGGTGATTTATTGTGCATTTCTGGCCTATCTTCGATTTTTTTCATCCTTCTTTTGTTGCTGTTCCCTTTTTCATTACAATTGTTGCTGATATTTTTATTTTATTTTATTTTATTTTATCTCACTCATTAAACTGTTCTTATGTCAACCTGTAAGTTGTACCTTCTTTCTGATTCTACTCCCCATCCCACCAGGGAAGGAGGGCGTGGAGAGCAGCTGTGGTGCCTAGCTGGGGGTTACACCACGACACACAACCCGATGTGAGACATAGAAGGGTTATAATGAGGTTTCCATGAATGCAAGGCATAAGCAAGGATGAATTGTAGCAGGAAGGGTAAAACTCATCATTAGATAGCAAGGGTCTGTCTAATTAAAATTTGCAAAGTGAAGGATGAATCATGCTCTATGTTCCGGAATGCTATGAAGCTTTAAAGAGGGAAAAAAAAACCAAAATACATTTCTTTCAGCATAACACCCAGGCTGCTTACGTGACCTAGCAG
The DNA here is from genome assembly GCA_013397955.1 of Grantiella picta. Taxonomy (NCBI): domain Eukaryota; kingdom Metazoa; phylum Chordata; class Aves; order Passeriformes; family Meliphagidae; genus Grantiella; species Grantiella picta. The sequence continues at coordinate 575,657 of VZRM01006852.1, read as the reverse complement.
GCACTCTCTGAGTCAGAGAGGAGTCTGAAAAGAAAATTTGTCTTTTAAACTCTCAGCATATAGAAGAGGTGGGGAATAGTTATTGGTGGTTAAATGAAATGGAGGTTTTGATTCTGTAATAATAATGAATGGATAACGTCCCTCCCCAATTCTTTTTCCAGGGATGTCCTAAGCTGAGATATCTCAGAAAACAACACCGTATTTAAGCCTTATAAATTTGATTTAAACATGCTCCTCAGTACTAAAAAACCACCAAAATTGTGTGATACTGACACCGTCCACAGTCCTATAATTTACCTGAAGTATAAAATTATTAATAACTGCTCCTCAATTGTAATTATGAATGTAGGAGAGCTGTTGGATTAGCATTTCTAGTGTGAGTGTAGCACTGAGACCAACTCAGGTGAGCTTGGAGTCTGAAGTAACAGACAAACCCCGCTGGGTTTAAAGAAACCTTTAGGTCAGGGCGACAGAAAATTGTCCCCCCAAGACACCTTGAGGCTAGCCTCATGAATATGGGTCAGGAATCAGAAGTATTGGTTCCTGGAGCCCTCCGCCTCCTNGTGTCGGGCTGCCAGTCTCCGCTCCGCCACCTCAGCATGGGAGTCCCCACTGGGTACCTCATTTGGTGAGGTTTTTCGGGGTCCTGCCGCTTTCCCAGAGCGAGAAAACCTCATCTGATGACCTATTTTCCCCTTCCTTTCAGAAGTGCAAGTGTCTCTGTAGGCAGGTAATGAAGCACATAAAAACCTGGCAACCTTATAGAAATACTAAGGCAGTGTTCTCAGAGCTTTGTTTTTCCTAGTCTTGGGAAGGGAGCCGGGTGTCGTGGTCAATGTAAAGTTAAATATGAATCAGTAGTGCCCTGGCAGCCAGGAGGGCCAGCTATGCCCTGGGGGGGCATCAGGCACAGCATTTCCAGCTGGGCAAGGGAGGGAATTGTCCCACTCTGCTCTGGGCTGGGGCAGCCTCACCTCGAGTGCTGGGGGTAGTTTTCAGTGCCACAATGTAAGAAAGATATTAAAGTATTAGAGACCATCCGAAGGTGGGCAACAAAGGTGGTGAAAGCCTTCAGGGGAAGCTGTCTGATGTGCAGCTGAGGTCACTTGGTCTGTTCAGCGTGGAGGAGACTGAGAGGACACATCATTGCAGTTACAACTTCCTCATGAGGGGAAGAAGAGGGGTAGACACTGATGCCTTCTCTCTAGTGCCCAGTGACAGGACCTCAGGGAATGACCCGAATTTGAGTCAGGGGAGGTTTAGGTTGGATATTAGGAAAAGGATTTTGCCCCAGAGGGTGGTTGGGCACTGGAACAGGCTCCTAATGGGAAGTGATCACAGCACCAAGCCTGTCTGAATGCAAGAAGTGTTTGGACAATGCTCTGAGGCACAGGGTGTGATTCTTGGCAGTGTTCTTTGCAGGGCCAGGATTCAGACTTGGATGATCCTTTTGAGACCTTTCAACTCAGGATATTCTATGATTGTATTACTTTTTATAGTTTTCTAATCCCAAAATGACTTCTTGCAACAGGATTAACATTTTTAAATGGGATGATTGTCTGCATTCAAGTAAAGGTTCCTCTGCTTAATATTTCTTATCTGACATGGTGGTCAAGAGCAGATGTTGCGGGAAAATACCAAGACCAACCAAGTGGGCAGCAATGCTTTCCCAGAACTCTCTCACAGCCTCCACTATTTTCAGCCAGGGACTTACCCTGTGAAAATTTATATGCTTGAATTTAATAGTCTTTTTGGATTTCATTGATTTGCCTAATGGCTTTTTGAACGCATGTAAACTTTTAACAGCCCCTGCATATCATGTCATGGAGGTCCACAGCTAACCTATCATGGACAGAATAATTTCCTTTAGTTCCTTTTGCATAAGACTGTCAATAATTTCATCTTGCTCTTTCACAAGAAGTAATTGTGAGCTGCATCTTTTCCATGACGTGCACTTTTACCAGTCGTTGCCTTGTTTCTTACGCAATTTCTTTTCTAAGAAAGGAGTCCTACTTTTCCCACCTATTCCTTGTAGAAAAGTATTCCGTGTATTTGATTGTTCTCTGAATTTCTTCCCCCTCTCCGAACTTTTTCTAGCTTTATCATTGTCTTTTTGAAAAGGGAGGAGTGTGGAAGAGGCAGATGTTCAGAACAATGCTCATCATATAAGATAAAGGAGTACCTTGGATTAGAACAGTAGGATAAAATGTTTTAATTAAATTAATACCAAGATTTCACTTTAGATTACTAGTAGCCAGCTTACAGCCTAGTAGGCTCTAAATTTCTAGCTAATTCCCTTGCCAGCAATGCAATCTAAATTATGTTTTCTAATTTCACTAGAGCACTATGGCAATTAAGTCCTCCCACATGCTTCTGGAACCATATGTAGAGTATATCATCAATACTGCTTGGTGTCTTTAGTAATACCTCCCTTAGGTTTGTGCTACCCACTGCTCAGCCAAGAATAAGGGATAATTGTTCCAGATGTTCACAAGTTAATGTTAGTGGTGTAACTGAGCTGCAACCAAAAGTGACCTGATAAGATTAATTACATTTAAAGGAAATGTTGGCTTCACATGGGGAAAATAAATCATCTGCTCAGAGTCTAAAGGCTTTCAAATTATTTCAACTTTATTTAATTTTGTCAAATCTACATGACCCAAATTATCAGCAGCATTTTCTGCTTAATTTAACTTGCTTTTATCACTCAGTTCCGTGAGTTTAAAAAGTTCAAGTTCTGAACTGGCGTGTTCCTAAAAATTAACTGTTTGCTTGTATTTATTTTATTTAAAAAAAAAAAAAAGATTATATATTATGTTTTCTGGGAGGTGTTACAATTCTGCCTCAAATGTTAAGCAGCCAGAAACCAGAGCTTACACACTGACTCACTGTCATTCCTAATGATATACCATGTCTACAAATTATTATCTTCCTCAGATCAGTCAGCAGCCACACATGGGCCCCATGACAACTGCCAAGATCAAAAAAATAGCATTTCCTTTCTCTCAAAAATATGTTCAAAATCAAGCCAGATGAAACTGTAGCCCAAAACTACTTTTAGTTTTGAGCACAGCTCTTCCAGTATCCTATTAAAATGCCTGATTTCAGTTGTTTCCCATGATGTCCAATAATGTCCACCATCAGTCCTATTTTGATTATGACAGCTCGTAGTAGTTTTGGGGGCATGTTTTCACTTTGTTTTGTTTTGTTTTTAATGTGAATGTAACACAGGTTAGAATGGCATTCAAAATTAAATTCTGCTGTTCCATATTCATTGTGTCACAGTGCTTTTTAGCTCCATTTCCCCTACTGCAATGTAAAGATAACTTCCCCTGGTTGGAAGCCATGTAAACACATGCAAGGATATGTGGGTCAATGTACAGCCATGTACTTCAAAATGCACTCATGGTAGCTCTGAGCAGGACAAGTGGCAACCCTTTTAAGGAACTCAGTCTGTATAATCACATATCCCTGTAGTAGAATTAAATATAATGCATTATGTTTGAATATTAATGTTACTTATAATAGTATGACACACCAAACGAAGTTTGTAAAAAAATAACTCCTCTATTAGTTTGAACTATCATTTAAAAATACCATTGTACAGAATCCTAAAGCTATACCATACTGCATAATTATATCCTTCAGACAGATTTGTGTTGTGGACAGAAACAATTAAAACTTTATAGAAACAAAGAAATTAAAAAAAAAAATTCTAAATCTGGGCAATAAGTTCCCATTAGGTCCAATAAGTGAAAGAATCTTCTTTTCACCTTGCAGGGTTCTGTAAGTCATTGTTACTCAAACCCTGAGGCAGACTCTCTGATGTATAATTGAAAAAGAGAAGCCACTGGCCAAAAGCATATCTATGGAGAGAGCTCTGGTGTGTTTTCATCGAATTTTTTTTGCAAACAGGATTATTCCATTCAACAAATTCAAGTAGCAGTAGGAAACTTTTATTGTGCATGATTTTTATTGCAATCTTTTATTGGCTTTGTTATAATTGAAAAACTAGAAAGTTATTTTATTACAGGTTTTGTGTAACATAATTTGATCATTACCCAAGGTGCCAATAACAGCAAAAACTGAATTACTTGCAATTTACCAACCTTAGCACAAACAAAAAATTCAGACCTCAGATTTTAACAGTCAAGTTTCAAAATGAAATTACAACCCTCAGCTCTGGATCCTTCTCTCCAGAAAGAACAAACCAACTGGAATAGTTATTTTCTTTAAGTCCTGTGTCAGTGCTCTCAGCACATAAGCACATCTGACACCAGTACCTGGAAACAATACCCCATTCAAAATTTCAGTTTTTCGGCAGCCCATAGTTTTGTTTTGGGGCAATTACCAATATGAACATTTAACTGACAGTCTCTGTTAGGAGTACCATAACAATAAAATTTCTATGTGATACGACTTTCCTGTATGCTAATGTCCTGTCATGCCTTTCTGATACTCATTAGGAAGTCCTGGAATCCTGAAAGGTACCAGGATCCTTCAGGATCACCAACATCCTTCCTGCCCCGGGTAGAATAGCAGTAGCTCTACCAAATCACCATAAAATAAAGGGAACTAATAGAGCTAAGAAGACATAAACTCACCTCATTTAGTCCAGAAGAGCCACAGTGGGAGAGAAGACTGGCTTGGTTGAATGTTTCGGAGATGTACATGATGGAGTTTGCACCTTCTACTATCTTACCTTCTTGGATTTAGGGAAAGATGTAGAGAAATGGAACAATAAGTAGGACAAAGAAAGAGTGGTAGCAGCAAAATCAGTGGTGTTGCTGCATTATCAAAGTGTTCATTATTATCTTTAATATCCATTAGAGATTTAGAAATTTCAGAGATTACACACAGAGATTCTACACTTTTTTCAACTCATTTGAGAGGTAACACATTAATAAATGCATTCAGGTGAATTCAGGTGAAACTATTTGTCCATGAAAGAGTAAAATTATGTGATATGTCATGAACTGAGCAAAAACGTAGATGCATTATGAGAAAAAGTTTTTGATGTGACCCTACTAAAATGATTTAACTGCCAAAATCGTGACTGTGTAATTGCTGCAAGATAAATTCACTGTGTCATCCTTCAGCTGTCTAATAGAAGAGATAATGCACTGTACCAGGGGTTAATCACAGAATATGCTGATTTGGAAGTGACCCACAAGGATCATTGAATCCAACTGTTAGGCTGCACAGGATATTCTCTGAAGGACCTCCCTACCTTCAAGGGAATCACCATAGCACGTACCTTTCTGTGACATCTTTAAGCCTTAAGCATAAATGATAAAGGTCAAATTCAGAATGTTGATCAAGTTGTTTCTGTTCTCCTCTAAGAAAGAACACTAAAAAAATCTCAATTGACAATAACAAAATTAATAAAGAATAAAACAATAACAAAAAATTTTTAAAACCCTTTGCTAAATTTTTATATTATTTGAGAATTGGACAAAAATATTAATCAGCGAAAGACAAGAAGAAAGTCCTCTACAAAGGAATGAGAGACACACCTTGTAGGGAAACCAAAGTCTGCAAGTTCTAACAGTGGCTTTGTCCTGGTGAAGCTTGCCATTTAGGCTGGAAATAATCCTACCATGTCCTTTAGAGCTGCACAGATTGTTAGCATCCTGACAAAGTATCAGCTATCAAGTTTGAGGACAGTAAGTAAGGGACAGTGGGGAAAGAGGGCAGTTTTTGCATTGCATATGAGACAAGTCAGTTAAGGCTTGATATTCTGTGATAGGAGGAAAAGTCTAAGACCTAAGTTCTGCAAACTTGCAAAGCTGAAAACCTCTCTGAAATTTTTTGATTTCAAATAAATATAGATATTATGTGAATCTTCTTCTGTGGATCAGATATAGTAAATGAGGTTAAATTTGGATGTGCCATTTCTGAGAAGCTGGTAAAGCAATAGCCACAGTTTTGGTCTCTTACCACAGGTTGGTTTTATATTTTGTCAGCTTGCTCTTTCTATTCCTAATGTTGGTCTTAGACATTATGAATTAATTGTCTGTTATTTAATGTATCTGGAATTCAATTATTCTTTCATTAAATAACATTTTTTTTCATTAACCTAACTTCTTCAATCTTTTCATCTATCATAACAACAAAAATAATCACTTATAATCAGAGAGAAAAAGTGCATAACTTCCACAGAATTATTAAAATTACCCTCATCAAGATATTTTCAGATTCTTATGAAAGGGCGTTTTTTATGAAATACATTATAGGTTCTTCTCTACATGTATCAAATGAATGAGAAAGAAAGCAAAGTGAAGCATGATGTCCCTGAAGGAAGCATTGACACATTTCCAGAGCAAAGTAGATTGCTCTGTTCTTGAAAGAAGCGTCATTAAGGACTAACTTCCATTTTCCCTGGGGCCATTTCCAAGTGTGGTTAACCAGCAATTATCATTATTTTTTTAATACTGGGTAACTATACTATTACTGGGGTAAAAGAAAATAACAATTTTTTTTCTAAGATCTCATTATTTGTAGGCAGTGAACAGTCCAAAATGGGTATCTCTGCATCCCACATCCTGATAAATGGGCAAGATATTCAGCCACTAGTGATTAATTTTCTGTTGCTGCAGTGTCAATCAGGAGCAAATCAGGTTAGTATGTCAGGCAGCACATTGAAGGAGATTGTATCACCTCTTCCTTATCTTTCAGTGGGACAGAGTTTTTGATCATTCAATGCTAGCACTGACAGCCACCTCTCATTTCTCATTCTCGCTCATTCTCTCTCATTCTCACATTTCCACCCACTTCCCCTCAAAAATACTTTTAATTTACAAAAGCAATTATGGAGTCAGTATGGGATTCATTTCTTCACATAAAAAGATGTAAGAAGCTGTTATGCCTTCTATATTGTATACTTCTGAGACAACTGTTGTACAGAAGTTTATCTGCAGCTCAGAAAGTTTCAAAACAGACACTTTTTCTTACCTAAGTAAAGATATATTAGGGAAAAAAAGCCCAAAAAGCACAAAATAAAACAAAAAATACAAACCCCAAACCACATAAAAACTAGACAAATGTTGGGCTTGTGCAGCATACTGAGTGCATAACTGTTATGACACTAATAGTGTGGTGCTTAGGAACATGGTTTAGTGGGGGACCTGGCATTGTGAGGTTAACGGTTAACTCAGTGATCTCAGAGGTCTTTACCAAACTCAGCGATTTTATGATTCTGTGGTTGAACACTTTATTTTCCTGGACAGTTTCTGGCAAAGAGTGTGAATTGTAAAAGAAGGAAATGCAAAAGGAGCAATTTAAAGATAATGAGACACCAAGATACCTGTCAGGAGTCTAAAGGTTGCTGTAAGAGAAGTGAATGAGACTGAATAGGTTGGGGTACTGGGGGGAAGACATTCAAAGCAGTATTTCTCCAGCTACTGAAAAGTGAGGAGATAAAGTGCTGATAAGGTAGTCACCACAGTTCTGAGAAGACTTGATAGGTTACATAACCATAAAAATGAAAACATGCAATGCGAAATTCCTCATTTAATTTCTCCCTGAGAGTGAAGCAAATGATGAAAAGAAAAGGTGTGTACCCATCTTTAAGGGTTAAACTAGTCAATGATTAGGTGCTTCTAAACCCTTTTGCACCCTTACCAGTTTTTATCTCCATCCTTTGTACCCCTTACACTCTTGCATCATCAGTCTCTGTAAAAATCTTTCTAAACTGATTCTAGTCTGATTTTTCTTACATATACTTCATCTATGCAGTAAGTAATAGAGTGAACCTTGCCACCAAACTCTCCTGAAGTTCACCTTTCATGGTGATTCTTTAAGTGGCCTAACCACTTATTTGTAACAGAGCTTCTCCATAGCTAATATAGAACACATAAAAAATTAAGCTTTCACTGAAAGAGAGCAGTAGCGTATCCAAGTAGATGGTAAAAGGTACATGTCATCTTATTATTAGAATAGTAAGCAGAGGATTAAAAATAGTTTTTAGCTATTTCCCAAGGACACCTGTTACTTGATTTTCTCCATTTTGACAGGTGACAGTGGGAATGCTTGTCCAGGCATCAATTAATAGGAGGAGACTTAGATTTGTTAACACTAAGAGAAAATCCTTTTTTCATCAGTATTTCTAGTTCTCAAAAGGAAAAGTAAAAATAAAAGTTTTACTTCTCCATAGCTTCCTCTGCACTGTAGTTAAAACAATTAATTTGGTTGTCAATTATAACAATGTGAGTGTATTACTTTTAAGCATAAAAAGCTATAAATAAACCCAAACATCTAGTATGAGTGTTAAACACAGTGAATTTTTAATGAAGCAGTGTGAAACACACCCACAAGCTTAGTCCTTAGGCGACAAAGGAGAGAAGGTTCTTTGCACTGAATGTTGTGCAAAGAAGAAGGGCAAGCTGAAAACAGGGTAGGCTCATTCTCTTTGACTTCACTTCTGCTTCCTTCTTGGCTTGGCTTTTGTTGCCTACTTGGACTTTCTGTTCTTACTGATAGCAGGATCTCACAGGACCTGTCTGCCTGGAAGTGCCGGAAATTATCTCCAGGACGATCCGTAAAGTGTTCTGCAAGTAGTGGAAAATCAAAATATAACTTTGCTTATCTGAACTTCTGCCTTCCTGGGCATCAGTCATCATTTGTACTTGCCATACTTTGCTACTAGGATCCACTTCAGGTGAGCTGCCAGGCACAAACTGCTCTTTCGGAGAGATCTCCAGGCACTTTATAGGTGAAAACAAATGAACTTAAGTTAATTAAAACTAAAGTCTTGATAAAGAACAGGTTCTTTTCAGTATTCTGATAGTAATGACCCAGAAGAAGAGCATTTACGTATCTTACTGCAATTCAATATTGATTCTCAAAATGTAATCATATTTACAGTTCTAATCAAAAAGAAATAACAGCACTCATTTCTATAAGGGTGGACAAATGCCTGGTAAGTACTGGTAACACCAGTAACATGCCCCACCTCAATTATTTTTATCTAAAATATGTCAGACTGATCACTAGCTCAAGGTTGTTCTACCTACTTTAATTAATACTGTGCTAGCATCTGAAAATCCAATCCAAAAGTGGCTATCTGTCATGTATGGTTTTGCACATACAAAAAACCCATGAAGACCAGAAAGAACTCTTGCAGGCTCTGCAGTTCTCAGGAAAATATTTAGGTTGTGTGTACCAGGAAACAAGCTATTCCCATTTCCATTATGCCAAGCTATTTCCCCCTTCTTTTATCTACAGAGTTCTGCACAATAGAAATACAAAAAAGTCAGATTATTTTGCAAAGTTACCATCTACTGTTGCTAGTTAATTTTCTCCTATTCATTTTCATAATGTACTCACAATTTTAAATGGACTAGAAACAGTATTTCTGTTGTTTGTCTAAAGGACTTACATTACCACAAATGGTTCTAAAAGTGAAAAGATTTAACTTCATCATTATCTTTTACAGTGCATCATTATAGAAAACATCAGTACCTACAAATGATAGCTATTCAAAGTTTACATGCTGTAAAACCATTAAGATAAGACAGCTTTATTATGCACACTGAGTGGAACTGCCATCTCTGGAACCCAAATGAAACAGTGGCCTCTGTGCATTAAGTAATGTTCTGTGTTAGTAGAATCTGAATCAGAAGGAATGCTATAGAGAAAATGAAATAAAAGTAAAAATATACACCTATATTAAATATACAGAGGCTCATTTTACAGGTTTCTCAACAGAAGACATAATATTTGTTTTGAGTTAAATGCTTTGACATCATTGTATTGTAAACACTATTTTGTTTCTTCAGTTCTCAACTTTTTTAAGTTTTAAATAACTAGTAGATCCCATTGGACAGACAAATCTGTTTAATAATACAAACACTGTAAAAGAAACTGTACAAATTCATTTGAAATCTGCTGGAACTCTCCCCATACATGTTTCTGCCCTTCTATATGAGTTTTAGCAGCCAGGTTACACAGCTGAGAGAGGTTAAATCTAGAAACAATTACTTTTCTTCATATAGTCATAGAATATGCTGAGTTGAATGGCACCCAAAAGGTTCATCAAAGTCCAAATCCTGGGCTTCCACAGAACACACCAAGAATCACAATATGTGCCTGAGAGCATTGAAGCATCCAAACGCTTCTTTAACTCTTAGAGACTTGGTGCTGTGACCACTTCCCAGGGGAGCCTGCCTTCATATTCAGAGACATGCAAACACCAATTTCACTATTCAAATTATTTTCTGTAATGAACAGTCAAAGCCCTAAAATTCTCCTGATTGGTACAGAGCTAAGTTGCAGCTCACAGGCAAAACATCAATTTTTTCTAAACAAATTCCTTTCTGAATGTTTTTAAAGAAAGAAATATGGATGGGAAAATCACCCATTTCTATAAAGATACGCATAGTTTTCAAGTTAGTATCATCTCAAGTGCCTGCAGAACCCCTGAGAGCTCCTATTTACAGAGTTAAAACATTTAAAAAAATTTTACATCAGTAACATAAAAGAGAACAAAAATAGCAAAACAACAAAAGGTAAAAAAAAGGACTTTAAAGTGAATGTAGTTCATGTTGGCCTTACGTCAATTTTTCCACCATCCTTTGACACTTTCAAGTTCAAAAAACCATAAAATATGTATTACATAACTTAGAATTGACCGATCTCTTCAAAGGTGTATGTCTGAAGTCTTCCAGCTCTCTTTTTTCTCGAAGCTGATGATCTATTTGCAAAGGCTTAATCTATAATCAATGGGTGACATATCAGCTCATAGTTTTTGCAAACAACTTATATTAATATTCTTAATTTCCATTGCCTTCTGTAAAGGTATCCCTTTGCTTGTCCTACCTCTCAAGATGAATTAAAAATAGAGTTAAATTCCACTTTAAATTGAGCAAGGAACAACAACAACAACCAAATGAAAATTGATAATTATAATGGTGAAGATGAAATAGTAATAATAATAATAGTAATAATAAATCTGCTACCCACCACAGTGGAATCAGGACTGATCTCCTTCTCCACCTTGACTATTAAATCACCTTTATCAAATTCAATGTCTTCTGGAGGTGTATTTGGGTTGGCAAATGCATTATGGATACGATATCCAGTCTTTCCTGGTTCCCTGAACTTCCTGAAAATCTTCATTTGTCTACGAGCAGGTGGAGCAGGTGTGGGGTTGAAAAGCACAACGCAGCCCAAAGCAATCAAGCCACAAACGACAATTATTCCAGGCAGCGAGGCAACAAGATAAGGTGGGCAATTGATCATGACTGTAAATGCCCTGATGTTGTAACAGCCAAACAAACACCTTCAGAGAGTGCTGCAATCCATGCTGGCATTCTGGTGACCTGTTCTTAAGTCACAGGCAGCAGTTTCTGCTTAAGTGTGCACAGAGCTCTACTACGTCACAATTGGTGACACAGAGGCAGCAAACAAATCTGGCATGTTGACTGTGTCCTCGGGTAGTTCTGTCTCTTACACATCACAGAATCATAGAACCAGAGAATCATAGACAGTCTTCAGCTGGAAGGTGCCTCAAAGATATTCTAGTTCCCACCACCCTATCATGGCTAAACAGTCCCAGCTCTCTCAGCCCCTCCTCACAGAGAGATGTTCCAGCCCCTAATATCAGCCATTCTCCAAAGTTATGATAAACCTTACAATTTCCACATCACACAAAGCAAATTACCCAGCTTAGTCAGCCTGCTAGAATTTAACATAAATTGGAAATTCAACAAATTTAGCTTTCTTTTGAAGAAACACCTAATTCATCAAAACAACATTATGCCTTATTTATAGTATATTTATTAGTTTTCTTTCTAATACAGTCAGTAGAATACAATAGAAAAAGTGTATGCTGATATTGCCATTTAAATTGTAACTTTGCCCTAAGAATCCACATAAATATTTATGAAGCTCTTATTTGTTATTTGTTGAGAATATTTTGCTATGTTTTCAACAAGAAAACAATACCAGTTTGGTAGATAAAACACCATTTACCTTTGGTTTTGTGCTTGAAAACATAATTCTTTAATGTACTTTTTACTAACTCTACTTGCCAAGACAGCTTCTGTGAAAAATGAAGTTTAAAACAGTTTTCAACGAAAGTTATATATAACTGTTTTTATACTCTGAGTATGAAATGTGTAGTCTTGTTTTAGACAGTTTTGTTTGCATGCTTTTAATTGCCAGCTGATCTTTCTGGGTATAGACAAGGCCTCTGGAGGCAGCTTAGAAAATGGGACTGGCACTGATTCAAGAATGCTGAGCTCAAGGGTTGTATTTAATTTGGAGAGATGGAACTCTTTCCAAGAAATCTGAAGATTTTCATTTTGAGAACTTCTTTAGTCAGAATCCCACATCTAAAAATCAACTTTTGGCATTTGCCTGTGGCTTTAGAAGGCATGCTACGTTGCCTAGAGTGAAGTAGAAAATTCAAGACACAAGCTTTTAGGGGCTTTCTAGTACTAGGAGAAAGGAGAAAGAAGCCAAAACCAGCCTTAGAAACATGTATGTCTTATCTGTAGAAGACCTTTAACAGTTTTATGACATCCTGAGAGCCCAGATGATTAAGCTTACTGTTGTGTTGAGAGTACAGAAATTTGGCAGAAAATAAACCCTCTTGCTTTTGAGCTAGTCCTCAGAGATCAGATGGGCTTGGTGCAGCTAAGCTTAATTTCTGATTAGAAAAGTTCAGCACTTAATTCTGGTTGCATTCAATAAGATCTCAGATGCACAAAGAGTATAGGTTACGCTATAAGTCTGGTCTCATTCACAGAGAGCACAGATCACTGTTTCAAAACTTTGAGTCCAATAGGAATTTTCACAAGCACAGATTCTCAAATAGTGTGGTTTACTGGAGCAACAGACTATAGATTATCTTAGATTGCCAGTGATAAATTCATTAAATCTGCAAAATAGAAGGATATATTTCAAAGCACTTTATTTTATATCTGGCAGTTACACGATAAATTAACATTTTCTAGAGAAAAACTGAACTTTTAATTTTATTGGGTTTTCTTTACCTTCTCATAAAATTATGAAAGGATTAGCAGATTTTTTTTCTGGTAAATTAACACCCACATGTCCCTGTTTTACAGCGCATCATTAACAAGATCTACTCAGCTCAAATTAAAAGCTGAAACCTAGTGCATCTACACTAGCATTTTAGAGAATCTGAGGACTGCACTTTGGAATTAAACCTTGTGCTTACTACCACCTACTGCACTTTGGTCAGCATTGTGGAGTGGCATGAAAGTGGCCTCACTGTGCTTCTCTTGAATAAAACTAAACTGGAAAATAGAGTCCAGGACCATATGAGACGAGCTATTTTTTATCACCTCTAAGATGATTAGAATATGGCTGACAAGTTCCTCAGGACCAACTGTTTCTCAGACCACTTCTATTAACCTAATAATGATTAGGTCTTGTTAATGGAGACATAACTTTGCAAAACAGGTCTTTTCTGATATATACATTATTTTATCCCCAGCTGAGATCTTTTCACCCCAAAATTTCCTTGAATTGTACTGGCATCTCTTCTGCCCAATATTAAGCTACTATTAGAGTCAAGTAAAAGTGTTTCTGTTACTATGCTAGCTTGTAAAAATCTGTAAAAAAAATCACTGTAATGGATGCTTGACTAGATGGTTTTTGCAACCATTTTTATGTTTAAATAATTAAAAATTTAGGCAAAGATGCGCTGAAAATTTTTGCAAGCTCAATTCCATTCTGCTGTTAGGTGCAAACCTATTCTCTTCTGCTGTAGTGTTTCATCTCACTTTTTCAACTTAAAGGCATAAATCAAGTATATCAACTTTTAGCATGGAAGGTGTTTTCATGCAGCACAAATAAAATAGAAAAGAAATTTTAAAGGGAAAAACACTAATGCGTTTTCTTTCAACTCATGAGGAAAAACAATTTTACCATTTTCTTTCCTGTATGATTTCTTTGTATAAATATGTATACTTACATAAATTTAACACATTTATTTTAAAAAATCACATTCTCTGTGCATTTATTTTTTAGAGTGTTCTAGACAATGCATAATGCATAGTCTACTGAAATTCAAATACTGAATCTATCATGATGAAATTAATTATTACAATCAGCTTGGGTGATTTAATTTTCTAGGGACATCCAGTTTCTAGCAAAGCAGGTAAGTAATATTATCATGCCTTGATTTCCCCTTCATAATGAGTAGAAAAAGAGACTAGAGTAACTCCTGTCATGATTGTTTTTAAGAAAAATATTGCCTGAGAAAAATCTGCATTTCTCAATGGAGTAAATGGAAACTATTAAGTGACTGCAGTAACTTTTTTCCAAGGGAGTATACAGTTTCTACCTCAGAGGTAAAAAGTAAACTATAGCTGTGTGAAGATTAGCTCTAACATGAAGAATCTGATTGAAACATTTTTCTCTTAGGTTTCAAACCCCCATTACAGAGGTTCATAAAACAAAGGTCATTTTGTATTCACCAGCCTTATGTCTTTCAAAAAGAGAAGAACAATTCTGAAGTATTATGAAGAAAAAATTGCATTTGCTTTTATAAGGAGGTTTTGATTTATCTGTGATATCTGCTCTTCAAGACAACATCTCCTAAAGACATCTTGTGAATGCATAATGTTTAGATATATATATCCGTAGATCTGTGAAGGGAGAGGATAAGGACGAAAAAGTGGTTTATATTTTGTTCGTAGTGACGATCTATGTCCTTGCTGAAATAACCTGAACAATACAGTTTGGTGTCTCTGCAGGTACCAAAGTGCAAGAATTCAGAGATTCTTGGTTTCTCCTTATAGAAGGATAAAAAGAAGTCCAATTTATTATTGGAAAGGTTCCCCTCCTTTATAAGCCTCAAAGAGTTGGAAGCAGTTCCTCCATGGCCCATTTTTGTCCTGCATAAAAAATGTATCCTGGTTCTGTTTCCCTTTCAAAAATTAACATACTGCAAACAATTACTACACTGCTCACGAATCCAGTTAACACAACTGTAACTTTGATACTCTAGAACACTGATGCCCATTCCTTGGAAGTTCAAATCTTTTTATTCCCAACTTCAGATTTCTATAGATATTCAATGAGGGGATGTAATGGTTTAGTAATGTTATTCTCCAATTTAGCACTCCCAATAAAATCACCAATAACTTCCCATTCCCCCTCCAACTGGAAGCACAAAAGGCAAAGATCGTGGGTTCAGATGAGACCAATTTATTGGAAACAGCAATTAGATTAAAAAATTAGCAAATAACAGCAAAAATATTATTAACAAAATGTGTAAGACAAAGAAACAATGTGTATGAAAAGCCCCCCCAAAATAAATAAATACCAATCAGCTCTCTCCCACCACATTTTCTCCACCTGAAGGAACGCCCTTCTACCCTGAAGTGGAAGTTTCTTTCCCCCGCCCTGGCAGTGATGTGAGGTTGTATCAAATAACATCAGGATCCTGGCCAGGCCCCTTGATGGCTATTGCAAAAAATTAACCCTGTTCTGGCTGAAACCAGGATATGAGGACATCACTCCAGTTCTTTTCCTTACTTTGTGATCTAAGCAAAGTCATACAAATCATCTGGGAGGATTGCTACTGAAGACCTCATGAGAATAGGGAATGAACTTCTTGCTCCCAGTGTGGTTTTCAGGTTTTTTTAATTCCTTCAGCTGAATTCATGCTTGTTCTTTGCTTTTTCCTGTACTTATAAGGTATTAATGAAAACATGAAGAAGTTACCCGTAATGTTTGCTCACGATGAAGAGAGGTGTGTTTTTTTTGTCAGGTCATAAAATGTAAAGAAAAGCCAAGTTTCACTCTTTTCAAATTCTCATAAGAAGCATAGAAAGCGTTAGGACATCTTCTCCGCACCTGCAGTCTCCCAAAAATGACCATAATCTACTCATTGCAGCATATTCTACTTATCTTAATAAGACACCACTTTATTCCGGAAAAGGCCATGAAAAAGGATGTTGAAATGCCATCCCTCATAAGCTCCAGGCAGTGAAACTGAAATGGAGCATGGGCTTTAGGAAAGCCACTTTTGCTGACTATTATTAGACCTGTCTTCATTTAAATGACTTGTGTGTTAGAAAATTATTATTACTACACTAAATGTGTCATGTTCTTTCCACAAACCACATAATATAGTTCAATATAACAAAACAGTTTAAATCTACCAAGTTTAATTGTCTCTGCTTGTATTACATAACTGTTGGTGTGCAATCAATGGGATATGCTCACTTAACAAAGGCAAACTATTTCATTTGATGTTCTTCTGGCCTTGTCAGGATGAACTACACTTCTAGCTATATAAGCTATATTTAAAGGTGTACTGTTTAAGTCTAAAACTAAAAGAACTTATTTAAAAATAGCTCTTTATCTCTTACAAAATACAGAAAAACAAAAAATTGTCTCAAATTTTTCCCTTACTGCCACCTTAAAGATATGAATCTGGACTAGCTGACCTTCACAAATGCTGTCCACTTCTAGAGTGCATAACAGCAGAGAATGAGTTTCACTTGCACAGGGTCACTCCTGACTTTTTTATAGGTACAAGGCCAACCAATTTATGCTTATATCGATTATAATTGTAATGTAATTGAATGTAAACTGCCAATAGCTTTTCTATCAGCCAGGTCACAATGTGACAACAGTAAAAGATGAAATTCCTAAATTACAGGGAAACGTAAGAGACCTAGCAACAAAATCCCAGAAAGCAAGAGATTATGCTATACTACTTCAAAGTACTTTAAATTTTTTTTTCTACATGTGAATGATTTCAGACCTACCTTTTCTCTTTGAATTTGTGGCTCACAGAAAGGCTTAATGCAAACTAAGTCAGAGAAAAATGTGTTTCAGACACCTGCTGGGACTTACACAGGTCTTGGCATGACCCTGACTATGTCTTTACTAAAAAGTTGATTTCAATCAGGCTAGTATTAACACAGGAAATTTTAATTAGGCATTTCATGCAATGGACAGCATATAATTGGTGTGACTATACCTTCTGCAGAGCAGTCTGATTAATCATAAATAAGGATTGCAGTACTGCCGAGGAGATTAGATGAATACTGTGTCATACTGGTACAAAGGCTTATTGACTCAAATAGATCACGATGAAATCATTGTTTTAATGAACTGGAGCTGGCATGGCAAAGTATAGGACAGTTTGCATCATAAAGTTAAAGCTTCAACTTTTTAGATGAAGAGCACAGACTAATTTAAGATTACATAAAATATCCTGATTGCAACAGTTCATTTGCAGTTGGGCAAAAATACATACACAGTTGTAGAGGTGTAATTGGTGTTTGATAGTTTAATTTTTTCCACAATAATCAAAATTATGCATGCAGATACGACTTGTTACAATGAAATTACAGTTCTTGACTGACTATATGTTTATGTACCATCTGATAGAAATTGAAAGTCAAACAATTTTCTCTCTCAATAGAAATGAGAAGCTCCATATTAACCTTTTTCTTAATATGAAGAACTACATAGGATCATAGAATTTGGGTTTAATACATTAATCTTTTCATAAATTATTGAAGACATATCTCTTTGTTTCATAATTATATACACATACATATGTACACAGGTGTTTATGAAGCTTTATATAATTACTTGTAATTAAGTAATTAGAGATGTGAGTGTACCATATATTCCTATACTGCTCAGGGTTAACTGCTGAGAGCTTGTGAATCTTGGGATATGGACTTAATATAATAAATGCAGCAGTTAGGTTCTTTAAAACTCAGTAGGATTACAGCTGAAATCCTCTCACTATGACAGACTGGCTCCTCTAACAAAGGCAGTGGGGCAACTATAGTGACAAATCTGGAATTCTAGATAAAGAAATGCTACATATTGTAGATACTACAAACAAACATTATAATGAAAATGACACCCAAATAATTGACAGGTGTGTATGGAATCCAACAGCAAGCAAGTTTGGGCATGTCTGTTAATTATAGACACTTTAATATGGTTGGCTGTTAGCAAATTATCACTATTAAAAATAAATACCTTTAAAATCTTTATTACATGTACAAACAGGCATTGAGGATGGTGCCAGACTGTTTTTAGTGGTGCCCAGCAAAAGGACAAGGAGTAATGGCCATGAACAAGAATACAAGTAGTTCCATCTCAACATGAAGAAAAACTTCTTTACATTGAGGGTGGCAGAGCACTGGAACAGGCTGCACAGGGGAGGTCGTGGAGTCTCCCTCTCTGGAGATACTCCAAACCCACTTAGACACTTTCCTGTATAGCCTGCTCCAGGGGACCCAGCACTGGCAGAGGGTTGGACCAGATGATCTCCAGAGAGCCCTTCCAACCCTAAGGATTCTGTGATCCTGTAATTCTCTGAAGTTAATTGTTAAAGGAATGTTGAGTATGTTTTCCCATTTTCCTTAAGATGAAAAAGATGAAAATACACAAGAAGGAAGAGAAAAGNAAAAAAAAAAAAAAAAAAAAAAAAAAAAAAAAAAAAAAAAAAAAAAAAAAAAAAAAAAAAAAAAAAAAAAAAAAAAAGAGCGAGAGAGAAGGAAGAGAAAAGAACAGCAGAGATTACAAAAAATACAGTGCCTTTTTTGGTGTACAGACTCATTAATAACAACTCTGCTGGATAATGAGATAGCAGATATTTTGTATGTTCTTATGCCTTTCAGAAGACTTGACAAGAAGCATTATTTTCATTAATCTTTAACAACAGACAAGAATTTCATACTCTTTTTATTTCTAGATTATAAAAAAGTAGTTTCTATATTTTATTTTTTATGGTTTCCTCGTTTTTCTAAACTTCAAATAATTATTTCTTCCGATTTTATGAAATTCCATGTTTCTTTTCATTGACTTTTCAGAAAAAAATGTATTTGTAAAGATTATTCACAGCAAAATTGTGACTTTTAATTATTCTTAACAGACCCAACTGAAATTTGCCTAATTGTAACTTTGTTTCAATCACAACACTCAGCCTGGGTCCAAAATTATATTTGGGCTTTGTACTGCTCTATTCCTTCCCATCCCCGAGGAGACTTCCTTTGCCATTTCCTTTCTATTCCATCACTTCTGAGAAGACTTCGCCCTCTTGTAAGCACACTAGATTTTGATATTGACCTTTTGCCTGAGAAACTGTTTTGTCAATAGGTGAGAAATACAGGAAGTATTGTGAAAAAAATGTCTAGGTGTTTTGTTTCTGAGAATATTCATTTCAGTGTTCTGCACTAGAATTTTGTAAGCACAAAGGACTTCAGACACAGCTTAATGTTGCAGTCCAACCAGCAGCAGTCTCATCTATAAACAGCTGATGATTGCTTTCCTCATGAGAACAGGAGAACTGAGCATTACTCTAGTATCTATCAGGGAAAGCTTAGTATTGATGAAGAATCCCAGTAGAAAACAAAATTAGGGCATGGATTCACAACAAATCCAAACTGATCTGGGCTCAGCTTTAGCAGGCTGTCATTCATCCATGAGTTGACCTGTTATGTGCTCTAGGCCATTCTGCTAGCAAGTCTGGAGTTACACATAATGCAGGATAAGCTGTGCCACCCAACCTGCCCAATCTGCCTATCTCAGCTAACGGCTGTAGATTACTTCTGAAAATGAACAGAGAAAACCAACACCAGCTTCACATCTGGGAAGATACACACTGGAAGTACAGAACCTGGTCACTGCTCTTATTATGCAGAAGCTGAGCAATATACCTTCTGCCCCTCCACCCCAAGCCACAGCCACTGTTCCCAGCATTTGATTATTTACACCTATCACTACAGTTTGCCAGGTCAGCTGAGCTGTTTCTTCCCACCCAAAAACCCACTTTAAAAAATAATGTTAATAATATCTAAGGAGAGTTTTCAGTTTCACTGTCTGTGCAGTAATATGGCCAGAGCTTTAAAGGCATCCTACCTTGAAATAGTTCAGAAGAATGTAATTTTATTCTACAGCTAATTCAACTGCCCAGTGATCACTGCTTGTGGAACAAGAATAGAATGACAGGCACAAATCTATGCTGCTCTGCTTCTCCTGACCATCTTGCTAAGGATCTGAATTTCAAGTAAGATCCTGCAGGATAATAAGGACTGATTCAATTTCAAAGTGTAAGTACCATAGCATAACACTTGCCACGTACCAAAAGCATTTTGCTCATTCTTAGCAGCACTGAAAGTTTTTTCTTTTCCTTTTTTTTTTACTAGATTTCTTAGTTCTGAGGTGTTAAATCACATAATTTCAACCACAATGAATTATTAAAGCTTATTAATAAGTCTACCACTTGCTCTTCGCAAATGTCATGGAGAAAAGAAATTAGGGTGCTAAATGTAGAAACTTAGAAACTTTTGTCTGTTTTGCAGACAAAACATTTGCCTTTCTAAAAAGAAAAGGCTCTGTTCTTAAATTTAGAACACAAATTAGTAAATTTAGAACACAAATTTTTATATCAAACAGTAGATAGTAAAAATTACAAATTTTGCTTACTGTTTTATTTCTTTCTTCCACAGCTAGCAATGAAGCGTACACAATTTCTTTCCCTCACATGCCTTGTCACTTTTTTACACATATAAAAATCTACAGAGGAGAAGTTCTAAATAGGTGCCAAAATAAAAGCACTTACTAAGAAGAACTCAAGTACATAGTGCAAAAAGTTTACGTTTCTGATGAAGACATTTCACATGAAAGTGCTAACAGTCACAGGAAGGAATGGCAAATCACATTATTCATTTACAGGATAGAGTCAGCTGGCCAAATCCCCAGTCAGCTTTGAAGAGTCTGGTCCCTCATCATCAGAGTCAGTGAAGAGATGACATTTACTCTGTACTGAATTTATCACCATCAGTGGTCAAAGTGGTGACCATTTCACCAGAGGGCTGAAATACTGATTCTATTGGTGAGAAAATGCTTTCACATATAACAAAATTTGCACAAAGCTTGAATTTCTTTGCAGGAAAGTTTGGTCTAGTAAAAAGAAAACGAAACAAAGCAACAGCCCCAAACAAAACCACAGCCCCCTCTGCCCCCAAGAACACACAATAATAATTTTCCTTTAATCTGAACTTTAACACAAGATTTAAAACTTTTCTCTACTGCTTTTCCAACGTTTCTAATTAGCAGGGTGTTTTAGAAGTTTTCCTTAGCACTTTGCCAGCAACTATTTCTACTATGAACTGCTCACAAAAACTTGCCCAAAAATTTGAAATCAAGGTTCAAGTTTAAAGTGCAGCCTCTTCTTAAATGAAAATTAATTATTATCTACTGCCATTTTCCAAATAAACATGTTTTTTCTTCTTTCAGTCAGGTTTTAGTTTGAGCTAACAATGTCTAAGAAGGTTTGTTGGTTTTTTTTGGTTTTTTTTTTTACTTGTATCACATTGTTTAACCTTCTTCTTTTCCATTTTTTCCATGGTACCTAATTGACATGAAAGGAAATTTACTGCTGTAAGACCATTGGGAGTATTAAATACCCATGCCATTGTCATTCCAGCGGTTATCTTCTTCTGATTATTATTTTTAATAACTGAAAACAAGCAAGCACACAGAAATACACATTTAAATAAATAAAATAGCATCTCTTCTCTTTTTTCTATCAGCTGTTCTTATCTGTGTGCTGGTACATAGACACTTATAAATGACTGTCTGTGGAAGAAATTGGTCTTTGCAGCTCAGTTGCAGCAAAGATGTTTCCGCATAATTAGAGAGAGAGAGAGCAATTTTGCCCTCCTAAACTTGTGACAGGCAAAGGAAATTCACAGCTGAGGGGAGCTAAATACAGCTTTTCTTACCTCAGTCAGAAACACTCTCTTCGAAACACTCTGACTGAACTTCCACATGCCAACAAGTTTCACGTAACTCTATTCTAAAATGAAAGATCAGTTATTGCAGCTGCAGTTTCAAGATTTGCTTTGCAGTCTCAAGTCCACAACCAAGTGGGCACCATGGGAGTGGCAGAGATAACTGAAAAGCAAAAAAGTTAAGAACAGACTAGATTTCAAGCCCAGTATGCTGACCTGGGTCATGGCACTTAAAACATTCATCACTGTTTTTCAGAGCCCTTACTCTATTCTTGTTCTCTGTAATCTCTAGGACGCTTAAATCAGCATAAATTATACCTCCCGAAAAAGAAATACAGTTTTAGGACACTCCAGTATCATCAAGTCTCCCCAGATACTACTTTCCTAAATAGGAATAGCCAGTATTATCTGATGGCATTTCATAAAAAGGTCAGAGCAACAGAGCCAGAGGGGAAAACCAGAAAAAGCACTTTTCTTCTGTGCTGAAATATTGTGGTCCTCTGAATTTCTGGTTTTTGAAAATATATCTGGGAACAAAATTTGTGGAGCCACATACATACATCATCAGTCTAAGAATAGATTTTGTACTGACAGAAATTAAGTCTTAGTGACTTCAGACAGTTTCAAGATTAAGGAGATACAATTTGAGGTCACAATTTTGAATTTCATCACTAAATGTCTGCATGAATCCTGCTTTAGGAGTTTTAATCTTTTGCAATGTCTGACCCCTGATCCTGTAAGCCTTGCCAAGACCTGGCAAGCTTGTGCCAGTGAAAGATAGTTCTTTTTGCCACCTTTCTAATTAGGAGAGTAAAGCATTTCTGTTAAAGAAACTCAGTCTGCCAGGCAAAGAGTCAGCACAATGCAAATAGAGGAGACAGAAAATAAATGTTTCTGGAGAAGGAAAGGGAGACACAAGAGAGGAAGGAATCCCTATTTCACATTCAAATCTGTTGTTAATTTCAGCTGTAGAAATACCTCTCTGACTTATTTTGGTCAGGTTATCTTCAGAATGAGGTTTACAAAGATCTACTGGTTTTGGTGATCAGAGATGGTGAGAGCAGTAGCTAGAAGGGCAAAACTCACTGCTTTCAGCTCACCCACGTCTGCAGCATCATCATTAACTGAAGGTCTACAAGAGGTAGAAAGCCTACTACATGTTTCTCAGTTTGTCACATGAGTTTTGATATGTATATGTTCTTGCTTATCTGACATAATCCTAAATACCAATCTCTAAATGAGTGGATTTAGTCCATGCTTAAACTGTTGCTGAATATTAACATTTATCTGTTGAGCTAAGTTGGATCTTTTCTCCTATGACAGCTCACTAAATTTACACGTATTTCTGAGTATCTAAGCATATTTCTACCCCTGAGTAACATTACTTGCTACACAGCAATACTTTGGAGTCCCCATAGCTCATGCCAGAGGTTCTTAAATATCTTTCCAAGGGTAAACAGAGGGGCAAAAAATAAAAATGGGACCTGCTCAGTACAAAGCCAGCTGGAAGATGGCAAACATCACTAGAAAGAAAGGAACAAGGCATTGAGGGAAAAAAATATTTTCACCTTTGACTAGATTTTTGAGACTAATGCAAAGCAGAATAGGGAAGCCTGGTTAGAGGTCAGCTGTGAGTTCAGTGGGTAGTATTTTTGGGTTTGATCTGATTTACAGCCGAGAGAAGGTACAGTGAACTATAAAAAATGGTGTTGGCTCATTTGAGACCCTTTTTGATAACTGCACTAGCAGGGAGTTCAGGAAATAACCATTTTGCCTGCAGCAAAAAACTCTCAGGCAGATTTAATCAACTTGAGCACCTCAGGAAGTAGCTCTGGGCCCTAGTTGAGTTGATGAGACCACTTATCTTTCTGAAATGGTGTCTTCCAGTCTTTATGGACCAAATTCCATTCAACTCTGCTGCAACAGCTGTGCTAAACCTCAAGGGCCTTTTCTTAGCCATGTCTTTTATTTGGAGCTGATATTTTAAATTGTCTACCTACATAGCTTAGTATTCCTCCAGACCATAATGCTGCTTAATGTAATGCAATGCAATGCAAATGTCAGCTTGAATCACTGCTAAAAACAAATGACACTTTTTGGGGCAGACTAGGAATTACAAAAGGTAAATAAATATTCTGCTGTCAGCATGTCTCTGCATCAGGCTGATCAACAGTCTGGCCTTTCCCTGCTGGTGTACTCTGAACAGCAGCAATTTTGCATTTACGTTTTAATAATACTAGCAAACATTATCAAGGGGGCTAGGACTTCGAAACAGTAAATATTCAGTCTCATGAAAGATGTTATTCGTGGATAAAACAGAATAAGTACCATGCATCTACAGCGAGAAATCAAAACAATGTGGTCTAAAAAACTATTTATTGTATTCTTCTTGCAAAAGGAAAATTTAGTTAGTTACTGAATTTTATTGCAACGTTTTGCTAGCAGTAGATTCACATTAATGGCTGTTTTTAACAATGCTCAAGCAGTTAGAATGATCTAATAGTACGAAAAGCATATATAAATTTGCCACAGGAATCCAGCTTACTGACTGTCAGAATTTACCTCTATACTCTGAGTTATACTTGCAGAATTTGTAATTCATCACTTATTTAAATAAATGTTTTATATCACTGAGACTCAGTGAAAATGAGCTACATTGTGATTAAAAACTATATTTTCACACTGGAAATGTTATTCATTAAAATTAATTACTGAATTTTAACCTCTTGTGTTGAGAAATGTATGGTTTCTACAACCATCCTTGGGTCCTGGAGGACTTTGAGAGGGAGAATAGTCTTCTCAGTACAGTCATGACTGCGAGACTGATGTTTCAAAATACTTTCAGAAAGGTTACTCCTCAAATTTTCAGGCATAGCTATGAATTTGTAAAGGATTGCCCACTAGAAGACAGATCAATAGACCCACCACAGGACACAGCTGAGCCCACAAGACAAGCTGGTGGCATTGCTCTAAAAACGTGTTTTTAAAAGGGCAGAATACACCACACAGATGGTGGTGGAGGGTAGAAAAGAGTGAGAAACAGCAGTGGGAACACCAAGATCAGAAGAGGAGAATGTGCTCCATGGTGAAGAAGACACTCCTGAAGAACTGTAGCCCTTGGAGACACAAAGCCAGAGCAGAGGAAAAACATGAGGAGGAAGGAGCGACAGAGAAGAACCACAGTGTCCTGATCTAACCACCCACTCCCCACACTCCTGCAGTCACTCTGGAGTGATAGAGTGAGGGGTAGTCTGGGAAACGGGGAGGAAAGGTGTGAGCTGAATGTTTGTTGTTTCATTTCCTCCTACCCAAATCAATAATTTGGTATCTATTTTAATTTGCAATAAGTTAATTTTCCCCATGTCTAGTTGGTTTGGTTTGTGATGGTAACTGGCAAGGGGGATCATTGCCTGAGGTTTCCCGCTCCGGGGAAGGCGGCAGGCCCCCTGAAACCTCACGAAAAGGGGGTCCCTGCTGAGAACCCCCACGCTGGTCCGGCCGGGCGGAGCCGGGACGCCGGGGCACGCGAGCACGGGTTGTNGGTGGAGGGTAGAAAAGAGTGAGAAACAGCAGTGGGAACACCAAGATCAGAAGAGGAGAATGTGCTCCATGGTGAAGAAGACACTCCTGAAGAACTGTAGCCCTTGGAGACACAAAGCCAGAGCAGAGGAAAAACATGAGGAGGAAGGAGCGACAGAGAAGAACCACAGTGTCCTGATCTAACCACCCACTCCCCACACTCCTGCAGTCACTCTGGAGTGATAGAGTGAGGGGTAGTCTGGGAAACGGGGAGGAAAGGTGTGAGCTGAATGTTTGTTGTTTCATTTCCTCCTACCCAAATCAATAATTTGGTATCTATTTTAATTTGCAATAAGTTAATTTTCCCCATGTCTAGTTGGTTTGGTTTGTGATGGTAACTGGCAAGGGGGATCATTGCCTGAGGTTTCCCGCTCCGGGGAAGGCGGCAGGCCCCCTGAAACCTCACGAAAAGGGGGTCCCTGCTGAGAACCCCCACGCTGGTCCGGCCGGGCGGAGCCGGGACGCCGCGGCACGCGAGCACGGGTTGTTTCCCCGACAGAGGATAACAGGAAACAAGGCGATTAGGAGGTGCAGAGTCTGTGCCTTAGAAATCTAGGGTTGACTAGGATGCAGCGGGTCAGAGCGGGGTGCGAGGGGTCGGGAAGGGTCGAAGCAGACCGGGATGGATCTGGATCCGGGGGCGCAGAGCGCAAAACGGAAGCGAACATGGGGTTAAGAGGGACTGAAGGATGGGAGGGGTTTGCATGGCAGAGCCAACCGGGATGCTGGGGATACAGGATTGGCAGGGGAGCTGGGGAATAGGGGTACAAGGGGGGCAGGTACAGGACTTTAAAAACCAATAATAAACCGCGGGTAAAGGAACATTCTAGCTGTTAACTCTAAAAGGATAAAGAGGAGGAGAACGCCAAAGCCCAATACTTTGGTTCTCTAATGCATATTTAGGAGGCTAGTCTCAAGGTGTCTTGGGGGAACACTTTCTGTCACCCTGACCTGAAGGTTTCTTCAGACCCAGGGGGCTTTGTCACGTAGTTCAACTTCTAAGCTCATCTGGGCTAACCTTACTGCTACATTTGCCCAGAATGTTTATCACCCTTACCTTCCTATTTTCTTTCTCCTTCACTGGCTGAAGAGGAGAAAGTCAAAAAGCAGCTGGGTGGAAGATTAGCTGCTGGCCAAGCCTAGCCCACCATGGACACAATCATTCTATTCAGAAGGTCTAGAAACAGGGGGGGTAATTTCGCCTGCCATCTAAGAATAACCAGATAGTTCAGCAAAACAAAAGAAAAACATTTCAAAGGGGCTTACTAGCATTTCCACTCTACAAGTAACAGAAATATCATGTAAGGAAGGCTGTTCTGCAGATCAATAACAAAGGCCACGCTGCCATGACAAGAGCCATAGTTTTCCAAAACTATATCCTCACAGCTTGATTCACTTGTGTAAATTTCACAATGCCTAAATGTCTGTATTTTGTCTTGTTTCTGACTTCAGTCTCATAAAAACTCCTCTAACAGAAATTTGGGAACAATCCGCTAAAGTCAGATGTCTCCATAATAACATTGTAGCAATTCTCTTACATTCCTGTCTCTAGATGTTCTTTCTACCTCAGAAATAGCAAGATCGTCATTCTAGCACAGCCCAAAGAAAAGCTAGTACACATACCAAATTCCCTCTGGATGGCACACTGGCTTAGAAACATCTTTTGCTGGCCAGAGGGTAATTCAGTAAAATATGACTCAGCCATGCTCTCTACTATGCTCTCTACAGTCCCAAGCAGCTGTAACCTACTTGAGAAACAGGTCATCTACTATTGGAATTAAAAATGTAATTGTTCAGGCATTTTCAATAGAATTTCATGTACTATCTTGCCAAAGAGAAGCCTCAACAGCAGTTGAGATTCTTTCCCTTCAGGTATCTGTTTAATGAACTTCTACATTTCCAAAGGTTGAATTTATAATATGATCGAGATTCAGTGTAGACCAGCTTGGTAATCTTCAGCAGGACTGTGCATAAGATTATCCAAACACCACAGTTTCAATTGTAAAGGAAGTCTTCCTTAATAAATATATTCTATTACCATACTTTTATTTGTCTGTTTGTGAACCACAGAATTAAAAAAAAAAATCATCCCCTACACCCCTACAAAAAGACTGCAATTCAATTAAAGTTCAAAGTAAACTCTATAAGGTCCAAAATAATTCTTCCTGACTCCATTATTTCTTATCTTCTGTTCAAGACATAGATTTAACCCAGGTGATTGTTTCATTCAGGTCATACAGAATGGATTGCACTTTCTAATTATTTCTACAGATGTTCTTGCACCTGACTCAGCCTAAATCAGTGTCTAGAAGTGCAGCTCAAAACAAAAACTGGTACTTTTGGGTGAGCTTAATTCTCCACAGAGGCACAAGGCATTTCATCCAGCCAAAGTCAACCCACTACATTCGCCATTAAACCATGTCCTCAAGTGTCATTCACTTCTACACATCTTTTAAGTACTTTCAGGAATGGTGACTCGACCTCTTCCCTGGGCGTACTGTTCCAATGCATGACAAACCTTTTTATGAAGAAGTTTCCAATCTACACCTCCACTAGTGCAACCTGAGATCATTTCATCTTGTCCTCTTACTTGTTATATGGGAGAACTGACTGCCCCCCACCTGGATACAACCTTCTTTCAAGCAGTTGTACAGAGCAATAGGGTTCCCTCTGAGCCTCCCTTTCTCCAGCCTAAGTACCTGCAGTTCCCTCAGCCGCTCTTCACAAGACTTGTGCTCCAATTTCTTTACCAACCTTGTTGCCCTTCTCTGGACTTATTCCAGCACCTCAATGTCTTTTTTGTGATGGCAGGCCCAGACCTGGACACAGGATTCAAGGTGTGGTCTCACCACAATACAGAATCACTTCCCTAGTCCTGCTGGCCACACTATTGCTGATCCAGGCCAGGATGCCTTTGGTCTTCTTGGTAACCTGGGCACAGCTGGCTCCTGTTCAGCCCCTGTCACCAGCACCCACAGCCCTTTCCTGCNTCCCTTTCTCCAGCCTAAATACCTGCAGTTCCCTCAGCCACTCTTCACAAGACTTTTTCTCCAATTTCTTCACCAACCTTGTTGCCCTTCTCTGGACTTACTCCAGCACCTCAATGTCTTTTTTGTGATGGCAGGCCCAGATCTGGACACAGGATTCAAGGTGTGGCCTCACCACAGCTAAATACAGAATCACTTCCCTAGTCCTGCTGGCCACACTATTGCTGATCCAGGCCAGGATGCCTTTGGTCTTCTTGGTAACCTGGGCACAGCTGGCTCCTGTTCAGCCCCTGTCACCAGCACCCACAGCCCTTTCCTGCTGGGCAGCTTTACAGCCACTCTGCCCCCAGCCTGTAGTGTTGCTTGGGGCTGTAAACCAAGCGTAGGACCCAGCACTTGACCTTCTCAAACCTCATACCATTGGCCTTGGCCCAGCAATCCAGCCTGTCCAGACCCCTCTATAGAGCCCTGGGGAGCACCACTAGTGACCCACTGCCAATGGGATTTAACTTTATTCACCGTCACTCTGGGTGGTATATCACCTGGGGGTGCACTAAAATGTAAAGTGTCTTCCTCTGACATTTAAAGTTTTTTTCTCTCCTTCAGTGCTTGGATTTCGATCTTTTTGTTTTCTGTTGCTTCCCTTCTTTCTAAGGAAACGTCCCTGTAGCAAGAAACTGTAAACAGACTATTCTTGGCAAGTTTTGTCTGGGTAGAAAAAAGGAGCAAGGAGAAACCCTCACTTTCCATCTCCCAGTGAAGGTGTCTCCAGGTAAAACATCGCTTTCATACAGCATTCCCCCAAGGGAATAATGGCTATCAGAATGCAGCTCACAGGCAGCTATAATTTCCCTGCTGGATTATGAATCATGAACTAGTGGTTAGTTTTCAGCCTAAATTATCAGCTAATTATTATTTCTCAGGCAAGCAATAATCCCTTTCATGAGGGAAAGCCTTCAAAGGGAATATTTTTAATTGAGAACACAAAAAGTTTAGAAAAACAAAGCAAAGAACGGTTAATCTCAGCTCTGTGCAAGCTTTCTGCCTTCTCTATGCGGTTCAGAGCCTCAAGGGGTGGGAAAGGCCTCTAATGCAGAGATTTTCATTTACTCTTCTGCTGTAATCCACTTAAAATGTACAGTTTTGAACCTGTCTGATTGGTATTTTAGGAGCAGCAAAAAAAACAAAAAAAAAAAAGAGAAAAAAATTATGTCAGGCAAGATAAAACACTAAGACAGAGAAAAACCAGCAGTGCTGGTAAAATTGAGGCAAATTTATGAGTAAAAACACAACTTTTCCTGAAGAAAGGTAAAATACGTGATATTGTGTTCTCTGATAGCACTGGCCAGAAGATATTCTGCCAAATTACAAATTTTTCTCCAAGCAAGAAGAATATAGATATTTTCTCAGATACTCATTTTTGGTTTCATTCTGAAGTAGTACCGCACCAACTAGCTCTGAAAAAAAGCCAATATGGACTGTGTGGTTGGTGTGGGGGAATGAAGATGGTAGTCTACTTCCTGCCTGTGACCTGAGTCTCTAAGCAGGTGGCACTACTACCTTTCTCACAGGACACAGGAGACTGAAGCAATAACAGGAAGTCTGCCTGTTGGGTTGTGAAGCTTCCTGTGTCCCTGCTGCATTAAGCAGAGATGATGGAAAGACTCACAGTAAGCAGAGCAGTTTTCCCTGGGGCTGTGTATGCCAACATGGGGCAGAAGTGCCTGCAGCACACCACCAGTCTTGGGCTGCACCTCTGGGAAGCTCCCAGGCTGATGGTCCACCTGGGCCTCCTGCCCACCAGAAATCACCAGATAAGCAGAAGAGTTTATTTGGGTCCTGTCCCAGTCTCCCTTCTCTGTCTGATCACAGAAGTGAGTCAGGATGCAACTACACCCAGCTCTGGGAAAGAACTTCACCAAGGATCACGACACTCAGGAAAGCACATCTCAGCAGAGCATGGCATAGCAGTCTTAATAATGCCAATGGGTCTTCAGGAACTCACATCAGTTCCTCTCACCACTCCAAATTTTACTTTGAACTCATCCATTTTGTCCCTCGTTGTCATGCTTTGAGAAGCAAGGATCAAAGGAGATGATGCAGGTGCCTTTTTTGTTACACAACAAGAATTCCAAGATTTAAATTTTATTTTAGTGGTAGGCCATAATTTCTTGGTCCAGTCCTGCCTGTTTATCTATCTTTGAACTTTATTTGTGTACCTGAAATGTTGAGCTCTTTATCAATGTAGCTGATAGCTCAAAATGCAATGCAAGCATCACTGTATAGGTTGATGGAGTTTTTTGAGTATTAGTTCAGCTGCTGCATCTGAATTTCCCAAAGGGAAAAGTGGTGGTAGGGAGAGGCAGAGGAGATAAGAAAATAATGAAAATATCTAATGCAAATGGGAGATGGGAAGAAATGGTATCACCAAATGCTAGGCCCTGCTCAAATAATGGACTGAAGGTAAGAAAAATATTTACAAAGTCAAAATACAAACCAATGAAGGAAAAAACCTATGAAAAAATAATGTGAAAATATTGCAAACTTTTACTAAATGTTAACTATGTATCAGAAATTAAATTGTAGCAGGTGCTCCTAATCTCCTAAATGGTGCATTTTAGCCATGTAGGCTATTCTGCAATAGTGGACTGTCAATCACTTGTATCTCTTTTAAAGTTATTAATTATTTTATGACTTCTAATTGTTTGACTAAGTAGTTGTTAACATCTATAGTTGTTCAGAAAAAGGGAACTGTATCAGTGAATAAAGAATCTATGTTAGTTCAGCACAGTGGTATAAAATATTGTCTAAACAGTGCTCGTAACAGAATAAACAGGTATCTAGTGCAGAATTCAAGAGAAAATATTCATTTAGCATTAGCAAACCTATCTTCTAGTCTAAAGGAGTAGCTAAGGCGATTTCTGTTGTGTGTTGCCTTCACTACAATTAAATCCTAGAATCATAGGATGGCTAGGGTTGGAAGGGACCTTAAAGATCATCTGGTTTCACCTAGCCCTTACCATGGGCAGGGACGCCTTTCACTAGACCAGCCTTCTCAAGGCCCCATCCAGCCTGGTTTTGAACACTTCCACAAATGGAGCAACCACAACCTCTCTAAGCAGCCTGTTCCAGTAGCTCACCACCCCTTGAATAAAGAATTTCATCCTAACATCTAATATAAATCTGCCTTCTTCCAGTTTGAAACCATTGCCCCTCATCCTGTCACTATCAGGCCATGCAAGAAATCATTTTTCCTCTTTTTTATTAAGCCCCCTTTAAGTACTGGGACGCTGGAGTCAGTGGGAGTTACACCAATGTTCATCATGTTCTGAGAATAATGTCTGGCAAAGTGGCTCCTGCCCCATTTCCTAAGGCAGCAATTGGATGGTACTGGCTCTGTGCTAAACAGAGATATTAAGAGGTTTACTCCTGAAGAGGAGCAAACTGAAATGTTTCAGGACATAAAGGCTGCAGAATTGTCACGAAAGTACATAAAAGCAACCTCACACAGAGGAAGAAAGTCAAATGTGCAATTAAAGCCAATGCCCAAAACTAACAAACACGGAGGGTGTCACCAACAGAGACACTGGAATGTAATTTAACTGGTCAGAAGTTTGGTGCACCCATCAGGAATATTGTTACCACATGGAAAAAAAAAAGACCCACAGTGTGTATGTGCATGCACAGAGGACTCTCACTCCAGGGCTCCCAAAAGAGCTGATTGCTTTACCCAAAGGGCTAAAGAATCACTCGGGGATATCCAGTAGAGAACAGTGACTTGCTCAGGAGAACTGGGAAGCAGAAGCCTCTGTGGATGCCCAGGTCACCTTCCCCTCACAGGGATCCCCCTCTAAGGGACAAGACAGCACATGGGCTTGAAGTGAGACCCATGGCCATACATGGCAATGGTTTAGAAACACAGTCTCAAATATCCTCACAACTTCCAAGTTTTTTGCAAGTTCTTGACTGCTGCCTTTGTTACAGGGCATTGCTTCTGACAGTGAGGGCACCAGTCATGGCTGCCTGCATGCTTTTGGCCCTGCTGCCCAGTTATTGACCACTAATCCCCAGCAGTCTGTAGGACACGTCAGCTTTGATATATCACTTCCCTTAATGCGTTTTTTGGAATGCTGTGACGATAACACATTCACATTTATCTTCATTGTTGCTGCTGGGAAATGTGAAGGTTGTCTCTAACAAGATTTTCCCATTTAGTGAAATAATTATGTTAAAATTTTAAAGCACTCTGGGCTATCAGAAGGCAGCAACAAATCTCTAGCCTAACAAATACTACATGGTGAAAATATTTTAGCAAATTATATTTCAAAGCCCTTTTGCATGTTGCTGTAGAAATTCTAAATACAGGGAATCAAACTCAGTTGTCAGTAAAGATGACTCTTGTTAAGTCACAAATGTATGTACTCAGTGCAACTGACTGTATGGAATAAGTGGCAGCTTCTGATGGGAACAGTGCTGGATGCTCACTGACAGTCTGAATGATGACCATGTGATCTCACTGTGACTTTACTATGTGCTGAGAAGGCTGTAATTCCAAACCCAATATTTCTTTGATGCAAAACACTGGTGATACTTCTCAGTCACATCAGGACATACAGCTCTTATAAAATAATTTTAGTCATGCAGCTGCAGCTATAAATCAATTCTATTGATTGCAGAGGAGAAATACTGCCTTGTACTGAGACTCTGGTCCTGTCAACTTTTAAACAGAATTAGATCAGCATTCTCACTATAGCAACTAAACTTTGTTATTAACTTTATTTATTGGCTGACAGATTTTTTTTCCCACTCGTTCAGACCTCGGGCTCAGAGTGATGAGCTCTACTTGTGCCTACAGCTTAATTTACTGCAACTATGAAGGTCTTTGAGTCTTCCAATACTGCCTGTAGGATAAACTACAAATAAGCCCAGTATTAAGATAGCATGCTTTGTTATCAGCAACAGACCCAAAACAGAAAACAGATAAGTGGGATAAAATTCCTCTTATGTATTATCATTAATAACAACAGAAAGATATCAGAGTTCTTAGTTTTACACCTCTTTCCAGAGAGTTTTCAGATTCAGAATTTACTATCCAGATAGCTCTGCCCCTCGTTACTCCCTGAGGGGAACCCTGATTGCTAAGTTCTGAGGATTTGTCTTCCTTGATTACTGTTTTGTTTACCGTAGGAAAGTCCCAGGGACAGAACTATCACCCATCTGCTTAATCAGTGTAGCTCTGTCTAAAGAGATCCATATATCTCCTTCTCAAAACTGAAGTTCAAAAATATCATTTGTTCTCGTTTCCTGACAAGTCCTTTACAAAAAAAGCCATGTACTTTGCATTCATTAATTCAGTGTTAATTTTAACAGCTTTATGAGTAGCATTATTGACATCTTATAGATAGAAACTGAGACACAAAAAATTATTTATCTCAAATGAAACAGAAAATAATGGAGTCTCGCAGATTTAGTGTCCATATAGGAAAAGGACAACTTTAAATTCCAAGTCTTAAGGATCATATCTAACCTTTGATTCATGCTCTGAGCAGAGTCCCCAGGGCTCCTTGTTGTGGTCTCTACAGAAAATAACAGTTAGGAGCAGGGAAATAAGGTCAGTGTTGAGGTATCAGTGCCCCCTTTTCTTTAGGTATTGCTGGCAGGAAGCTTAGGAAAGTATCTGAACTTTTGCCAAGTTATCCATCCAAACATATCACAAGGAATTCCTAGCATTTCAGAACCCAACCAGCTTTGGAGGCTCTGCTGCTGAGAGCCCACTGACCTCAACAGTGGGGCCATGTAACAAACAACCCAAACACAAATAATTCTCAAGGATTTTTGTCTGATGACATCCTTAAGAGGGCGTTAAAAAAGATCTACTGCTTATTTTCTATTACTCATCAGATGACATACACCAGACAAAATTTCTGAGGTGTTCTCCACACAGCCAGGAGGCTGATATACTGCATTGTCTGACTGCTGGTGGTGTGTGAGGAAATATCTCATTTCTTATGCTAGCATCACTTTCACAGTGATCATCTCTCACCCTCCACAATTCTCACTGTGAATGTGTGAATTAACCCAGAAATAAACAGAAAATGAGAAAACAAAGGTGCAGAAACAGGTAAAAGGATGGACAGTACAGTGGAAGTTTAGGAAGCACCAGTGATCTATAATGCAAGAACTGAGAACCAGATTTGCTGACGAAAATTATGAGAAAATGGTAGCCAATGCTCGAAACAAGGAGAAAAGATGAAGAAACCTGAAGTGTTTCTCACAGGATGGAACACATGAGAAAACAGAAGACTAGCACCAGACCTGACACAATCCATCAAAGTGTTTGGTTTGCAGTATGAACCCAACATTAGCTGGTTGGGGTTGAAAACTGTTACCATTTTCTGCTTGCTCACTGGTCTGTGTGGAATGACTTCTGTGCTCACAGTCCCCTTCCCAAAAGAGAAGTGAGAGCACCACAGATGTCAGTCTTACCAAGACAATCTCTGTTGGCAGTCTCAGGGCATGTGGACTGGCTAACTCTCTCACAAAAAACCAATGTGCAGGACCTTACAGCACGAGGGGGAGTGCAGAGACAGCTTTATCTACCACTTTGAAAAGCAGCAGTTGCTTCTTTTGACTAGGATTTTTTAATGTCCACAGGTATCATTCACACACTTTGAGCTCCTGATACACATTTTAAAAGATCTCTTCAATTTATGCTGCAGATATTATTAGCTAAAAATAAAATTGTATATTACTAAGAAATATTTATTCTGACATTTGTTTATTAATTCTTACAAAGTAAAAGGTAATTTTTGATATTAATAAGATGAATTAGTTGGAAACTCTTAAAAATTGACAGCCTTGTTCTGGTTCTGCACTGACATTTTGTCATTTCAGTCAGCAAGGCTTGTATCACCCCAACTCTTAGCAGTGTCAGTTTGGTAGAAAATAATGAACTTTGGCTGGCCCATGAGAAATGAAGTAATTTTAGCTGCCTGCAGCCACGTATAGCTGAAATTGACCCTATTGACAATAATGATGAAAAATGTTTACCTTCAAAATATAGATGACAGCGTTTACTTTGAAGTCTGTACATAAAGGCTTTGCCTAATTCCTTCATTCATCAACAGTACTGTTTGATTTTTTTCAACCTAAAAAGCCATTCAAAACATTATGCACTTAGAGGTTTGACGTTATGAAATATCAGAGTTCTTTTTACTGTATGTACAATGGACAGGACATCAACAAACTGAAAGAAAAAAGATATTAATAATTTAAGTAACAGCTGTCAAAACATAGTACTGGAGGTAGTTACCAGGGAAAAAGGAACATACAATGCTAAAGGGAACGCAGGTAGTGCTGGGATCCCTAAATTTAATCTGAAAAGTATGTGTAAGAAGCTGCAGAAATTTTGGTATTTTCCAGAACTACCAGAGACTTAAAACATCTTTGACCCCTTTCCAAGGGTTTTCACGTTGACTAAATCCCTCTTCTATCACCTTTTCGCAGTCAGTTTCGAATGCATTGAAAACATTTTCTGGGACTGGCTACATGTGGAAGATGACGCAGGAAGATCCTCTGGTGGGATGGTAAGGCCAGAAAACAATGTATTTGAGGACAATAACGAGGAGTGATTTTCCCCTGGATATTTGCCTTCAGCATGAGCCCTGCTCCTTGACCTGAGGCACATCTAATAGAACATTACAACTTTTCCTAAAATGACAGGACAAAGAAGAGGGAGCCACACATCATGGCCATGAGGGATTCTGGAGAGGAAAAGAGTGGTATTAGCCAAGCACCAGCTCTTGCAGAAGGGAAAGAGTTGTGTGGGAGAGGAGGACCCCTCCTCTTGGCAATTACAAGCAGGATATATGCCATTAGCTTTAAAAATGCTCCCAAACAAAACGGCTAAAAAAAGTGGAATTTTGGTTCTGGAATTTTATTTCTATGGCATGTCTGCTGTTATTTTTATATTATCAAAGGAAGAAAAGAGGAGGGGAAAGGAAGGAAGGGAAGGAAAAAATGTAAAGCAAATAAAGGCATTGCTGTATACCAGAGCAGTGTACAAAACTGTTTTCACCAGAATGACCCTTATTGTCATGATCTTAAAGAGAAAAGAATGTACAGCATATAGAAAATAAATAACGTAAGAAAGTAAGTAGCCAGGCACTATTTATTTTTTCACAGTGTAACTAATCAACTTCACAGCAGATACAGTAAAAACAATGCATTACAGCTGCTTTACAAAATTCAGTGTTGAAACTCCCTTGATTCTTATCAATTTAAGAGACATCAGAACACAAACATCTAATCTATTAATTTTGCACAGAACACATTATTCAATGGTGGGGTTTTAATGTATTTTTTTAAGACTATGGCTTTCAGAGTTTTACATTTAGAAGATTACAGATTACATCTCAGAAACATCTGTATGAACCACGCACCAGGGTGCAAGCACATTTCCATTCAATGCACAAGGACTAGTGCAACATTTATATGAAAATTCAATAGACATTAACATTCACAGTAGAGTTAGGAAGTATAAAAATTATCCTTCAAACCACTGTTAGTCTTCTGGCAAAATGTTTCTGAGATTTTGTGTTTCTCTAGAGGTCCTTATAATCCAACTCTTTGTCATAATCTTACTTCAGAATTTCTGTTTCCACAGGCTTGTGCCACCAAGCCCCTTCTGGTAATGATGGCCACAAGCACCTTCTTTCTGAGTCTGTTACTAGTATCGTTGTTATCAGTCTCAAAGTCTCATCTGCCCTTCAATAAAATCAGCTTTTAGCAACTGATGTACTATTCTGCATGAGCTATGCTGCTGAAAAAAAAAACAAAACCAAGCAACCGTGGGATAAAATCCCTCCCTTTGCTTTCACATCTCCCCAGATGTCAAGAAAATTTAAAAAAAGAAAAACAGAAAGACAATCCCACAAGACGCTAAAAAATTCTAGCCTTGAACCACAATTGAACTTTCAGCACTATTCTATAGCAATCTAATTTATTTAAAACACTATCAGCAATGCCTAGTTACTCATTTTTGAAGTACTTGGAACTGAATGCTCAAGGGATAATTTTTAGAAAGGGCTAAACTTCTGAAAAGTAGATTTTTTCTTTCATGTCCTAAACTGCACATCAGAAAATGAAGCATTCAAAAACTAAGGGTATACTAAAAAATACAAAACTCTGAGTCAGTGTTTTATCGTGATACCAACAGAGTTCTGAAAATGGAGAGCAGAATCCATCTACTCTGCAAATGCACTGAAGAAATTTGCACCTACCTAGAGATGTATGTGAAAATCTCCTTTTCACAAAGAAGGTATTTTCATATTTACCTTTAGTGATATCAGTGCCTATCTTTGCTATCTTCCTTCAGTAAAAAGGAGTAAAATTAAAAACTAATCCACAACACTCATCAAATGAAGCCATAATTATTTTAAGCTTCTGAACCACTCCTACATTCGAAATGTGCAAATCTAAATGGGGTTTATTAGAACCTTTTTGGTCACATTTAAACATAAATTTTATTGGCAGGGGGAATTGTCATTGTTAAAATGACAATCAGAAACTGACATATAAGTATTCATGTCTTGCTTTCCAGTATGTATATGTATACGTATACGTATACGTATACGTATACGTATACGTATATGTATATGTATATGTATATGTATATGTATATGTATATGTATATGTATATGTATATGTATATGTATATGTATATGTATATGTATATGTTGTTACCATTGCCATTATAATTTCTATACATTCATAAAGTCATAGCTGTACATGGGATTTAGCCAAGAGCATCATCTGTTTATCACCTCTGAAGTCTTTTGGTTGAGTCATGCTCATTAATAATGTTGTCAAATATAAAAATTATGATATCAGTGTTTTACTATAACCGAGCAGACAGACCTTTTCAAAACTGAGTTGCAAGTAAAACTCAATTAATACCTGAAAATGCTTTAGTTTTGGTATTGCATGCAAAAAGTTATGGCATTTTAAGAGAGGCTGGAGAAGTTATATCTTAATCACATTAAAAGACTGTGAGGATACCTTGATGTTTCCACATAATTGAATAAAATAATGCAAGAGTATATTCCAAAACTATTGGAAAAGAACCAGATAACTGAGTAGAACTGTAAATATCAGCCTAATAATGATAATAATAATAACCCAACTGAGGAGGTTTCTGGAAGAAAAGCTGAAATGGAAGAATAAATTTGCTTCAATTACTTATATTTTCTACATAAACTTTAGAAGCAACACAGAGAGTTACAACATTTATCTTATGTCCCATATTTCTTGCAGTAAGTTATCCACAAGGGCATTAATAAATAACTCTAAAAGGAACACTGGTGCATAATATTGCAACACTGTCCAATGGTGCCAAAACTATCAAATTTAATGCACAGTATAAATACTCACTTCAGTAGTTAAAAATATCAGCATTTTTTAAAACAATGAATGAAAAAGGAGGATGGACTTGTAAGATGCAAAGTCTGAGTAACTGAAACATTATGTGAACTATAGATGCCAAGACAGAAATTTGGATTAAGTACATATTTAAATATTGGACCCTCAATATAATAAATACCAAGACACATCATAAATAAACAAGCATTATTTTTCAAAGATATTTCTGTTATATTAAAGTTTACACCATAAATTGCAATTCTTTATAAAACTTTGGTGGAGGGGAATATAAACTATAGCACTATTGTTAGCTTAATTTAAATGGCAATTAGAAAAAAATAATAGCTGTTTTTAATATAGGAATCACCATGAGATTGCCAGATTCTGATGCTTCATTCTCATTTAAGGAATAACATTTTATAGCAATTTAAACTGTAATTAAAGGCATCATAATACAACTCTTCATGTTCAGACAGAAAGTCTAAGTGTTCATAGTGGAAAACAGTGGGAAATACGAAAGATACTGTGAACCTGCACAAACAATTAGGATTTTTTCAGTGACTAAAGTGTGAACACAGATTATATATTAATACTGGGTCTATGAATGTGCAAATTTCCGCATTTATCTGTCTCAGAAAATCTGAGCCGTAGGGCAAGTGCCTTCATTTCTAGTGCTCTTATGCCATCATTGGGCAGGTGGACTAACGTGACTTTACTGTTTAAAATGACCATCACCTGTTTTCTGAATATTTCACAAGCCAAAGGACTCCTATATACCATCTTCCTAAAGAAGAAAAACAATCCAAGGGGAAATATATATCTATAGTATAATGATGACTCATGCTCATTTCCCACCCACTGTAACAGATTTGGATTTTGTTTTTAAATATCAAATTGGCAAAAGTAATACATCCTCTGTGGAGGAAGCACTGGTCATTGCTGCTAACAGCCTGCAACCTTCTCAAGTCTAAATGACATAGGAATCCTACTGTCACTCTAGAGAAACAGTCTGTCTTCTCAGCAGGATCAACTGAAAATCACTTTTTCAATGTTTGGCAGGAAAACATCTCCTACCTGCAATGCCTGGACAAGGAAACTTCAAGAGGAAACCATGCCTTTTGAATTTAGCAAGGTTCAAACCCTGATGATAAAGACATTGTGTGAAGCCAGAAACACACGAAAGAATTTCTTCCAACCTGAAAAATATTTTGAGTCTCAGGTAGGCCTGCAGAGACATATGGAAAAGTAGCTACTACAAAGAATTACAAAAGAGAAGTTTTATTACTGTGAGCAGAGTCTCATCCCTCTTGATCCTGCCAGTGGGAGTCAGGCCCTGTTGTCAGTAGCAAAATTGTCCTCATTTACACATGCCATACACCTACTTTTCTGAACCTCTTTTCTTGACTAAGAAAAGGAGCTGAGAAAGAACAAGGCAGAACAGTTTACAGGTCTTCTGTCTAACATCCCCCATGGCTCTCCTCACACAGCTTAAGTTGATGTACAGTAAGCAAAATCTGTAGGCAAAGCAAGATTTGTCACCGAGAAGAGGAATGAGAATTTTACAGATTTTTTTTTCCCTTAGAATACCATGAGGCTTTTACTTTCTTTAGAACCAATTTATTACTAGTGAACAGGATCCATCTATAGTAAAAAGGGATATATCCTTCGGACTGCTTCCGTTTTAGCCATTCTCCTGTCTCCAAGGGCCATCTGAAATTTCCTTGAAAGCTTTCTTTAACTCTCTGGCTTTCTTAGTGAGTTTTACTAGTAAGTAAAATCAAGAGTTTATAATTTATTGACTTTTCACTAGCATCATAAGAGAACCAAAAGACAACTCAGGAACCACAATACTGATGCCTTGTGACAAGATTTAGACATCTTGCCCAAGAGTGACATTGAAACTCTCCTATACCACACAGAGAATACCTCAGTGCCTCATAGCAGGACAGTCAACTCCATGAAACTGTTCCTGTGCAAAGATAACCATTAAATGCAGGGATCGTTTCCATCACTGTGGATGTCACAGCACAGATCCATCTTCTGAAGGGAAACATGATTCAAATTACAGTCTTGGGTAGAAATGACCCTTCCTTTTAACCAGAAACCAATCTCCCTGGAGCACTCCAGCTATCCTAGTTCATGTCTGACATGACCACAATTCACCTTTCTCACTCCCTGATGGGAATAGGGGATAATAACCGAATGCAGTCTGAGTCAAGTTTCTATTCCCAAATGTTTCAGCCCTTGAGGGGACTAACCGCAGCGTAGATACCTGGGTACTAGGCCTTTCCCAGTGTCTACTGCACTAATTAATACCCAGTAATTTTAACAATGGCTTTATCATTAATAATAAATGGAGGAAAAAAAAACTTTTTCTGATTTAATCTGATTTCTCTTTTTCTGTCTGACATTTCACCAGAATGTTCACTCAAGATAACTTTCTATTGTTCATTCAGTCTTCAGTTATTGTATAGGAAACACACAGTATTTTCCTTTTTATTTAAAACATTAAAAATATTTAATTAAGTTGCTGGGAAATCAAGAGCATTATCACAAATACCAGTGAGAAACCAATGAACTAAATACAAGTCGCTCAGATGCACATAACTTGATTCTGGGATCACTGCCACCATTAATCTTTTCCTCATATCATTGTTTCCTTTCCTTCCACCAGTTTTCAGTGCAGATTCTCAAGTGAATGAAAAATGCCCATCACAAGAAGCCATCCTTCTGCCTCCAGCTGCAAACTCCCACCACCTGTCTTGGAGCAAAACTTGGGCATCGTCTTGTGCGTTCAGTCAGATGATTCCACCCATCTGGTTGAAACAGTAACTAACTAAGAGTAAAATAAAGGTAATTTTTCAGGTTTTGTTTCATCTGGTAACACAGCATTAGAACTGCTGTTGCTGATCGAAATTAAGCAGAAACAAGAGACCACTGAAAAAGGAAGGGCAGATCTATTTCTTTCTTCGATTTGAACCACTTGGGTAGCAAATCCATGGCATGAACGAATGCAAAGGCCTTTTCTACAGCCTGGAGACTATTCTTCCTCTTCCTGATTCACTCTCCCCCTCCAGCACATTAATCAGGGCATATGGACATCCTTTGAGCTTTTTCAGGAATGAAAGTCCAGTAGTTCTTTCCAATTCCTGGCTTTGTATTTTTCAGCTGTGGAATCCTACATTAGTTTCTGTCTTCAGTATCTATTATAATGACTAAAAAATACATTATTTCACAAACATGAAAGATCACATTTAAGGTATAAACTACAATGAATTCTAAAAAAATAATTATACTAACAATAAAAATAAGTATTTGCAGTAGTTCTCAGCTATTTGGAAACAGTAGACAGAAATGATGACTGACACAATTAAATGAAACATATCTTACTTTAGGGAGCAAGATAATTAAATCCAGACTCCTCTTGTTCAGCTTTCAACTGTAAGGTGTTCACAAATTACAAAGTACAGTTCATATATCAGTTTTAATCAAATGTTTTACTACCATACCAAATAAACAACAGAAAGTTATAAAAATACTGTTGGAGGTGATTCTCCTTCAAAGTCTTACACAATCCTATATGTCTGAATGCCAGAAAACTGGATAAGGTTAAAGTCTTTGAAGCACATCAACGTGTGAATATAAAATATGTTACCCAGAGCTCATGCTTTGGTTGCACTGCCACTACATAAAACAGATTCATTCAGACACGGAAGACATGCACTGAAGATCAGTGAGGTACAATCATAGACAGAACCTTACCAAAAATAACACACTGATCTGTACTCACTATTAAAACAGACAAGTGGCAAACACTAATACAGAAGTATCAAGGAAAAGTCTCTTCCTTGAAAAATACAATTCAAGAGATGCCAAAGATAGGTGCAGTATAAAACAGTTTTCCCAGAATTTTTCAACTCTCTACCTTTATGGCAATTTTTCTTCTTGCATCCCTCTTTTTCAGTGAGAAAATCTCCTACTGAAAACACTCTGGCGCACATTCTTAATGTTCAATTATTTGAGCTACTGAACACTCATTACTGAAATTAGTGCAAATTAAGCATGTGTTAATGGCATCAATTCATGATAGCATCACTCTTTATGACAATACATAAGCACTCGCTTTTCTGAATTCTGGTCTAATAACAGTACTAATTAGGAACAGGTTAAAGTGTGTGCTTATGCAATGATGGTCAGAATAATATGACTTCCAAAAACTGTGATCCCAGCTATGAGTAAACAAACTTTTATCTAGGTGAGTTTGAAAAATGATTGTAGCATCTGACTCCAAT
Source organism: Grantiella picta (assembly GCA_013397955.1). Taxonomy (NCBI): domain Eukaryota; kingdom Metazoa; phylum Chordata; class Aves; order Passeriformes; family Meliphagidae; genus Grantiella; species Grantiella picta. The sequence continues at coordinate 532,628 of VZRM01006852.1, read as the reverse complement.
TAATTATACCGTCTGTTTCTTGCCATTTTTTTTAAAGTATCACTTGTATTTCTTGAAATCAAGTGTTTGCATGCAGATTAGAAAAAAATACATAGAACTAAAATAACACATTTATTACATGCCATGTTACAGCTCACTGCATTCCCATTCCCATTTGCTCTCACAGTACTATGGGAAACTAAAATTATTTCATCAGAAACAAATGAAGTACACAGAAAAGTTTGTCAACAGACAGAAGCAAGTGTATCCATAAGCCAAACAGCCATAACATTCAATGGGTTTAATACTCCATTACATTGTTCCACAGAAATTAGAGATTAAAGACTTCTTACCCATCCCTTGCCAATTCTGAATGTTTTCTGTTCTCCAGTTCAGTCACTGGAGGCTGACTGGCAACTGACAATCACACAAATAGAAAAAGCTAACTAGATGAGCCAGAGGAGAGCAGGCTGTGAAATTTATATTTCCTCTTGTGAAGTGTCAAGTTCTTTTAAGTTTCTTTTGTTTAAAGGTGAATTAGTGAAACTCAGGGACTCACTGAATCTGGGCCTTGCATTGCACAGCAAGCTGGCTGCTTTTCAAGCACGTATTCCACATACTGCTGCTGAAGCCAACTTCATCCCTCCTACAGAGGAATGTGTTTAGCATGCTGTCAAAAAGCATCAACCTACATTATGGAATTAAAACTGACATGCTGGACTGAACATTTTCTGAAAATTAGACTCTAAAATACCAATAAATTATAGCAGATCAGTGCTGTTAATGATCCAGCATTTCTATGCTCAGTCTAACATTCAGAAGATCTTGGTACTCAGAAACGTCATACCACAAATAATGTCAGCCATCCTCAACATCTGGGCTTTCAGATTCTCTCAACCACTCCTATATTTCATCAGCTAAATACTGAAATAAAATTTTTATTAAAATTGGATCTTCTGTCATACTTCCTTCCAGTTTGACTGCAGATAGTCTCACATTCTGTATTAAACTTTGGGGCTGAACACAGGAGTAACATTTCCTCTGAAATGCCTCTTGCATATCATAGCTTAATATGCCTGGTACCAACTAGAATATAAATACAGTAATCCTGTCTGAGAAATTCAGAGGAGGGAGCACATTCAACAGAAATATTGGCGGGGGGGTGCCTTCATGTAACATTTTCTATTCTTAGCTATTAATCATGTCTTTATCTTTAGTACTGAACACCCTTACCTACAGCCAAATGCTAATCCCATTAATCCTCTTTAAAGATCTGTAAGGTCTTCTGTGTAATGCTGACTTTTACTTAATGCATATCTTAATTTTACAGTGATTTTTGCAAGCTCACTGGAGACCAGCTTCTTTTTGAGAAAGGAGGAAAGACTGCACTTTTCCATTATGAAGGCAATGGACTTAGAAATAGAAATGAGATACCAAATGCTGCCAGCCAGCGATAGTCAATAACAAGAAGTCAGTCCAGAAAGGCTGCTATTACTTAAGGATTTCTACCAAAGCTCTCACCACAGAAAGGTTGGAGAACTGGTTCTATGATTTTGGGGAGATGTATCCCATATTGGAAAAGGTTCTGCAATGCATAAGGATTATTTTAACTCCCCCTCCATAACACATCTTTTCCATTAGAAACAAACAAATATCAAGAAGGTAATTACCCAGAAATCCATACGACACGTTCAGTACATTAATACCACTTGGATTTGGCTCAGTGAGCAGCATATGCAGTAACAAATAGAACCTACAAAACCATACTGTATGCAAAGTGGACCAGATCACACACTGCACTCTTAGGACTGGAGATTTAACACAGTGACTTTGAGTACATTGAATATAGCACTGTTACAGGTCTTCCAAATTCTGTTGATATAAATTCTTCCAAATGTAGAGTTATGAATTTTTCTCCAACACTGAGTATGAATCAGACAAAGGCGAGAATGTGAAGATCATATGCTTTATGGCCAGAATCTGGGCCAACTCCAATCTGTTTTCCATGAAATGAGCAAGCAATGGCAGCTAGGTAAGAATTTCTGAAAGTTGTAGCCCTCGTGGACAACCTCAGGGAGCTCACAACAATGAACAGAAAATGGAGCACAAATATAAACATAATCTACGGTTGAAAGCCAGAAGTCTGTATCCATGGTCAGGATAAGACAAGCTCAGAATCACCCTTGGGTTTTTCGATATATCCATTTCTTGCTGCTCTAATATGTGCATTCTGTATAAACCTGAATTGATTAATTATGACCTAATCATGCTTTTTGATATACTGCAGAGAACAAATGGCTGATTGAAGAGAAATGTCACATTCCAACTTTTTAAAATTAGGGATTAATAAAATCATCAACCTATGGATAAAATGTATGAGAGTAGCTAATCTTATTTTATTAAGGCTTTCTTTGTAAAGGTGTAAGAGATGCTACAAAATCCTTCTGCATTATCATTTAGGATTAAAATCGAGAGCTCATGTAGGACTGTCCAGTTGAATAACATAGCCTCTAGACTCTGCATTTTCTTAGAGCTGGGAAAAAGTGTATGTATGTGTGTTCAGAAAAGATAAAACTTAGGGACATTTATTTTAAAATTGTCTCTTAAAAATACCAGTATCAGTTCTACAGTTGATCACAAGAGGGAGACTAGATCATCATATTTCCTCTCATTGTTTCAAATTTTTAAAGCATACAAACAATTTGAGTAATTTTGGATCAGCTCTAATCTTTGCTCAGTGAAAAGTATTAATGACTATTCAATTAGCATTTTTTTCTGAGTTTGTCAAACCTCTGAAATTTACAGATAAAGATAGCCAATCCAGTAAACAAGATTGAACAATGCAAAGGCAGTTGGAAAGAAGATTCGAGAATAGGAGTCAATTTTTGCTACACGGATGTGTATTCTTCCTTCTCGCCAAGATCCTGTGCGGCAGTCTTCAAAACAACAAAAGAAACTAGCACAGTCTTTTCCTTCTAGGCACTCATATCCATAATCATCATCACGTTCAGGGAGATGATTAATGTTATTAATGGGTATTAGTGTTGATCCAGGTCGAGCAGCAATTGCAGGTGGTTTCTTAAGGAAAAAAAAAAAGGAAATATAGTTTTGTGTGCGTTTATCCTCACATTAAATAATTCCATAGGCTTTCCATGGCAATATAATCACCTTCAGTACAATATGCAGAAATTCTAATATTAATGAAAACAGTTTGGGTAGCTTAGCAAATTATGAACTGCTGTATATAATTAGTGCATGCAGGCAAAATATCATGAATGACTTTCACCTGCCACAGTGAAAACTGGGTTGTGCTGGGACTTGGGAATAACAGATAATTAGTTACACAGACAGGGTTAGCTGATCCCATCTACACAACACAGACAAACATTTTCAAGTCAGTCACTGCTTGACAACTGGGTCACAACCAAGTCCACCAGCAGACTATAGTCATCACTGAAAAAGGAATGATGGTCCTCCCATCATCTGGAGTTTTTAGAATGAGACTGAATGTGTTTTTGGAAGCTACATTTTCAAAAAAATTAAAAAGCTAATGGGATTAGCAGAGCCTCACTGGTGAAGTTTAACAGACTGAGACAGGTAAGGCCAGACTATGCCATGTAACCCTCAGATGTTAAATCCCTAAATAATAACCACCCCCGCTTTAGAATCCAAGACATGATTCCTTCAGAGTATGCCACTCACATCTGATTAATTTACCTCTTAATTCCTACTTTCAGTTTCCATGGTCATAAAAACCCTCTTGTATCTGATAAAAACTCAGTGCAATATGTTAATAATTCTCATTGAAAAAGTCTGGGTGGCTTATTGCCTATTCCCTTACTTGTGACTTTTGCATTTTCACCTTCCTTTTACTTACACTAACACAACCCACCATTCTCCCTTTTATTACTTTGTTTCACCACAGTTTTATATGCATCATCCATGTTTTACTGAATGTTTCAAAAGGCATTCTCTTTTTTCATCTGTCCTTTTTCTTCTCTTTCTAAATTGCATGGCCATTTTAAACTACTCCATAATCCTCTTTCAACTTCCCCCACCCTGCCCCACCTTTGGCTTCTTTTCTAAAATCTTCAGGCCAAAGAGAAGGGTTACATTAACACTACTCTTACATTTTGTTCTCTCTTTTCTACCATCTTCATATTTTCTCATGTAAGGAATTAAAACAGCAGGAAAGGAAGAAGTGAGAAGATCTAACTGGATATTTAACTGTAAGGAATAAGTCCTCTTAACCAATTCTACATGATAGGCAATGAAAACCCATGAAAAAAATATGAAAAGTGGCAAGCCATCATTTAGCTTCTTATTATGCTTTAGAGTCCTGTTGTCCCGCTTCTGGGGAATTACTTTGGCCAGTACACAGATCTCTATACTTTGTTAAGGTGACATTGTTTTGCTGCATTTTACCCAATATCCCAAGGGATGATGTTAATGCAATGCAGTATCCACCATGTTTTCAAACAGCTTTATTTAATAAGTGTCTTTACCAGAGAAAGTTGCACACAAACTGCTGTTTCAAAACTTATTATACATGATGACTTAGGGAGCTAATTATCATCCTAAAGGACCTCATTATTCTTCTCAGTTATGATAAAATACTGACAATACTAAAAACCAGGAATTACATGCTTTTATCCTAATTTGAGGCATTGCAAAGAGGGCTTATTTTAATAAAACATTAAAAGTAAGTTCAATTTTTTTAAACTTAAAAAAATCATTATTCTATTGAAGATAAATAGGGAAATATGTTTATTTCTGATTCACATCTACTCTGGTTTTACAAAAATTTTATGACTGTTGGTTCTGCCCATGTAAGATTCATGGCATGAGTAGTTTCTACTAGTGGGGTAAAACAGGAATCCCCAACACAGAAAAAACATGGGAGGAGGAAAAAATTACAGTACTGCTTTTCACTGCTCACATCACCAGCACAGATTGGAGGTGGCTACCGAATTATAGGTTTGAAGAGGTGGCTTGAGAGAGGCAGACATCCTATAGTCTTAACTACCTACAGGAAATACATAACATGTGTGTAAGAGGCAATGTGAGGGAAAAGAGGAAAAAAGACCAACACCTCCCAGTAAAATGACTTCATATAAATTGGCAGAAGCTGTAAAAAAAAACAACACCCACAACATGTATATATAGAAATACATGCTGATTTTTTATGGACGTGCCTGCTGACACTGTAGATAAAACTCCATGTATTATGAGAAGCATTTATAATACACTGATAAGATCAAACCCCAATTATTCTGCAATAACATTAATAAAAGTACAAAAGAAAGCCATTGTCTGTGAAGATCATGGCACTGGTGATACATTCACTTCAGGTAAAATGATGATCAGAACAAGATCCACAACTAATTAAGTTTAATCTTTCCTGCCCAAACTCATTATCCTTACTAATGTGGATTTGCATAAGCCAATTCTTACTACCTTTCTTGAATGATGCCAGGACATATTTTCTAAGATAAAACTGTTGTAATCATTTGTAAAACCTCACCGTTTTTTCCACAAGATCATTTATTGTGCATTATTGGCATCAGTTCCTGGAATAGTAACCTTTTATGGCATCTTGCAGTAGAAATAGAAGATTTATTCAAGGCAAGTTTCCCAAAGAAAAAAACACTCATAAATGAGAAATTTTCAGAAGGAATTAAATGGACTCTTTAAATTAAATTGGGCTTTTGAGTTACATATCCGTAACTACCAGACAAATAGAATTAATAGAAGTCTTTGACAAAAATAAAGGGGGAAGAAAAAAGAAAAAAAAGAAAAGTATATGTAATTTTATGACTTTCCATTAACTAATTGGATGCCTTCTTCATTTATTTGGAGTTAGAAATGTTATGGCTTTTTATAAAACATCACCAGAAAAACTCCTATTTATCAAATTACAAACCTTGCATCTAAGTATATTAAATTTAATTCTCCCTTTTGTTGCGTAATCTCTTTATCTTTTATGGTCTTACAGCCATACAACATGCTGGAACATGTTTAGAATTCTGTGCGAAAGGATTTTTTTTCAACTTATTAGAAATAAAAAGCATCATTTAAGAACCCAGCAAAACACAATTGAACAGTGTTTTGAGTATTATATTCCTAATTTTAATCTTATGCAAATTCCATCTATTTATTCAGTAAGTTCCATAGTTTCTATCTCATCCTTATTCTACATTTTAAATTTTCATATGCACTAAAAATCTCAAAGCACTTGGCAGATTATTGCACACATGGCTGATGTGTGAACAGATTCTGGAAAGTGTCATAATTTCATTCAATAGAGCACACTTGCAAACTACTTCAGTGTCTTTTGATTTGTCAGCAGCCGATCTTTAATATCTCCCTGGTTTGAATAAAGCAGTACTTCCTGCTATCTTTGTCTTCTCTGCGTTGTGCATGCCAAGAGTAGACCTACTCAGCTCCCTGTTCACTAAGTGTTGTTGCGACCTCGTTCCAAGAGCAGCCTGAAACTAAATCTGCTGTGCTGACACTGGGAAGTCCCACATCCTGCAGCCTCTGTCACCTTTTACCCTCAAGGCTCAGCTGGGGCCATTGACAACACCTGCATTCTGCCCCTCCTGTTGTGCCTCGTTTGTTGCTACCACTAACAGGAAGGAGGTTTCCAGTTTCCAGTTTTCCTGGCTGTGCTGGATTCCCTGATGATCAGAGTGATATCTGACCAAGGCAGCACAGGGAAGAATTAACCTTTCTTCACTAGCCTTGTCCTAGGTACACGGCTGATCCACTTGGAACAGCTCACCAAGTGAGCCTAAGGGTTTTCATTTCCCTGATATCAAGCCCTAGCAGCCTCCCAGTGCACCTATAGGACAGACTCCCACAGCAGTGGTGCTCAGAATGGGTGCACCAGCTTTTGCTGACATGAGCTGCACAATGGATATAGTTCATAATAGGATTTCTGAACTTCTGTATCTGCAATTGCTTCTGTAATTTCATATCAATTTCTGTTTCATCTTACAGAGCTACTATGCAGCCTTCATCCAGAAAAGGCAACAGGTATTATGGTTCAGGTATGCTCCTGAATCCTTTGATGAAATTATTTGTAAGGGGGCTTTATAACACTGTACTTCCTCTTATTGTCTCCACTGTTTTCTTACTTTAAAGACTACCTTTAAATATTTGTACTGACTTCCAACAACAAATTCTTTGGAAATTAGAATATTATTACTACACAAACATAAAACCTCTTAAAATCAAATAATGCTTGATCCTGGGATATGTGGGCATTTACCCCACAAACATCAACTTGTAAAAGCAGAAGGTTCATTTAACCAGAAAGAAACATGGAAGCAAATTCATAAAAGAGTTAAGGTGGAATTTCTGAAGTGGAAAGGATTTCGAATACTGACCAATAATAAGCATTTCTTCCTTTGCAAAGCTTTTTAAGACTCAAGTTAGGTGATGCAGATCCAAAGAAATCCTCATACCTTCAGTATTATCTTTACTGCTACAATCTTAGCTGTGGGTCTCTGCCAGGTGCTGTTTTCAGAAGCACTGTGCCCAGGCAGAACCATCTCTGTGGGCACACACTTCATGGACAGTTCTAGAAGCACCAAGGGCATGGAATATTATATCAAACCACTCTCCACCTTAGGCTCATGTGTCCTCCTTCACATAAGAGTGAAATCATCTAAACCCTTTGCTCATTAGTCGTAGTTACACAAGATTAGTACAAGCCCCCAACTGTAAAGAAATGACAAAATAAATATTAGTGTTAATTATCTTTGAACATTAGCTTTTCTACCTAAGAAGCAGTCTCTCAAAATGAATGGTACAATAAAAGGCACTCCGTATTTCTTTTTTTTTCTTGTTTGACTAAACTTACTGATGGCTTAGGTTTTGCCTTCTTTTCTTTTCCTTTGTCCCCTTTTCTGTTGCTGGTAAAGTAATGCAAGGTGCCATATTCCATCAAGGCAGCAAACACAAAAATAAAGCAAACTGAAACAAAAAGGTCCATTGCTGTCACGTAGGAAACCTTTGGGAGTGACTTCCTAGCAATTGTACTCAGTGTTGTCATGGTCAGCACCGTTGTGATCCCTGTTCGAGAAAGAAAGAAAGAAAGAAAAAAAGACGGAAGGAGGGAAATGTATAGGTAATCCAATCATATTTTCATTTTAAAAAGTCATCATATTAGCTCTTAATTCATTGATTGGGTCACACAAGAACTGAGCCACAGCAGGGTTCACCACTGATTCCATCCACATGCAATGGTGCTATTGCAAGAAGCCCTCCCTATGGATGCAGAAGGCTCCATGGGATCCTAGAGAAAGCAGCACATTTCACCTTCCCTTTAAATCCCTCCTATTTTCAATGCACACTGAATAAACAGTGACATTAAGTTTGTGTAATTTTATAACTCTGACATACAGTAGACAAACAGGTACAAATAAGCACACAAATTTTATAAACACAAGAAAGTCTTTTAGTTCTTCAAAGATTAAAATGTTAAAAAGACGCATTCAGAAATAAAAGGTGCGTTATTTATCAATGATTTTAAGCTTTTGGTAAACACAAGAAAAATAAATAATGTTTTCAATTGTCTGCTTCTGACACATAGCAGATGAAGTTAGATGACATTCATGGCTTTCTGGTCTCATTCTCTAAGTTACAAAATACGTTTTCAACACTGTGTATTAAGTAATAGAAAATGTTTCCCTTGATTCACCTACATACAAGTTAATTAAAAGAACAAACTGGCCTGAATAGCTATGTGCTCAAAATCTCAACTATGCTACTCTCCATTGGTTTAGCATTTATAAGGTGTTAACACTTTCTTCTTACATTTGATGCTTCAGGGAGATGCAAAGCCTTTTACATAGTAGTCCAAAATTAATATGTGACCTTTTCTTTGGAGAGCAATAGTTGAACACAGAAATAATTTGTTATTTACATGCACAGGATTATTAAAAACAAAAGTGTTACACTAGCCTAAGGCTGTCTATGGCTTATAAATCAAAACATGGAATCAGTGGTCACTATGGACTGTTCCTGCAGCAGGAAGGCAGGAGTGATTCTCCAACAGATTTCCCAATGAAATTACATGTCTAAAAGGGCAAATAGATAACCACAGAGTTCTTCAAAAGTGTTCCACTCCCACTAGATGCTTTTGAAAATCAATTAGGCATTTCTCTGTATAGCTAATCTTTTAGCTATACAGCTAAAATCTTTTGCTCTAGGAAACCACAATTGGCCAAGATCTTACGATGTATATGGGAGAAAAAGGCCCAAGCCTTTTCAGTGTACCAGGCCCAGCACAGCCTCCATGCGGGAAGTGGCACACACCATTCCCCGTACCGATTTCCGTTCAGGGAGGACAAAAAGAGACACGAGTTTTTCCAGCCTTGTCTGCTATGTGAAAGGAATTTGGGTCTGTCACAGGGAGCAAACCTTCAACAGCAAAACAGCTATTTGCCATGATAGACCTTGCTGAGTTTTGGCTTTCTTGTATTAATTTCTTGTTCCATAAAACTCTATTTGACAAGTTCTCTCTTTCTCCTTCACCACAGCATAAGCATGTGAGAAAAGTCATCCTACAGTCTGTCAAATGATGGCTTTTGCATGTTCACAAGAAAGGAGTTCAGAGTTACCTGCAGGGAGCTGTAAATAAGATATTATAAATGTTTGTATTTCATCTCAAGTAGATGAAGGCTAGTACTCCTGAAGTGGGAACTTGAAAACTTGAGCTTAACCGTGACATCAAAGGCAGATTTCTAGGTTCATGGCATATAAAAAAATTGCTTTGCTGAAAGAACAAACTGGATCCAGAACTAGAAGGATACCAATAGAACAGTTTTTCCTGTAACAGCTATTGCTTTATAGCTAGTCGGAATCCACAGTGATGTCCAATGATTAGTCAGTCTAAAAAATCAGATGAGATTACTCCATCAAGGTCTAAAACTTTTCCATCAAGGTCTAAAAATTTTTACTTATTTATTCAAAACTTTAGTCTCTCTTCACTAAATTTTGCAGCACTTTTAAATAACATAAAGTTAGGATCTAAAACTTAGATTTTCTTCCCTTACCTTTTCATTAGGCTACTGAGCCATGCTCATTTTTGCTTACTTTCTTGACTTATTCTCTCTTGCAGGCTTTCACGTGGTCCAGTTTTAGTGGGAAAGCAGGAGTTTAAGTGTGGACTCATGTTTCTGGTAGTGAATGATCTGGTAGGGTGGGAATGGTGTGTTCACAATACTATAACTGATAAGGAAAATTAACTCAAGTCTCTCACTTCCTAAGATACAACTCTCAGCTCTTGACCTTTCCCCCAACGTAGGTCAGAGTGCTGTCACTAGCTCTGCTGTAAGCATCTGTCACTGCTAAGCTCCAAGCTGTGTCCTGTGCACTCTGTGTACCTGTTTATCAGGCTTTATGGGGGGACTACAACTCTTCTCCAAGGCAGCACATCAATGCTAAACAGTCAAACTTGCAACACACCTCAGTACTGCATGGAGTGAAAACAGGCATTTTTGTGAGTTATGGGTTTCACTGCTTGAAGCGCAACTTTGATTGCAAATTTTCTGTCCTGTCCTGGGTCTGAAAGAATAACTGAATCATTCCATTAAAAACAAACAAGACCACCCAAAAATACAAACAAAAAACCCAACCAAAAAAGCAATACCAACAACACAAAAANAAAAAAAAAAAAACCACAGATTTTTATAATTTTTGCTCATGTAGTAATGACTTCATTTGTTCCATAATGCAAAGTGATGCTAAGTGTGAGAGTAATGACTGCCACATGGCAGTCCCTGGAGAAGATTAAAAAAGCATAAAGGAGAAAAAATATATTTATGTGAACAGCAGCAGATCCACAAGGCTTGGATCAGGATTTCCATGGTCAGCATTCCCTCCTTAAGCCCTGCTGTGCAACTACAGCAGGATTTTCCTCCTCCCAATCTTGCAGTTCAAGAGAAAGAATGACCAATGGTCACGATATGAAGGGGAATAAACTGTGGTTAATTTACTTCCTGCTGCAGATTCGTATTCTTTGGGAGCACCAGATCCTTCAATGCTGAAAAAAGATATTCTTACCCAGAGAAGTCCTTGCAGGAACTGCATCCTTATTGATCCAAAATGACACCCATGAAAGAACAACAGTGAGTATACAAGGAATGTATGTCTGAATAGTAAAATATCCCATACGTCTGCTGAGATCAAAGAATATTGTCATAATAATATAGTCACCTAAAAATTAAAAAAAAAGAATAAAAAATAGTTACATGGCATCTATTATGGTTTTCAGTTGTATCTTCATCTGTTATTCTTGTTCTACATAGATATTATCCAAAATAAAACTCGACACTTTGTCTTACCAGACAAGGTATGAGAAATTTCAGTTGTATTTCGTAGCCCTACAAATGCAAACTGATACAATCTCCAGTACTTTGGATCTGCCACTTCAACAGAGGTTTTCTTCCATTTGTATTCAATTTCATTTCTGGGATATCCATCTGGAATAAAACAAAAAAAATCAAACATTCAGCCAGAGTATGCAACAAAGCATATTTTTTGATCTCTGAAGTTACTTACAAACGAAAAGAGGGCTACACATAAAGTGGATCTGAGATGGCCTACAGTCCTCCTGATACAAAAAATTTAACCACAAAATATATGGCCTCAATTTTAAGCCTAGGTAAATGTAAGATCAATCTAAAACTGTGTAAATACAAATGTTTAGAAACTATCTACATGATATTCTCAAACTCCAATAATAAAAACTCTCTCAGAATCATCACTATGAATTAATACATAATGGTAATTACACTATCTTTAAATGATCAGAAAGAGCTTAAAAGGAGAGACACTTAGTAGTACATAATTTGATGGCTTAGGGAAGACCTCCTGAAAGGAGGCTGTAGCAAGGTGGGAGTTGGTCTCTTCCCCCAGGCAGCCAGCAAGAGGATGAGAGGAATGACTGCAAGCTGCAACAGGGAGGTTCAAGTTGGACATCAGGATGAACTTCTTCACTGAAAGGCTGTGAAGCATTGGAATGGGCTGCCCAGGGAGGTGGTAGAGTCACCATCCCTGGAGGTGCTCAAGAACGACTGGACGTGGCACTCAGTGCTGTGGTTTAGTTTACAAGTGGGTGTTCAGTCATAGACTGGGCTTGATGATCCTGGAAGTTTTCTCCCAATTCTATGATTACAATACTACAATTCCCCTAGGATCTTTTTTTTTTTTAAAACATAGTTTGCATCAAAAAGACAGAACCTGAAGGTTGTGGTTTTGCTCATATTAAATAAGTCCCACTGAAAGGAAAAGGACTTATACTGATTCAGCATTCACAGGAGCGGTTCAAAGAAGATATATCTTATTTTTCCTTTTAAATATATCACATGGAACTGATTCAAAGCTGTCAAGTCTTGTAAGCATAAGATAACAAAGTTCTTCCAGGGCAATGCATTTCCATTAACTGGAATGGGCTTTGTATTAGACTCCTAAGCAATAACGCTATTTTTAAAGTTGCAAAAAATGCATGTGATTCAACTCATCCATTAATACATTAAATAATGAAATAAATCTAGTCAAAACATTAATGGTCAGTTCTTTCTTTCACTGTGAGGCTTTAAAAAGTAAACATTTGCTCTCCTGCTGCCAGAATTTAATGAAATTTAAAGCCAGAATGTAAAGATGGGAAAAAAATAAGTGTTTTACCACCTACAGCTTGAAAACTCCAGAGGACAGGAGTGTTCATCCATAGGAAAATTATGAAGCTGAAGGTAACATTCAGCATTAATTGTCAACCTAATTAGAAAAGGAAAAAAAAAAGTTATATTCAAGAATTCAGACATCAGTCTACATAAGGACATACACAAAAATCAATTTTGGCAATTAATTGATATTATGAATATCCTCCTGTGTATCAGCAAAATCACACCCAGCATCAGCACTAAAGAACAAAACAAGAACGATTATTGCATGCAACTTGAGAATCAATGTTGTTTCAATTGGTATTTCAAGCCATTTCAAAAATTTCAATTGATTTGGGGGCACCTCTCAGCTCTACAAGAAATACGGGATAAAAAGGAGGGTCTAAAGGCAGGAAGGAGGGGAGCTTATGACAACAAAGAAAGGAAGTTTTTTTAGATCACATTTATCAAGTCAAAGTGCATTTGGCATAATTTTATCTGGTGGCATTACATAAAAGAAAAATGGTGTGGACACTGGACTTGCTCTGTACTCTTGGAAGCAGCTCTGGTGAAGACAATATTTGAATAGGAAAAAGCAGACTTGATGTTTCTACTCATTAAATGTCTAAGGCATTCATATAATTCTTAACTTATAAACATTTTAGAACTGGTTTAGGATTCATAATTGTGTGAACTGAATCCCACTTTGCTTTTGAAAGTGCTGTCACAGATTTCCACAGGACTTCCAAGCAATCAGTGGAAAACACAGTTTTGCTACCTTTCACTAGTAAGCCATAGTAAGGGGCTAGACACCAAACTAACTTCTTCACATTTGAAATACCTCCTGTTTTGTTGGTATACTGTTTAGAAAGTCAGATTGTCTTCTAAAACCAGCTTTAAAAACTACCATAGTGCTCACATTACTTGACAGTATGCAATGCTTACATATTAGACAAGAGGAGATGGGAAAAGACCCTGAGACATGCTGCCAGATAGTTTTATAAGACTCTGAACAAAGTATTTATTCTACACAAACTACCACTAAGACATGACCAAAGGCTTATAACAAAGGCTTATAAGGCAAAGTGCATTTCTTAGCATACACTGTGGGGGAGAGGAAAAAAAACCCTTACCCACACTTTTAAGCAGAATACTTGCATCGCTCTGGAGATGATTTTCAAATTACTCAACTATGATTTATGCATTTATTGCCTTTACTTTCCATTTTCAATTTTTGGATAGTTAAACACTCAAAGAAAAAGAAAACAAGACCAGCTTTCTGTTAAAAGCAACACCACTAGATCTGGAATCCCTGATGGTGCAATGGACAGACATTGGGCTACCCTCAGAGAAGATTCAGTAAGGCTGATTAACATTTTCTTGACATCTGCTCCCTGAATTACCAGTGAGGAAAGAGTGGTGATACAGGGGAGCCCATGAACCTGGAGCACTGTCGGATCATATTATTGTTCCTTCAATAAGCAAGATATGAACCACTCAATGTTGTTCTACCTTAGGTCAAATTCAGGCCATATCCTCACCTGTACAGATGTTTGCATGTTGCAGTGCTGGGGGAAAGCCTGTTCTGATGTTCTGTTATCAGCTCATTGGACTTTATTGCTCTTATTCTGACATAGTGATTGTAACCTATTGCTCTGTGAGGGCTCACATGATTTTTTTGCTCATGTTTATTTCCTTCTGCTACTTTGAACCTCTTTAGAAGAAATTTTACATTGGAGCTGAATGGACAATGGAAGGATAAAGTCCAAGTATGACTACAATTGGTATTTAGAAAAGGAAGAAAAAAATTAGCTTGTCAGCAGAAGGGAGTCTCTAGAGGCTTTCATAAACACCAGCATAATAAACTGTTTAAAAAGTGCTCTTCAGAGATGTCTGTATGCTCTCAAATAATGCACACAAAGAAAAAAAATCAGTGAAGAGAATCCTTGTAAAGAATTCTAATTCTTCTTACACTCTATGCAGGAGAAATTTATAAATTGTTCATATAGCATAACATACATATGAACACAGCATAAAAGATTGAGAAGAAAGTAACTAAAAGGTACCACTTTTTGTTTTAAATAAATGAATAAATAAATTCTTAGGAGCAAAATCATAATTATGGCATCTTCTACACGGGCTACTTCCTGACCAGCTCCTGATTTACTGAAGGGTTATTTTAGGCATATTTTAAAAATATGACAGATATGACCCTAAAATACTTTCTGTAGATGACAGCTTTCAAGAATTGTCTGAAAAGTGACTCAAAAATCAGTACAGATAGCTTTAAGCTTAAAAGAAGCACACGCATCTCCCATTTGCCAAGTAGAATTATCACCAACATGTTTGCTTATGCCTAACATATCTGTTGATTTTAATAGCTTGCAAGGTAAATATGTTAAGAATTACATGCAAGACTGGGGCCTTAGCTTTAATCAAACTTCTTGTAATTTTTATTATCTGAAGAATTTTATATTTTTCTTAGAGAGTATAATTTGGTGGAAATTAGATACTGAAATATTTAGACCAGAAAGTTTATTTTTTGCAGAAAGTCTGCAAAATAATTTATCTGCAATCTATTACTGACAGACTACCATGATGATATATTCTACATACCATTCTTTTTTATATGTTACCTGTTAATAAACGAGATCAAAATTTTCTATCATTTTCAGTTGTCCTTACCCAATTATCTTTGCATTATATTTCAATACTATGAATTACATCTTTTTCATTATCTAATAATCTTTTTGATTTTCTTGTTTAATCAACTCCTGGCAAATTCCTGTGGTCCATAACAAAAGAGATGCCAGGAATTTGATTATTATTCTTTATATTCATGTTCCTAATTAGGGTTTTGGATTTTTTTTCTACCCAAATGATAAAAACCCACCTTAGAGTATATAATACTCTTCCATCACTCCAGATTCGAAGCAAACGATTCGGAGTTGTAATCCAGTGAGCATCAGATTTCCTTGAGTTCCGGAAGAAAGTGTCTGGAATCCAAATTTTTCCAACCATATTGCTGTTAAGCATAAGCACCTTCATTGAGCTGTTGAATTTTAGACGACTGTCATACCAAGTCTGGGCAAAAATTATGTCTATAGTGTATTCCTAAAAACAGAGAAACAACCATATCTATGTATACATTTACCAAAGGCTGCAAGCCAACTGTTTTTGATTCATATATGAATCTGAAGCCATTTCCTCTATTGTCCTTTGTATTACCATTTAAGAGACAAAAGATGCACACAGCCTTCTGTCCCTGCCTCCTCTTCCCTGACACCACTGATTACTTAAGGAAGAAGATACCTGATGGGAGCTTACTGTAACTTGGAGGTTCCAGCACAGTGCAATCACCTCTGGGGGCCCTGGACAGAAATTTAAGGGTAACCTTAGTACTTCAGGGTTATACTATATTTGGTAAGACAGATATTCTACATCTTTTAAGAAGCCAATGAAACAATTTCCCCCCAGTATTTTCCCCCGGACTTTTCAACATGCAATTTAACATTTCAAGAAATTTAAGTTTTCAAGAAATTTCAGATTATGACGAATTCATGAATATATGGAAATTAAACATGACATTTTGCAGGACTATCTGTTACCATCTCCCATGTATACCTACCAACATACACACAAAAGTATACATAATCAGAACCAGGAAGAACATTTCCCTAAGAAATTCCACTTTACTTATTAAAGCCTCAAGAAAGCTCCTTCTGTAATAAAAAATCAAAGTCCTCTAGACTTATGGCCAGAAAAGAAAGGTGAAAGACAAAATAAATAAATAAAATAAATCCATCTTAATGAAACAATTCTTGACAGAGTAAAACCTGATGAGATAAACAATACATATTCCCTACAGAATTCTGTTTTTCAAAGAATCCAGCCAGTTGGTTCTGCACTTCAGACTAAGGGGAAAGCAGCAGCTCTGTGTTTTCACAGCTCTAGACCATGACTCTGACCTTAATGGCAGCAGTCTCACTGCCTGATGTGATCTGTCCTGCACAGCTGCCCCATGAGGGCCTCGATGAGCAATTCTGCAGCTCTCCTGTAGGGAAAGAGCTGGAGACCAGACTTAAACACTTGGTGCTGGTTGTTCACATCTCAGTTATGGGTTGAGTGGATGGAGGAAAGAGAGGAATAGACAGTGTTCACACTCTTGTTTGAGCCAAAGTGGTTACTAGTAGTTTACTTGGTCAACAAAAATGCATAGTGCAGTCAGTTAATTCTGATTTTAAATAAAAGCTGAAGGCTTCATTGATTGAAGTAGATTTTTTTGTTCACTTTACTTATAAAAAACCAGAGCAGCCAACTGTATAAGTTACAGGTTCCTCACCAATTTCAGCAACTGATACCACCCATCTCTCAGGAAAGTTTGAGAAATTTAGCACTTCATCCGTGAGAAGTGCCAAGGCAGATATTCCAGGGCTATCTTAATCTCTCTTATATTTCCCACCTCTCCAGATGGGAGAAGTGCAAGTTCAGGGAACAGATATGCTAGAGGGAGGCTTTCCCTTACTCTGTGGTGTATGTCAGATGAAATACCACCTGGACTGCAGTAAATCAGTATTTTTCAAAGGTTATGAGCAATTAATGCATGAAGCAAACAGTGGAGAAACAGACAGAACAAAAGAACTAATAAAAATGCATTTTAGAGGTGACTTCACTCTAAAACTCTGCATATTTCTTGACAGTCACTGCCATCAGGGGAAGATTCTGCAGGTCAAACAAGTTCTTGATTTTTTTTTTCTGTAAACAGAATTCAAGACACCGGTGAAAACCCTGCAACTGTTTAAGCTTAAAATTCAGCTTTCTGTGCTCATTTGTAGTGGTTACAACTGCAAATTAAATTTGCCTTGCTGTAGTATAAAGGAGAGCCCAAGGCAGTGCACCAGAGAAGTGTTTTAATGGGCTTTAGTGGAACAGAATGAAAAAAGATTTATGCATTGCATTTACAGTACAAATAGGAAAAAAAAAAGAAGTCAGTGAGCAAAATCAACAGACACAACCAAATGAATGAAGAGTGAAGACTGAGTTTGAAGGTGCTACTCTAAGCAGCCACTCCACAGTAGCAATGCCTGCTTTGAGAAAAAGAAAATTATCAAAGTGTTATTACAGTCAAAACCACCCAAGCGAGAAAACACAGGTTGTCATAGAACCCTAACAAATTGGAACAAAAGAGGAAGATTATTTTGGAAAAAAAAAAACAAAAAAAAAAAAAAGGGGAACCGCCTCAGCGGACTCAGATGCTTGTATTCTTTTACCTTCCAGTATTACATGTGTAAGTTTGTATCCTGTTAAATCCAAACCACAGCAATGTGCCAGCTACTAAGAAGAAAGTTCTATGTCAGATGGAACCATGATTCCTTGTATTAGAGGAGCTGTTTAGAAAACTTTTGAAAAAAAAACCAAAACAACAAAAAACCCAACGACAACAATTCTTCATGGTACATTTGTAACTGTTCAAAAATAATCTAACGTACAATAATTTAATATCACAAAATTAGCAACCACTTGTTTCCAAGTGTCTTGCTGAATGTCAAACAAGAGATCCAAGTGCCTTTTTTAACCTACCTGAAGAGACTTGTCCTCCATTTATAAACTCACACTGCTGAACTCAGACTTGTCCCTCTCCCTCTGGAATCAGCCAGCCACAGGCACAATCCTACCATTCATCCCACCTGAAAGACATGGACTTGGAGTCTCACGGTGGGTGGTGGCAGCAGCTCACCCTGCTCTTCATCAGGGAGAATTATTCCGCTTCTCCCACATGCCTTGGTGACATTACCAGCTACTTTCATCATATCTTTTTATCCTATGCCTGCCTGAGACCTCTCTCACCTTGAGGGTTCATAATACATCCTGAGGTGACACATATTCTCCACACAATGCATCTTACATGGGATCGTATGTTTAGCCCATTCTAGCTCTACTATCTTTCTCTGAAGTGAATTTTAGCACCATGTCTAAGCACATACATGTACTTACATTGTAGGGGCTCAAGGCATGAAAATAGGATTTGTGTTTATTAGCCTCTTTTCCAAATACATTTTTCCCTGCAGAAGCTGGCATAAATACAAACATCCCAAGCAGTCACCAAGCACATGCAAAAGCATAAAGGGTGATCAGACAGCAAAGAGTCTGGTGGCATGTCGGTGGGATAGGATAGATGCTTGAGTGCAATAACCTGAAAGGGAAGTTGTGTGAGAAAAATTATTATGAAAGTCAGATTATTTCTGAAAACCTAGTTTTGAAATGCACCTGAAATTTTAAGATTTTATGGATTTATACTTCGAAGTCCCTTAAATCTGCATCTCCTGAAAAATATTTCCTACTTCCTTTTAAGAAGGGGAAATCTGGGTCTCTAAAATTTGTTAAAAATTAGGTAGAAAAATCACCACACTGTCTTTTCTGTGAGTACTTTTTTTTCTAAAACAAGATGAATAAAACCCGTCTTTTTTTCAGACATTGTATAAACAAGCACAACAGCAACAAGGTTTATACAATATTCTTGTAGTGCAACAAATCTTCCAAGCCAACTATTTTGCTTTCCTTGTTTTCTTACAAAATTTAAAATTAACACTCTTATCACTACTTCTACTAGTCTCTCATAAAACTCACCATTTAATGCCACTGTGCAACCATAAAAATTGGTTTACTACTCTGTCTTTCAAATTAAACTAATGAGAAAATAGCCATGCAGAATAAAGTGGGATCCATCTATGGCTGTGTTAGTCACAGCCATAGCAGAATGCATGCTTATTCATATTTAGCCTCACAGGGTTCAAGAACAATGGCACATATTGGCTCATATTTGGCATTTGAATAAATCACTGGGTACTTTTTTTCACAGCTGGCATAAAGAGCCCACCTGCCTAATTATTTACAGATAACTTCAATCCTCCTCCATCTCTTTCCTCTCTAAAAGATCATAACAAATTCCAAAGGCTGGGAACAGTGTGACTAATCAGAGATTACCATTAAAGGGCCAGGCAGGGAACAAACTGTGACTATTGACAAACAGATTCATAGCCTGAGTGAAAGTCATTGAATGTATAAAAACAATTGCTTCAAACAAAGTAGGAACAGATACTGTAGGGGGATAAATGGAATCCTCAAGATGTTTCCTTGTCATGCACAGTTCAATTACAGTCAGACTTGAAAACAGGTCAGTGGATTGCTTTTTTTTTTACTGGAAAGCTGTGAAAGTAAGGGAGGCAGATACCATCTAACACAGGTTTTTCTCATTATAAACCGCATCACACAAATTCCAACATAATATCAATAAGGATAGGAAAAAATCTAACAAAGAAGAAAAAAAGAATCCTTGGATATTTTGCCTGACAATCAAACAACTGATTTGATATTCCACAATAAAAAAATTGTGGAGATGTGGAGTAACAAGTAGCTAAATTGTTGGCTGGATTATGTTAACTGCAACACATTGTTTGAGAACAGGAGAAAGTGGCCCAGTTTCATGAGGTCAAACAGAAAATCAAGGGAGAGTCTCCAAACCAAACTCAGAAATAAAAAATTGTGTTGCAAACTACAGGCCTATAGTGAATTTCAGAGGTAAATGGATAAAAACATACTCCTGTCATTTTGTCTTTGCTCAGAACCTGCCCCAACTTTTCTTCCAGATTCAGAATTTTATGTGAAGGGCATCTCAAGATTTCTGTAAAGGCACATTCTGAAATCTGTTTCACATGGAGCCCCTCAAAGCTGTTCAACTAACAAGTTGACATGACTTCACTTTAGTCAGTTATTTTATCATTCTATTCAGCATTCTAATTCCTTGAACTGGAATTCAATGTCCATCAGGCAGGGAATTTTTCAGAAAAAAATTAAGAAGAGGAAACTAAAGAAAGCATTCTACCAGTCTATATGTTTCCACAATAAGAGATGTGATTTAATATCAAATATCAGTTTAGCATACGGATAAAGAGAGTTTAAAAACCAAAAAAGTCATAGACAAAACCAGTAACCACATGCTTTCCAAAGAGAAGTAGGAATATAAAAAAACATAAAGCACCAAGCATTAGGCAATTTATCTTCATCTTCCCAGGGTGCTGCCAATAAACACTCATAACCTTTACCTTTTCCCTTACCCAAATATCTTTGGACAACAATAAGGGGCTATAAAATAATTTATTAAAATACTTAACCTATACTTGATGTATAACCACTCAAGAAAACTTTGAAAAAGGGGCTACTTTCCCTGGTAGACTACTTTAAAAGCCCTTTAAAGAGATTTTTTTGAGCTGCTTCAAGGCCAACGATGGTTCCACAACTTAATCCCCATGGCTGAGACCAGAGAAAAAGTTTCTTGGTTTAGTAAACCGTTTTAGTTTGCTCACTAAAGCAATCTGAACTTAGTGACCTTAGGGTGAGATCTAACAGACCCAACAAACCACAGCATTTCTGACACATACCTGGTAATATTACATTAATGATACTGCAGCCATGGAAGAGGTGCAGGCTGCAGGAAATGCAGTGAACAGAAGTGCATATCTTCTGCTTCCAGAGTCTTTTAATCAGTCAGATTGCTATAATAGCACAGATAATCACACTGGAGGATGTTAGGAGAGCATATGCCTAGGGTAAGTGGAAATACAGCAAATCATATCTACAGAAGGTGAGGGAGTATGATATAGGCAAGACCTATATAGTCACAATTAAGAAAAAAAACCCACTCTTCACATCATAATTTGGCATCTGTGCTTGTCTAGTCTTTATTTTAAACATGCAAACAACAACATGAATAAAAGGCAAGATTTATTTCAATGTTTTGTAAATTAGAACTATCATTAAAATCTTGCCAATAGTGAAAAGATTAGCTAGAAAAGTAACTAAAGGACTTCAGAAAAATACATGCTTTAATTTCATCAGCTTAGATTTTAGTTGTTAGAAGAGAGCATATGGAGAGGAAGTAGGTAAGTTATATACATAATTATATTCATTCTCATGGTAAAAATTATATTAAAAGTTTTGATTTGCTTTTCAATTGAAAATTGAATATTTCAGCCTGTGCCTCTCATAAACAAAAACTAAACTCCAGAAAGAAATGGAGAAGAGAGGTCAGAACAAAAGAAAACAAAGACCCACAACAACAGCCAAAAAACCACAAAAAAGTAACCAAAAAAACCCCCAAACTAATAAAGAGCCCCACAAAAATAAAAGCAAACCAACTACCTAACATATATGAATAAATATATATCAAAAACCCAGGAGTAAATACTGGTATGAATTAAGGGTTTGGCTTAAAGCTTGTCAATAGTGATTTATCAGCTCCATTGACTTTGCTTTCTAAATTCAGCAGCTACATCTACCTTCCTGTAATTAGAGAGACTCAAGTAGTCAAAATTGGACTCACAGTCAACTTCAACAACAAAGCTGTACATTACTCAAGCATATATGGTTTTGTACAGTTTCCCTTTATAAAAAGGTTTCAAACACAATACTTCACCATTTAGTATGGTGCAACTGTTTTCAAATTGCACAGTTATTGTTTGGACTTTAATGTACAAGGTTTTCCTGCCATGGTTCAAAATCCCAAAGCTGACAGCAAACAGACATCTGGAGATTGGCTTCTACTCTGCAACTTCTGTAAAATACGTGATCCTACATGAAATACAGTGTACCTATTTCGTTTTCTGCTTGATGAGGCAGTAATCAGCTCCAAATATCAATAATCTGCTACACTATACAAGATATATAATATAAAATAGCATGTGCAGCCATCAAGAATTTCCTAAAAAGAGCCTCTACTTACTTACTGGCCTCAAGAACATAACTTCTTGTGGGGATAAAGCTCTACAATAGAGACACTACTGTTATTCAAAAGGGCAACATCTCAGTCAGCACTTACACTATGCTGGTGAATGACACACTTCAAAATAGTCCAAGTAAAAGTATTTTAATTATGCATTCTCCATGATGGTCTAAATAAGCACCCAGATGTGAAAGAATTTAAGATCATGTAAAACCAGAATAAAATGAAATCCAAGATCAACAGGCAGTGAAGTTGCATTCACTTATTAGCAAAGGAGTATTCCATTTCCTAATAGCTACTTTGTCAGTGCAGTCACCTCTACTGCCAAGGGAGTGAGACAACACTCTTTCCAGGGGTAGGTCTCCTTTCTTTTGGAGGTGCTGCTGCAGGAGAGGGTTTGCAGACCATTCCCCTCTCAGGAAAGTGACCTTCCAATAGCATGCACTGTGAGGAGAAAAATCCTGCTGTAGCTGCCTGGCTTTGAAGAGAGAATGAGGTTTTGCAGTGTTGGCACAGATCCTGACAGCAGCCCTTGTAGGGGCCAGGGAATGACAGAAGCTTTCCACGGTGCACAACCATGAAAACCTCTGTGAGAAGAGCCATTGCTGAGGTCAGCCTCTATTGCACCAGCAGTTACAAGGTATTGCAACAATCTAAGCCTTTCTTCCCCAAAACCCTGTTCAAATCTAGGCCAACAGAATTATTCCCACAACTGGAACACAGCAGAATGTATCTCCATAAAGATAGACAGATAAGGAATTGATAACAAAGAACAGGTGTGTAATGTTCTTCAAAATATTTATCTTATAGTTGACACAGAGATAAGAGGTACAGACTGAAAACTAAATGCAGCTTGTCTTAGCTGCAGGCACAATGGAGACACAGCACAAGGGAGACAACTCAGCTGAAGAAGACAAAAGGCATTTGGAGAAGATACTAGGGCATAGGAAGTAACAGTAAACTCTACATCAGAGCAGACAAGTAGTCTGTGCAGCTTTGGGTTGAAAAGGAAGAGTAAAGTGCTGTTTGGCACTTTACTAGTCAATAGCTTTACCTTCTCAGTGAAGTGCTATGTAACACAATTAACATTATTCTTGGTTTAGATCATCTCAGATCACAACTGAGCTGTGCAGGCACTCAATACAGCTTATACAGGATACATAACCTCTGCAAGGAGCTTATGGGTTGAATTTAACATAAAAGACCAGGTTTAGAAAGCCAGCACGGGGCATAATTACAGATAGTAACTTCAGCACAACACGAGCTTAATTCTCTGTGATATTTTGTAACCTTGACAAAAAGGAAAAAAAACAGGAAATGAAAGAAGGAAAAGTAAGTTTAAACAGAAACATAATGAAAACAATGAAGTGGCTTTGCAGACATTTATTGAAAGTTTATTTCAAGCATAAAGGGCAGCTTGGGAGAAACTGATATGAAAAGTTGAAAGTATGGGAGCAGAAACTAGCAAGATCTGAGGCAGGAAGTGGCCTCTTGAGGAAAAAAATCAACTAAAAATCACTGAGACAGGTTTTGAAGTAGCTTGAAAGTGAAAGGGAACTGTTTATGTGTAAGATCCAAAGAGAAGACAAAGGAAGAACTCGAACAAGAGATAAGTCAGTAGAAAAAGTGGAAAATTCTTTCTGTAGGACATCTCTAGATGATATGAGTGGAGCCAAGCTGCAGCTGGAAAGGTTACTGAAATACATTAGCGTAACAATGGGAATTTGGACAAGAGTTTCCATGTGACAGGTTGCAAAATAAAGAAACAAAAAATCCCTTTGTATTCAGAATTTGCAAGAATAAAACTGAGACCCTACTCCTGGTTCTAAGGAGAAATCATAGAAAATTTTTAGATTTCTGTCCTCGATGACATAGAATAGTGATTATTCACAGCAACTGGGAGTGTGGAAGAGGTGAAAAGCTGTAAGCTTTAAAGCTGTGATTGAGCCATACTGAGCTAACAAAATGACTGTGGACTTCTATGAGTGATCCAGGACAGTATTTTAGACCGGACAAAAGGAGACACAGAATAGTAGGTAACTGGCACAGAAAGGTGACTGAATTTACGCATGAAACTTCCAAGAAGGAACTGAGAAGAGAAGGTGACCATGTAAGACATAATGTGCAGAAGCACCAAAGGAAGAGCTTTAAGAAATACAGTCACATCAATTCTTAAATAGATCAAGTGTTAGAAACACAAGAAACTAAGAGACTTTATCACAACACACTGACTGTCCACAGACAAAAAGGAAGCTTTTTCAGAATTGTTTTCTAGCCCTAGTCACATCCACAGCTCAACATTTCTGCCATTTCTTACAAATTACAGAATCACAGATTAGCTACTCTGCAACTACAGAGCACATACATGGAAAATCTCAGATAGTTCAGAGGCAGTTTGGTTATTGCTCCAGCTGTGAACACTAAGCATCTGAAAACTGGATTTCCAATCATCATGCTGGCACACTCTACTAAAATCAGGGAAGTGAAGTAAAAATAAACAGTAGTTGTAGTAGTATTGGTACTACTACCCCTACTATATTTACTATTATCATTACTGCAACCATGCCAACTGTGGCTTAAGTGATGCAATGGTACCACATGAAACCAGTATTTCCTAAAACATGAAATAAACTAAGATTTAAGAATCAACCACAGCACAAAAAGCCTGCAGCCTTACATAATAGCATTGTTATTGTATGGCACACAGAAATTAGGCCATATTTTACAGCAAAGAGCATAGATTTTCCCAGTGACTTGTGTGGAACCTTCAGTACCTCTCCCATTAAGGAGAGGGGCAATGGGTAAACTGCATTAAGGGACAATGGGTAAACTACAGCTGAAAACAGGAAAAACACAGAATGCTATTTTAAGTCAGGACTAAGAAGATGTCTGTTCTCTGTGTTGGTTTCAGAAAGCTACAGCAACATCTGTCAGTTGTACAGTAACTGCATTTTCCCTCATCCCTCACCATTCCCTTCAAACTAATCACAGAAATTGGGAGCAGCACAGGAACTGCTATGCTGAGCCAGTATGAGCAGAATGCTACATGTATTTGGTCAATTCCCCTGAAACGGAACAAGACAGGCTTAGAGCTATCTTGCAGTGGCAGTAAACAAACTGCAGGAACCAGATTAATCAANGGGGGGATGAGAGAACAATCATGAAATCGTACTTGTAAGGTATTATTCAATTTCTAGAGATGATAATATAGGAAATGCTACCAGAAATACGGGGTTTGACTTTTAAGTATATTCCATAACAGAAAAAAACAATGCTCAAGCCTACTGAAGGAATATTTACTCAGCTGCTGTAAATGAGCAATGTCCATCAGTATCAAACAGTCATCTGAGTAAGCCAATTAACCATGATCACTTGCAGTGCTGACAGGCACTGCAATGATTGGAATCTATCTTGCCTAATTGAAATAAGAGGGTAAGTTGGGGAAAATTATACTATTCTAACTTATTTCAAAGAATATGCTGTACAATAAGATACAGGTAATGTTCAAAGACTCATTGGTACTGTTGTCCTATTTTATGAACAAATAGATCACAGAATTCCTGCCATTTGAAAGAGAATGAAACCAATTTACATAAAGTGCACACACTTGATTTTCCAAAAATTTCCATTGCTTGCACACTGAATCCACACAACCTTTAGAAAACCTCATAAATTCTCAAATATGAGCCAAATTGCATCCCTCATGATCTTCATTTCAGTCTGTTGTCATAAAGCTCATAGAGACAATGGTTCTCCTCAGAACAGTCTTCTTCAAACATGAATGCAATTTTAACCTCCAGGGAAAGCTTCAGGTCCATTTCACAAACCATGACAAGACCTATCAAGCAGTGCTCATCCAGTCCTGAAATATTACTATTATTGCAGCATTTGGATAGCACTGATTCATTGGGTTTACTTTTCTCATACAGGAGCTATGTTCATTTCGACCCACAGCTTTGTAACAGTCTGACAAGGAGGGAAAGAGAGAATTCATATCTTTCCTTTTAGACAATTCTTGCTTTGGATTTTTTCTGTAGTGTTTGTTAAATCCTTAAGTCAATGTGACATGTGAAGTCAATGTTCACACGTAAACTGACTAGGTATTTGCAGGATCAGGGCCTTGCTAAATCCAATATCCTTGAGTAACACAACATTTATTATAATTCAAAACAGAGTTTAAACTACATTGTTTTACAGAGTAATGCAGAGAAAGAGTGTGTATCTTTACATACTGGATTTCAGAGTACCTTCAGGTAATGTATCTTCAGGTCACGATTACTTATATTCTAGGGCACTTCATGTAAATTAAACTGCTTTGTTAACTAAGAATACAAACCTTCAAACCTTCAATACAAATTTAGTGACAAATAGATTAAGTGCAGTGACACACCTGGCCACAAAGTACTCTCCATAAGTGCAATGATGTTGAGTAATCTCTATTTGGACACTGATTTCATTTATACTTGAATACCTTGGAAAAAAAATCTGCAGCTAGTTACTGCAACTAGAGAACAAACTGGAATTTAGAAGTCAAAGGATATTTAAAATTCATCACCATGTTGGCTGGGCTTGATATCCTGGTTGTCCTTCATGTGCCATGTAATAGCACTTAGCTGTATTTTACATGGTTGTTGCATAAGGCATAGCACAGGTTACCTCTAAAACACAGATTCAAAAATCATTAGACTTAGTATTGGAAGCCTAAATACTCCACTAATCCAGTGTTACTCAGGTTGAAGATGCCTGAAGAGATACCAAGCTCTAGGAAAATGTATCTTAAAAATGGGGTGACTCTAGTATCCAAAATGTTGTGTAGATCTTGCTAAATAGTAAAAGCCAAAATACAACAGCCTTCAAAAACAAATTCTAATAAATGTCATCTATAGTCCTCATTTATAAAAGTGAAATTTTGTCAAATAGCAGGAGGAAAATAGACAATTAAAAACCCAAATCTGTTTCCTCTCATAGAATGCGTTCTCTAAAGCTTTCAGACAAATACTCCCTTTTTATGCTGCTTCCACATCTTTGTCAGAAAAAGTACTCTCTACGTCATGCCATATTGTATCCAAAGTTAATAGTTAAAGGACATAATTTTCCAGAGTGAATTTACATATCTGGCAAATGAGTAATCTAGTGGGGATTGGAAATCACAGATAATGTATTCTCTTATTAAGTGATCAAATGAGTGGCTAAGGACAGCCCTTGAAATGGAAGCAATTTTTGGATTATTGGTTAAATATATCAAAAAATATTGACTCTAGGGAAGGCGTCTTCCTAAAGAAACCAACAGCTCACATAAAGAGAGCTTACAGGGTAAAAATTGCTATTATTTATTTTGCTGAGAATGTTGTTTCCGGGAATAAAAAACTTATTTTTTTTTAAAAAAGACAAAAACAAAAATACCACTTGCACCGGATGTGGAAGCTTGAAAATATTTCACCCTCCATCACTCTCATGCTCTATCACACATTTTATTACATACAGTCCTGGACTGAGACATGGACTTCCCTGCCACAGCCCAAGGTAATGACAATCCTAAGCTTGTTAGACCATAATGCTAGAATGAATATCCTGTGTCACAGATCTGCATCTTTACCCACAGTATCTAAGTACCACTGTTTTTTCTTGCTTGGCTTCCTATCACTGAAAGTCACTATTCTGCACCCAGACACGATGACATACATCTAAACCACAAGATCCTTATTAATAATTGAGAATTACTGTGCTCTCAGAAAATGCTCAGAAACCCCCTGCACTGGCATACTCCAGTCTCTGAACAAAACCTTTCTTTGCCATGCAAATTCAATACTGTCAGCAATTTTGTAGGGAGGAAGTAAAGAAGGAAAACTCAAAATCACCTGAAGACAAGTCCCCATCTTAGTCCTGGGCAGAAGTCAAGCCAAAAGGCCTTTTTAAAGCCTGCAACACCACCATTTCATACAATGCACATCTAAGAGAACTAAGGAAATACCACACATTCAACTTCTTCATAAGCTGCTACTTCAGTGTTGGTACTAAATAGATAGGGCAGATCTCAACAGGTCTGCAGAAACTAGGTGAGATGCATTGCTTACCTTCCAAGAAACCAGCCATGTATACACACACACAGAAAAGCATACAGAAGACTAAATGGGAAAGGGAGGACAAAAGAGTTAATTTCAAATTTTTTTTCTATGAATTTGAAAAAACTCAAACAATAGATCACTTCACTGAAAATAGTTTGGTTCACAACTGCTGTGTCAATTGTTATTTTTCTTAGGCTCTGAAGAGCAGCTCCACTAAACCATACCAAACCAGAGACAAACCAGGTATAGACAAACATAGTGGAAACGTTCAACGCAAACTAAAACAAGAACCTCATACATTGTACTCTGTGTGGCCTCTTTATTTTTAAAGAATAATGTATTTTAAAAAATACAACAATTTCAAACAGAGACTTAAATGCACCTCTGTAATAACCACAATCATATCCAACAGCATAAGAGTACATAGTAAGAAATAAAGAAATTTATTTGAATGAGATTAGAATTATTTCATAATATTAACCCATAGTAACATGCGGATGATGTTTTCTGTCAATAATCAGAACTTACCATATTGATTGGGTCAACTGGACCAATGCTGTTAACGTAGACATCTGTTTCAATTACCGTAGTTCTCACTAAAGAAAACAGTAACCATAATAATTACATATTTAATTAACTCTGTGCATTGTTAGTGTAATTTAATCTATTTAACTAAAATAATAACATATCTGATATCCTTTTATTAGATTCAGAATAATTAAATTTCTGGTTTTTTCATTTTGTGAAGGATCATATATGAGTTGGCTCTCTTATTTCATATGAATTGTTAGAATTATCAACTTGAATTTTTAAGTTCATAATACAATCCCCACCTGTGCTTTTTGAAGAAATGTAAGATAAATAAAAGAGGTAAAGGAAGGATAAACAAATAAAACAAAAAACCCAAACACTGTCTTCAAACATAAAAATACAATCCTAAACAGAAAAAAAATGTTTGGAAAAATTTTTTCATATAACAAACCATCAGGTCTGGGAACGGATGTGTTTATCAGCTATAAGGAATCAATATGAAGTGCCTCTATCAATTCCTACTGAGAATGTTTAACAAATACAAAATAACTCTTCCCCACAGATTTCTTCAATTTATAAAGCTATAGCACACCTAAGGATTACTAACATTCTTTCATCATCTTGATTAATACACTGGTTCAAACACCAATTGGAAGTTCCTCAATGAAAGTCATTTAAATGTTAAACATTCCCAAACTTATTTTTCTTTAAAAACATGGAAAGCACTCTTACTGTGTAGACAAAAGACCAAAACCTTTTAAAAATATATTCTTTTACAGAATATGCTGTTACTTAGCGTGTTTACAGAAGGACACAAAGTCTAAGTGAGTTTTCATGAAAAGCACACCCACAGTACAGGAGGCTCGGATAGTTCAGTTTTTTCCACCTAACTGGTTTATGCAGGAAAAAAAGGTACAAATGAAAGAGGTGAGGACACATTTTAACTTCATCAATTTAGCAAGCATTTTCTTCTAGTTTGTACTGGAGAAACAGAATGTGGACTCCAGAGGATATAAGTCCTAGTACCCAATGGAATGAAGAGGGATAATAATAATAGAGCTCTGCTGTTCTTTTATGTTATGACACAATTAAATAAACATCTCTGTCAACCTGCAGATAAAAAAAGGGGGAAGGTACAAACAAAAAGGCATTTGGATTTGATAGGAGAAGGATCCTAGGTCATCAGATTTAGTTTTTTTATACAGCAAAATTTCCGAAATTGCCCAAGTGTTCAACAACAAACCTAAAATCTTAAGAAGATGTTTCAAATTTCTAAAACCTTGCACAGGCATACGAAAAGAAAGATGGTATCACGGACATCCCTGCCAGCTACAATGACAAGCAAGATACATTTCCTAAATACCCCTAGATACCTTTTCTCTGCCAAGCTCACCTGGGAGGAAATTCTCCCTGATTCCAAATCTGGTTAATGGTGTGAACCTAAGCCTGACAAGAAGACACACCAATGAGGCTGCACAAAGGATTTTCTGCATGACCAGAGAGCCATCCTGTTCCCAGCATGCTTCACAGAAAGTTTCAACAGGTTCTGGAAACCAAGTTATTTCTTGGGGGAAAAAAATAAGTACTTCCTTCAATGACTTTTAAGAGGCACTTCCAACTCAGAATATTCTGTAATTTTTTGATTCTGAGATGCAAATGTTTCCAGTTTCTGCAGAGCTCATAAAGGAAGGGAGACAGCACAAGAACTCATACACATAGACTGAAATATCAGAGTAAAAAAAAGTTTATCATCTGTGTAGTCATATGTATAATGTAATCCTTTTAAGATACATCACGTTCTGCAATCAGATATGTTCTTCCTTTAATTTGCAATCCTATTTATTTTTGTAACAGCAGCCCCACAGCTACACCAGAACACATGGAGGTGGATCAAAACATATCTTGCCTTATTCCTCAAGTAATGTTGAATACTTTATTAAGAAGACTCTCTCACCTTGAAATACAACTCACAGGCTTCTTCCCCCTCCACCTCCATTATTTCCCCTCTCAATTCCAGTTATACTGAACGAGCTGATTACTCTGCAGACACAGCCACGCCCTTTCCAACAGTTTTTGTGTCATCTGCCAGATTTACTACAAAAATAAATTGCTGAAGTCATTCAAAATACCATTATTCTTGATCAAAACTTTCCTGTGAGACCACACGATAGACAGCCCAACCATGGATATTCCTTATTGACAACTAAATTTCAAGCTCTGCCAGTGACGGCTTTTAATGGGGGCAGTGTCAATTTTAAGAAATTCCAACTTGCATCATGCAGTACTTCATCTGCCACAAGGGCTTTCCTGTAGTGAGCCTCATAGTTCATTTTGCCTCTTCCATACTGCTGTGAGTTAGATTATTAGAGGTATTAAGAGCCAGTGAATGGTTTGAAAAACTGCCTCTGTTGAAATTATTTTGACATAAATGATCCAGAGAAAGAAACCCAGTTCAAGAGGACTGGAAGATGCTATTTTTTACCTTAATTCTTCTGTATGCTACAGAAAAATTTACTTCTGAATTAGAAGAACTAATTAATTCTTCTTGTGTTCTTGAACTAGAAGTGATGAGAGTTCATGAAAATGACAAATGCTGGAGGAAAATACCTTCTTTATACTAATACTTCATCCATAAAATTAGTGTTGCGCATTTGCTCTTCACAAATAGCTAACAGTGAAAAATGCTTTGAGAAGATTTTCCTGCCATGACTGCGTCTTATTTTACTTTAAAATTTGGTCAGCCCTGAAGATGCTACAAGTAGGAAGAAGGCTATTTAACACGTCCTGCATGAAGTGCAGAACAGCAGTGCTCTAAACAAGGGGACAAAGGGCTTGAACACTTTGAATATTTACACTGAGAGACAGTATGACCCAGGCTAGAATAAAGCAAGAAGGTGAGAGGACAACAGAGCACAAATTCAAGAGGGAGGGAGAGAGAGAGAAAGAAGAGCATGAAGGAGAAGCTGACCACAAGATATAGTTTATCAGCTTCTAACGCAGCTAAAGCCCACAGGGAACTTGTATGGTAAGCCCAATCCAGAGAGATAAACTCCCTTTCTGATTTCCTTCTTTGACACCTTTTTTTCACTGGACTAAATTATTTTCTGATTTTAAAAATTTTGAAAAATGTTTATTCCTGATAAGACAAATCACAGTGATTAAAAACTACCTCAATCATTGACAAATTATTTTAATAATTACCCCTGCCATCCAAAGTGCCTGGTTTCTAGCCTACATTTTTGCGGGATCAGTTTTCAGCGTTTCATATTTGAATATTTCTGCTTAGTACACTTAAGAGCTCTTCTTATCAGCTATTCTCATTCTATAAACACCTATCTCCAGTGAGAAGTAATCGTTATTGTAAAAGTGCAGAACATTGCACTTTATATTGCTTAATACTGCTCCATTTTCATTACTCCAATCCATTACTTCAATACAATAAACAAAAGCAGGGTAGTCCATCTAAATTCACTAAGTAGTTCCTGTAGTTTACCACAATTCCCTCATTTTTTAATGAAGGTCTAAGTCATATCACCTTTGTTTTTAATTATTACTTATTATGCTCTTTAACTTTAACTAAGACCACTTTTGTAATTTCATCCAGGCTTATTTTCTTTGAGTACATTTTTTATAACTCCTTATTACTTGTCTAAAGAAGCATCCCCTCCTGGTGATAAAGCGGTCATTCAGCAAATAAATTAGGTGACTACCACACTCAGAAATAACAGACCTTCAATTTGTAATAGCTTTGAATGGAATAGTACAATTCTCACTACCAGCTATCTAAGATTATTACTTACATGGTTACTTATATTGAAAAATCATCCACAAGTGTCTACAGCAGCCTTCCAGGTCAACCTCTAAAGAATTTTTTCAAAGGGATTTTGATGAAAGCAGAACTCTGCTCTCCATACTTTTTACCCTTTTATTTAAAAGAAATTCATCTTTAGCAAATACTCCTACCCTACCACTTTATTTCCATCAGTTTCTGTGCAGTGCACAAATCCATTACCTTTTACATTCACTGAATATGCACTTCTATATCTTGCTCTTGTATTTTGTTCTTCAATTCTTGTAAAATATTCTTAAACTCAAAATACATCTCTCTCTACCTTTACTTGGTATTTTCTTACTTGTTTTGTTGCCTAGAATAAAACACAAAACCTTTCCAAACAGTGTTAAAATGATAATATAAAAGCAATCTTTAATCAAAAGCTTTCAAAGTGCACAATGTGGCAATACACACATGTGATACAGCATTTCTACAATTTTTATAAGGTTATTTAACTAGCATCTCTAACAAATATTGTCCAGTTAGAAGAACAGTTGGTTAGGTAATTTCCCCGGGGTTCTGTCCCACTGGAGCCCCCCGAGTCTTCTAGTCCTACACTTCATTGTGCCTACAATGTAAGGTGCACAACAGTGTCCTTTCTAGACTAAAGGCAAGACTAAACAAAATTTCAAGAATGTATTAGTAAGGGTTTATTTGGGAGGAGGCAGGAAAAGTACTAGAAGTTATAACTATGTATTAACAGCCTTTAAAGTTACAAATATATGAAAAATATATAAAAAGATAAAAATCTTTAGGCATCAGTTTGAGCTTATTACTTTTTATATTATACTTTCATCAATGCTACACTGAGAGCACCTGTTCAACAGGATACTTCCCCAATACCTTTACTTTTTGAGAATTAGCACTTCTATTAGTATTTTGAAAGTCCAGTATTTTCCATGTATTCTTTATATCCCTGAGAACATTACTTTTCACATTAGCCCACTGAGATGTAATTATTTACCCATGCCCTGCCTATAGGGCAATAACAACTATCCAAATTTCTCTAGGAATCAAATTTTTCTGTGTCAGTGAGCAATCATCCTTAAATTCCCACCATTCTTAAAATTTCCATCAATAGTGGAAATTCCAATGACAGAAAACTGTTGACTGAAAACGCCCACTAAAGTTGTAGATATGTGATGATTGTTTCCTATTTTTAATTACATTTTCAGAGCAGTTGTGTTTCACCTATACAGACATCACTGCTGGAAGAAATGATCCATACATTGATAGGATAATATTAATATATCAATGTTCCTAAGATGAGAGAGGTGGAACAATGAGGAGCCAGAATCTTTTCCTTTAAAAAGGAAAGTTCAAAAATAATAGCTACTTTGATGCAGGACTGAAGCTAAAACAGTGTGGTTATAAAATCATGCAGCCAAAAGGTAATGTTACAGTGAGAATAATACTGCATTATTAGTATATCAACTCTCCAAGGTTGTATCTGTAATTAAAGGTATTTATACCACAGATAGGAGACTTCATCTGATAACTACTATATACTGAATAGAAGAATGCTAGAACCTTCAATGCTAAGACCTTTATGCTCCAAACACCTCAAGGCTGCTACATAGTTTGAGTTAAAGATTAGTAATGTTAATAAACATAGCAAAGGGTAGCAGGTAAGGAATTACTATAACTCATGGATATTTGAATGAGACAAACAGAAAATGACAGAGAGGATTTTTCTCCTATTAAATTTCAGTATTGCCCCCAAAGTCTCAATTTACATTTGGCTCTCCTTTAGCATGTCCCTCAACTAACTGTATGTTTAACAATGAAACCCTTATCTCACTCTGAGATGCTGAAATTTTGTGTCAACACCAGGAAGAAAACAAAATTCTGCTCTGGGACTCAAATCCAAAAAGTCCAAGTTCAAAACAAAAAATGTTGTTATTGTAAAGGAGCTTTGTAATTTAATCATAAGAATGTTCTGTGGGATACTATGGGTTTGAATCTTGTTGTACAAGAACTGTCATACACGCTGAAGAAAGGAATCTCACCCCAGATTTTATCTATGTATTTGAAGCAGATTAAGATGAGTAAACTATAGCCTGTTTTGTTTTTCTGTCTGTTAAATATCTGCTGCAGTTCCCAAACACTGGACAGAATGCAATTCCTCCACCTGAAGTCAGAAATTTCATCTTATGGTGTCCAAAATTTCTTCCTTGTGGCACAAATTTGCAATTTCCCCTCCATGCAGAAGAGAATCATACTTAACTTAAATTTGTTCTCCTGCAAACAAAGTGAATACTCCCAAGTGTTTCCTTTCCTCATTACTCTGGCTGATTATTCATTAACTTTATGTTCTTGTACAGTGGATGGAGGCAAGCCCAGATAGCAAAGGTCAGACTGGTACAGAACTTTTGAGAAGAGAAAGAGTACATTTATGTGAGAGAAGATACAACTAAGTGTCTTCTTTCAGGAGCTGCTGTTTAGAATCCAAAAAGCTGTACATTGAGTTACTCTCAAAAAGACAGAGTTTTTGTCCTATCAAGACTCAGTATATAACCAGAAAACTAAAGGCAAGGATTACATCCAAATTCTTCCATGGCCATCTAAATCTGTTTGACATGTCAGAATAAATTCCTCCCCTGTATTCCCTCCATTTACTTTAAGTCTTACAAGGAGAGAAGAGAAAAATAATTATCTTTTCCTTCATCCCCAACGACCAGCTAATCATTAGAAAGAATCCTAGCAGAGAAAGTTTATTCCCTCATAATTGCTTTGCTATCTGTTGCGTCAAACAGACAAAAAAAACCAACAGTAATACTATACATTTGTCACACACTGAGAATTTAAGGAAAAACATGCTATGAGACCTTTCTTGTTGCCTAAATGTTTTTAGTAATTCAATTAAATGAACATGAAGAAAAAGACTTAAACCAAACTTGATGAGATTCACATGTGATTACATTATGTCAGGGAGAAAAATATTGCCTTTCAACATCTTCAGGATAACAGCCAACAATAAAACACTACTAAGAAGTTTGGGAAAGAAAACTATTTGTCACAAGCTTTCAAAAGAAAATGCATAGCTTGAGATTGCATCTCTCTTCTCCTACATAAATGAAACAGGTCTAGATTGTTGTATTGCTTATCATATAAACAGCTTACAGACTTACATGGCATCCCTTTGATAGGAAATGCCAGGTATGTAACAAATAATTATGTCCTCTACCTCTCTCTTCACATTTCAGGAAACAAACCCAGAGAAAATATATTGTTTTTCTTATTTGATCCTGCATGCAAGTGGTAGACAAGAGCTGGCAAGGTTTCGTGTACTACATGTTTTCAAAACAAGATTCTTCCAAATATTTACACTTAATAGTCATATGCAAATTTATGCTTTCACTATTGAAATACAAAATTTCCCTCCTACTAGCTGCAAAGTTTGATCTATAGCAATGCAGTTTTCCTTCCTATATTCTATTAAAAATGATGGGTCCTAAGTTATAGTTTTATACTCTTAAATTTTTTTTCAAAATCTTAGCTAAGGGAAGAAGAGAACTGAGTTGCATTGCATTTACTCAAAATAGACACAATGTATTTCCTACAGTAAGAATAAAATGTCTAGGAATAATTCTTTAATAAACTCCTACAAACTTAAGATCAATTTTTTAAATTACCATGGCTGGTTTATATCTACAATTCTTTCTGTCAGATCTTTGTTAAACAAAGCAAATTATAGTTGCCCTTTAGTGATTTATTACAGATTGCTCACTGTCCCCCAAAACCAATACTTTCCATAAGAAAAAAAAAATATTATAAATAGAACATAAAGTCTAATATTGCATAGAACATTAATTTTGCTAGTTCCAGAAAGCATTACATTTTACTTCTCTTATATTTATCTTGCTATATTGAGTTTTAAATATTGCAATAAGCAGAGTTTTGCCATCTTTGACAAAACACATACCATTTCTAGTTCACATCTTTTATTACACTGAATCATTTTATGAGCTTACCCCCAATATCTGGCCGAAGCTTATTGTCATATCCTTGGAGTAAGGAGTCCAATATGTGAGTTACATCCCCACCATGAATCTTTGGTGCAAGGACCCATGTTTTATTCACCGTTAGATCTTCATCGTCCTCATCATCTGCTTTATCAGCTCTATGTTGTGTGAGTGAAAAAAATAAAAAAAAACAACTAATGTTAGGAGAAACACAAGGCACAGTGAAGCTGAATACATAAGAGTTGGAGAAGAAAGAGGTGAAATATTGAACACTATTTAGAGCACTTCATAAAAACCCAAATGCATTCTGGTGCCAACAGAAAGAAGCAGGCCTTTACCTACTATATATATATATATTTACTAACTTTTTTTTTATGGTGGTGTGAGCTAATAAATGTGTAAATAAAGGCATTAACACGTCACCCACACAGAAAAACTCAAGCCTTGAGTCAAACCCATAAAAGCAGTAGCAGCAGTCATTGTCTTACTGTCAGTCCTTTTCTGTTTTAAAACAAAAGTGTAATTCCAAAGCTTTTCCCTACCTGCATTTCTTTTTCAAATGATAGTACTAGTATTTCTAAGAGGTGCTTAATCTTCATAATAGCATATGTATGTATGCTACTTAAAAGAACATCAACAGAATCTCCTTCCTAGTAGCCTCTAACTATGACATAAAAAAATAAGACTTGTATACTTATTAAACTCCATTCACATTTTAAGCAAGCAAAGAAACATTACATCCATGAGCTACAATTAAACATTACAGAAGCTGCAGACATATGTCAATTATGTGTCTGCATGTATACATGGTATAGTTAACTGAAAGGAATGGTACACCATTTTAAGGCCACTTGTTGGCTACTTATTTCATCAAGATGAAACAAATGTAAAAGGAAAATAATTACACATTCATTTATCACCTATCCTTTAATTAGATTAGCAGGAATAGATAGTTAATCACTAAATCATTTTTAAAAATTGCAATATCTTAGTTGCATCTGCAGATTCACTCAGATATCCCCAAAAGGTCAAAGAATGCCTGGAAGTAGTTTTCTTTCCATTTCAATCAGATGAGTATGGACTCCAGTATTCCTCCAGTGCTAAAAACTGCAATCTGTATTACTCATCCAGTTTATTTCAAGGAAGTGCTATGGGCTTGAGATCAAGCAAAGTGCATCAGACTCACAGCACAGCCTACCTTCACTGATGGGCACTGGCTAGCAATTACAGAAAATATGCAGCCCCTATAAATCAGATTCAATGTTAACCTTAGTACAATATTCCAGTAAAAGTACAGAATTTAATTGCTATCCTTGTGTCAATTTGCATTGTACACCAAAACCAAAAATGTTACTGCTTTATTATTAAAAAAGAATTTAAGGGCTTCTAAATTGCACAGACATATGCTGCTCTCAAAACCAAAGGTGGGATTTTTCAGCAAATTTACTACAGGAATGGAGACCACCAGTATGTTCCACATGAGGAAAGGACAGAAAAAGTCAGGAAAGGACAGAGTGAGAATAGGCATGACTGGCTTTTCTTGAAGACCTTTGTGGGAATGCCTCAAACCAGTCTGTAATAGCAAGGCCTTGCATCACCTCTTGGATAACACTAGCAAGTCTCGCTGAAAATCAAAATTGTCAGGGCTGTGGAAATTGCTCAGTGGTTTTGGCATGCCTGCTTAATTTGGCAAGTGCAACAGCAACCTTGCCACAGCTCAATAGATTCCCAGAGGCTGAACAAAAGGCAGTGTTCCTATATCAGGACTTTCATACCTAGCTCGCTGCAAACAAGTTGAAAGTGTCTATTTTAGCTGAAAGAAATACACGGTCTAAACACAAGGCTTACTGACAACTTCCCCACGCCAGTCTGAAAAGCACTTTCATTCTTTTAAATTGAAATGCACCATAAAATACGTAATCTCTTCTGCACTACATAGACATTAGAGAAATGTCAGATATTAAATATTTAACATTTCCCACTAGCAGGATCCTACTAATGGGAGCACTAAAAGTAGGAAGCTAAGTTTTGTAAATGTGCACTCTTTTTCCCTCAAAGCTACCTATTGCCATCTCTTTCATGTTTTGTTGCCATACAGCTTTTTTTTTAAATATATCTATTTATGGTCTGCTTGCACTTTTTGGCATCTAATTACTTTATAAATTAGCTTGCAGTTGCTCAGAGTGCAGAGGCAATCCCAGCCTTTTCCCAGAGGCACTAAGATGATGAGGAGTTAAAAGTTAATTTATAAGTAGCTCTCTAAGGAAAGAGACATAACCACTGCAAAACTGACTTTTTCTTTTTGTCTTCCATCCCATAAACAGCAGAAAACACAGTGAAACTAGAAGAGCTCCTTACAGATACAGGGCTCCTGACTCTCTGGATCAGCCCAGTTATTTGCAGAGAATTTGAAGTGATTGTGACACTATTTTTTTCTGCTTTAATGTTTATTCCACAATGCTATTAAGAACAGCAGAGAGTTAGCCAAAGTGGAAAGTACAAGAGGTCATGCTATCACCACCTAAACCCAACAGGAGTCACAACCTCAACAGCTCCACTCACAGTCACTTGAATATCTTGACATTTCAAAGAGTCCTTAATTTTATTTATAGATTCACAGGACAAGTCACGTGGGAAAGAGATCATGAGAGCTCTCTAGACCAGCCTCCTGCTCAAAGCAGGGCTTGCTCTGAGGTCACAGCAGGTTGCTCATGACTTGATCAGGTTGGGTTTTGCAGACATCCGAGAATGGAAGCTGCACAACCTCTCTGAGCAACCTGATCTTTGCTTGTCTCTTTTCTACAATTTAATCTATTCAAGTAAACTTGAAATTACCAAGAAACAAAAATGCAAATACAAATACATTTCAAATTTTCACCTTCTGCCTTATTTGATTGGAGGACCTCTGATCCTCTTCTAATTTTAAAACTCTAAACTACAAATAGGTGCACACTGACAGGTTATAGAAAGCTATTTAAGCAATTCCAGGAAGGGAGGGAAAAATTCCATCCGAACATCTAAGTGGCTCTCCAGACACTAGTAGATAAATCCATTTAAGAAGGTACTTTTATTAGA
Source organism: Grantiella picta (assembly GCA_013397955.1). NCBI lineage: Eukaryota > Metazoa > Chordata > Aves > Passeriformes > Meliphagidae > Grantiella > Grantiella picta. The sequence goes on along the minus strand of VZRM01006852.1, from coordinate 492,732 downwards.
GGCAACATTTCTTTACTTAGTGTCTGAAAATCTTGGTTTAAAACGCACATTTATGACTATTTACATGGAACTACCTGATTTTATCTAGAAAACATTGTACGCTAAAAAGTGTGCCAACGGTTGGAAAAGAAAAAAAGTTGACTTCCATACTAGTACACAAGGCCAACAAGAGCTTGTGACTCACTAATCCACTTGCTAAACCTGCAATGCAGTAGACAAGAATCAGATAATAATATAACCAAATGTGGAGGACCTGAATTATTGGTGTTCTACACGATGGAAACAGCTATTCTTACTCTCTCTATTCCTATCTTACCGGCCTTTTCAGAAGTGATTGATTGAGATTAACCCATCTCACTACCAGAATACCATCTTTTTAACTCTTCTTTAAAATGTGTCCAAGATCACCAAGTGTGTAATAAGGACTATAATATCTCTGAAATGTTGATGGCACCCAGTTCTACAGTTCTGATTGCTAAACCACAGACATCGATGTGCAGCAACAAGACTGTGGTAAGAAGGAATCATGCTGCATGGAAGAAGGAAGTGATCACAATATATAGAATGTCTTTTGTACGCCCTCCAGTGAAGCAAGCACACCACCTGCCAACTTGAATTGCCAATCCAGTTGTTTTTTTTGAGGGGGAATTGCACAACACTCCCTCAAAAGAGCACCGAGTCACGTGAAGGCACAGGACAGGCACTGTGTACGTATTCACTTCTAGGAATCTGAATTACCAATCTTTGTCATGATAAATAGATTTGAATTAGTCTGTTTTAAAGACAGAAATCCTTTCAGATGTGCACAGTCAGCAGGATCAGTCCAGATGGTGTTATCGGGATCTAATAAATCTTGCTAGATCATGTTTCATAAAGAAGCATTCACGTTAGAAAGCAAAATGGGCCAAAACTGTTAATCTTTTACCAAGTTCCTGTGTATCTCCAGCACTTTCTCCAGGGTTTGGAATGGGATAGAAAAAAAGACAGAATGCAGTAAACCATTCCAAACCAGAAAAGAAAATGTTAAATTCAGGTATCCTTCAATTATTTAGTGACAGTTAACTTGGGCTGAGGGCCTTTTTACTTCTTTGCCATTAAAATAAATCTAAGAAACCTATGAAGATTAATGTCAATTAACTCCACTCCTACTTTAACGGTAGCACTTTCCCATGTCTTTCACAACCCCAGGAAGAAAGGCAAACTTAATTAAAGAGGAATTCTTTTCCTTTCCAAGTTCATCTAAAGGTTATTTCACTATACACAGAACGTAATACTTACTCCTCTCTCCATTTACTGTAAAATTTATTTGTTCCAGCAAGGTTCACTCACTAGGTCTTTTTCAGAATGTCTGGAGAGACTATGATTTAGAACAAAAATACATCATGAAACATTAAAACATTCCTGTTCCATGGCGCAGTGCTACTTTACATCTACTACAGCAGGTGCTATTTCTGATTTTAAGGATTTTATTAATAGGCAAGAGACCTCACTTCTTAAGACACTTCTTGTTGTAACACATGGCCTAGCCTCATAAATTCAACAGTAAACTGCATTTACACAGCTAACAGCAATTAGGCAAAAAGTGCCCCCATTGTGCTCTCTGTCCTTCAACTAATTGGAGACATTACCATGACTAATAAATCCTTGTCCACAAGTGACTAAAGACTAAATAAGACTTTTCAACATCAGGCAACATGCTCCTCCTCAAACATTAATATCAGAGGGTTTTTTCCTCCTTTAAATATGAGAAAAATCAGTCAAGTGAGCTTTGAGTTGCAATTAACATCTGCCAAGTTACGTAATGAACTGGAAAAAAAATAGTTATAGGGAAAGTGTTGACTGCTATCTGCATCATGCATGTCAAAGTATAGATGTATAGACACATAGAAGTACACGTATAGAATAAGTGGGATTATTTAAACATGGTTATGCCTCAATTTAGTTGTCCATTCCTGGGCTCCTATTCCCATCCAACACACAAAAGGATATCCAGTCTTCCAAGCTGGGTTGGTTTCTGGAGAACCTGTAGACCTCTGGAAAAGTAGACTGGGCAGAGAACCTCAGTTATCTCTGCTGATGACTCAAGTCTGTGCACAAGTAACTCAGTTAAGCCTTGGACATCCATGAGGTTTAGACAACCTGTATAGTGGCCTTGACTTTTTGGAGATAGTGATCCTTCCGTACAAGGAATACTCTGACTATTATTTAATAAATAAATAAGTCAGTGTTTCAGATAATTTCTATGCTGGAAGAGCTGAATAGAATATATTTTCCTTTTTGCCTTATATATGTGAATGAAAACAGTAAAACTAGTTGTGTCACTTCATTTAGCTGAGGATCTTCAGTTGCTTCAGGAGTTTTACCAATACAGGAGTAAGCCAGAGTGACAATTACTCAAATGATGAAACAAACCGTAAGACAGCTGTTATTCATGGGAGGTGCTCCCCAGAATATGTCCTTTGTCTCAGTATAACACAATTTAACCTTTATTTTCTATTACTTAAAACCACACCCCCCAAAAAAAATACCCAAAAACCACCAACAAAAAAAAAACCAAAACCCAAACAAAACAAAAAAACCCCACCAAACCAAACTATTTCTATCATCTTTCAGAAAAATGGTAATGTTTCTTCCCAAGGTAGTTTCCAACAGATCATCTAACCAGACACTAACTTGCTCCAGAACACCAAACATTATATGCATGTTTGTGGTAAATCTGACAGCCTCGTCAATGAGAGGTCGGAGCTCATCTGACCTAGCCAAATTCCACACATGATAAAAGACCTAAAGCACTGCTGAAAAGCAAAGCATGGTAACTGACACCCCAATGACCAGAGCCAGACATTTGTACAGAGGCTGGTGATGATTCTAGTTCAGAATATAAAAATGTAAGTACTTTGGCATGTGTCATGTGAATGGTCAAGGCATAGGACCAGGTATAGATAAAAATCTGAACTCTTGCAGGATGATAAATTTTAGAAATGTCTGAAACAGAACAAAGTTCCTTAAATAGAAAAATGTAACTTCAGCGTGGAAAGAATGAATAATTACTCTCATGTCAGCAATTTAAATTACATATTTCCATATTTTCTTGAACTTCTTAAGATAAAACAAGTGCCTCAGGTAGACTTGTAATATTCTTAGAAGCTGAGAAATTACTGGGACTCCTGCACATATGCCAATATTACTTGTAATTTTTTTTTGCTATTACTAGTAGCAAAAATAAGCAGGACCACATAGTCATGACTGCTGAAATAGAGTTCAATTCCATTTTTCTACAAAAGACTTTGTTGAAAGCTCACTATCACTGCTAGCTGTCAGTAGCGAATGGTTTAAACATCTCTCAAGATTTATCTTTCAGACTTGATGGCTGACTTCATAGTCATCAGTTCCATTACATTTCTGTGGAAGTGAACACTCTTTTGTGTTTCATCATCAGCAGCTTCACTGATATGCTCAATGTGTCGCAGAAAATTTCTGGGAAAATAAATGTAACTGCAAGCAAAGAAATACAGCTACTGGAAATATGTCTCCAAAAAGCATTACTTGCTACTCTTAATCCTGTGGTATATAGAGTCACTGATGTTGTATTCCTTCATCTTTATCCTTCCTAAACTGGTTTAGACATTCTCTTGACAAAAATCTCTTTTCCCACCATCCATTCTATCTCCGATATTTTCATCAATTCATTTCCCACACCTTCTGCCTTGCCAGACTGGCATATTCTTTTGTGTGTCAAAATAAATTTCTCTCTCCCACTGAAGTATGTTTACTTATTCCCTATATTTTTTCCTACCCCATACTGTTAGGTTGATTCTTCTTCTGAATACACAAAGTGCCTTGTGCCCTTTGTCTTATTTCTTATTTGTCTGGCTAGCTATAATTTCCTGCCCTGTTTCTTCTTTCCCTTCTTCTCCCTTAGTTTTTAATGAATGGATTCATTTGAACCTTAATTATCAGGGAAAAGTGTGTCAAAAATGTTAGGAATTCATACACAGAAATATTAGAACACTAGTTTAGAAGTATAAGCTACATAGGGAAGTTCACTTGGTATTAAATAAATAAAGATTTGTTGTAAAAAAATGAACAATCATAGCACTAACAAAATAAAAATAAGTACCTCTGCTGTTCACTCCCTATAAGAAAAAGTGTGTCTGAGTGTTTAGACTATCAAACTTGTGATATCTTAATACATACCACAAGCATCAGGTGAGTCATTACATCTTTGAAGTACATCTGTGAAAGATACAAAACACTTTCTTCAACACACAGTAACTTCAGTCCAATTAATTTAAATCCCAGCAAGACTTTCACTTAAAAACATTATACATTTCTCATAAAATCTTCAACATCCTTGTGATATTTATATACTAAAAACTAACCCAAAATTACTGAACAATACAACCAGACTTAACTCTGAACACTTAATAAAGGCACAACCCAACTGCAAAAAATATTTATAGAAATGTGGATATTTAACATTAAGAACAACAGGTATTATTATTATTTCTTCCAGAAGAACAATTTTGTTCTGAGATACACACAAATTGATCTCCCTCAAGTCAATTTTCAAATAATGCTGCATACTATCTGAAATTACACTGGTCAAATGTTATTAATTCAAATGGATTTTACAGATCTCAAAAAATTATCATAAGGACTCAAAGCACTGCAGATATTTTTTATCCATCAGTTTTCTCACATAATACAAAGTTTATCTTCTCCCCTTGAAACTTCATCCAAACACTGATATGGTCAGACCAGTATAACTGCTGCCTCTTCTCCTATCAAGCTGCAGTCCTAAAATCAGTTGACAATTTTTCTCACACCTGTCTAGCCAAGTACAGGTAATTCTCTGCGCCGGTTCAGAGCTGCTGGATTTTCAGGCATATTCAGCTTGATTAGTATAGCAATCTTACTTTGACCATTTCTTTACCTCTGTTTGTGATGACAAAAATTTCTTCCCAGTTTAGTAGGCTTGATGGAGACAACTCCCTGTTTCTACACTCCCCCTTTTTCATGCTACATAACAGAGAGCAAGGACTTTGCACAAGTAACAAAACAAAGCAAAACAAAAAAGACAAGCTGATTTCTGTAATTTTCAAGAGACATTATGAGTTTCCACAAAAAATTTAGGAGGGATCTTGTGAAGTTTACTTTTAGTCAAAGAAGTGCCAAAATTGAATTCAGACCAGGGTGCTTGCCTAATCCAGCTGGGTCTTTGAAAATTCCATGGACAGACTTCCCAAAATTTCACTGGACACCTTGTTCCACTGTTTGATTATCTTCCTAGCAATTTTTTTCTACATATGTAGTTGAGATTTCCCTGTTGCAATTCACCAACATTGTTTCTCATTCTCTTATCACACACCACCAGGAAGTGCCTACCTCTGTTTTCTTGATCACCTCCATGTGAGTGCTGGGGACTGATGCTGGATTCCCACAAAGCCATCCTTTCTCCAGTCTGATCAGCCCTTGCCTCATAGGGCAGGTGCTCCTGCTTGACCAGCTTGGTAGCCACTACTGAGCTCCTTCCTGTTTAAACCCAAACCTGGATGCATTATCTAGATGTAGTTTCACAAGTGTTGAGCAGAGGGAGACAATCACTTTCTTCAGCCTCCTGAATGTGCACCTGGTCCCACAGCCCAGGAGGCTGCTGGCCCTCTCTGCTGCCAAGGTGCCATGCTCTCCAGATGCAACTCCAGGTCCTTTTGGAAGAGCTGATCCCCAGCCAGTTAGCTCCAGTCCTGCTGAGGCAGATGTGCCACTCAGGTGCAGAACTTAAGCACTCATCCTCGATGAATTTTATAACGCTCCTCTCAACCCATTACCCCAACCTCTCCTGCTCCCTCTGAAAAAACAGCCCTGTTTGAAAACATAAGAACTTGGTAAAAAAACAATCTTACAAGACTGGGAAAAAATTGTCTTCAGGAAACATTATGCCAGTATCATTATTCCTGATGCTCTGATCCGTTCTTGTTCCACCCCAGACAAAGAAGGAAACAGGTTATACTTCTCACTTCTCTTTCCTTGCGGCAGTTATTCCACATTCTGATTACAAACTTGAAGAACGTGTTGTATGATCTGTTTTCACAGAATCAGAGATTCATTTAGTTTGGAAAAGCCCTCTGAGATCATGGAGTCCAACCTTTGACTGATCACCACTTTGTCAACTAGACCATGGCACCAAGTGCCACATACAGTTCTTTCTTGAACACCACCAGGGATGGTGACTCCACCATCTCCCTTACGATCCCCTTCCAATGCTTAAAAGCCCTTCTGGAAAAAAAATCATCCTGATGTCCAACCTGAACCTCCCCTGGCACAGTTTGAGGCCATTTCTTCTTGTCCTTTCTCTAGTTGCCTGAGAGAAGAGGTCGACCCCCACCTTTACAACCTCCTTCCAGGTAATTGTAGAGAGTGGCAAGATCACCTTTTCTCCAAGCTAAACAACCCCAGCTCCCTCAGCCACCCTTCAAAGGACTTAACCTCTAGACCCTTCACCAGCCTTGTTACCCTTCTCTGGACACACTCTAGTACCTCAATGTCTTTCTCATAGTGAGGGGCCCAGAACTGAACACAGGACTTGAAGTGCAATCTTATTTTCTCAGTTCGTAAGTTTTACCTTCTTTGTGGGTTTTGGCCATAGCATGTAATCAAATAATTAAAATGTAAACAGCCATAGTCCACTGTTCATCCAGACCAAAAAGCAGGGAACATAAGAAGACTTGAACAGAAGAGGATAACCACAGCAAATTATAGAACTCAAGTATATTACTGAAGAGGGACAAATGGTGTTAAATAAAGGTCAAAATATCCCCAAAATGGTAAGGAAGGGCAGTGTTATCCTCTCTTGATATGTGAAACTTGTACTAACTGTTGCAGTACCAGATATCTTGGGAGTTTCAGACTGAACATCACACGAAGACAGCCACACATTAATCCATGTGCCACATGTCAGCACACCATTCAAGAGACTGAAGATCTCTGTCTACACTTGCCTGATGAAAGGCTAACTCTCATCAAGTTCAAAATGCACAGATATACTGTTGATGGGCTAAATACCTCAATGCAAGATACACTTTCCATGGTGAAACTAGACTTAAAACAAACCCATGATAAATTAATGCTGAGAATCACAACCTTAATAAAAAGCAGTTTACCTAATTAAATGCCATCACACACTAACTATAAAATTCACCAAATTGCAAAGTCAACTTTCTAACTTAAAACATCACCAGCATCTCAATGGATATATCAAATGAGCACTCCTTTATAAGGCATTTTCATTCATTTAAGCTGATGGTATTTCAACATAACCATATGAACATTTGTTCTAACACAATTCATCACATATTTCCTGCAAAATCTTCAGGTAACAAGAAGTCTACTGCAACCCTTCACAATTCAAGCTTATTTGAAATAGTTCCAAATTCTGGTACACATGTGAGCAGGTACCACCCTTCTCCCACAGGAGGCAAAGAAATATGTACAGACTGAAGCAGCAACAGAACCAGAGACTTGCATTGAATTGCACACTGTAATTGTGGCATATAGGTAAATATGGCCAGAAATCACAGAAAAAGCCATACATCTACAATAAGCAGGCAATGACTACATGTCCCCAAGAGAAACACAGTGAATGGATTCTACTGAAATTTTAGTGTAACTGTCATTAGGCAATTACGGACTAATCCCAAGGTCAATTAAGTTAATGAATAATTGCATATAAGGGTGAATATACTCTGTAAAGACTAATGCAAGTACCTAAACCATGTAATCAAAAGCTTCTTGTCTCTATGAGCAAAATTACGTCTTCTCTGATGTAATTTATTGTGTATTAAATGTAATGCATGTCTTTAAAACAGAACTATTACACCTCTTATTAGATGGTGATTGAAATTTATGGTAGTTAGGGCTGTCCCCTGCTGGACACAACCCACAGGCCCTCAGCTGGATGGCCCTCACTGGCAAAGCAAGAATCTAAGGTACAGGTCCATAGCTCGTCTGCAGCAGGTCTGATACAACTCAATACATATTCAATGGCTGTATGGTGGTGAAATCAAGAACTGTTGTCCTCCAGAGAAAAAAGGGAGGGCACTTTCTTTTTAAAAACATCTACATAATTTCTTCTGTCATGCAAATTTAACATTGGATAATGAAATCAAAAAATTGTCTTGACTTATATTGACAGTTAACCACCTAAATTAACACTTGATGCTACAATTTTTTACTAGCATAAATTACACCCAGTTGACCTTTATTCAGAAAGAAAAATTGAAAAATAATACTACATTACTACTAATAATATGACTTAATCTCTCACAGTACACTGCCTTAAACAAGAAGAAAACTCTATTAAAACAAAGGCCTACCAATCTATTTGAGACATCAAATAATTTAGTGCAAAGTGAATGTATCTCATTCTATCTCAGATTTTTCCTATTCACTATGTCTATCTGTCTTCCTGAAAACAACACAAAATTACTGCACATTAATTTAGAAACATAAATTAGCCATTCAGACCTTACCAGAGATAAATGCAGTGACACAGAAAGGGACCAAGGCAGAAAACAAAAAGTACATGAGTTACTTAGAACATGAGAACATTAGCCTGAACAGTATTGGAGTAAATCCTGTGAGAGAGTAGCTGAGCAGTATGAAGTAGTAGCAGTGAAGCAATATTCTGTGTGTACCTCTTCTTCAGAGAAAAAATTGAAAGGGTTTAAAAGTGGTTAAGCAAATAATTAAACTTTTTCTCATGAAATGTAAGCATCCCAGTTTACTTACCTTAGAGGAAAACATAAGTATCTATCAAGCTGTCTCTTAAACTACATATACCAGGGATTTTCTTCAAAGAGTAGCTCATATGACTGTAATATGGGTCAAATTCAATGGAAATTTCCACTCCTCTGCATAGAGTGTCACCAATTGTGACACATTTGTACAGAACTTCTGTTTTGGACTAGATAATTCATCCTGCAACAACTGCTTTGAATTGAACCACACTGGAGCTTCCTGTAACCTGTGGCATTAAACACATGATCTCCATGATGGTATGGTGAAGACATTAAATCCGGGGTTCTCAAATTGTTAGTTTGTTATCAGTTTCCATACTTGTGAGGCACAACAAATGTGCTGAACCAACTACCATAGGCCATGATAGGAACAGGCATCAGATGTAACCAACCACGAGACCCACCACAGTGTGAGCACTTATTGGTTCTAATATTGTTTTACAATTACGCAGCTTATTTTTCACCTCTAGTTTAGCTAAGTCATTCCCAGAATACTTTTGTAGTTAGCCAAAGTAAGAGAAGTGAGCAAGCGTTTTACAAGGGTAACAAGGCCCTCACTTTGCAAGGCCTTTCTGCTCTACAACAGTCACCCAGAGGTGTGGAGGTTTCTACAACACATTATGAAAGATTAGGCTGGAAAGAGAAAGGCATCAGGATATTTTCTGACTAAAATGCTTATTTCTTTAAGAATTTTTAGGATTCACTTGAGATGCTCTGAGTTCTTGTCAAGGCAAAATTTGGCAGAGGCAGTCAGAACAAGGAAGAGCTTTGATGACTGGTTTCCTTGTTGGAGAGCAGATGGATGCAGACCACACTCTGGTCCTGAAGAGCAGTTGCAGCCATTGATCTACACCTTGAAGCTACCTTGCAGAACCAGAAGTGTCGACCAAGATCTGGATTTCCCCACAAAGAGATGGACATGGAATCCAGTGGCTAAACCAGGTGTAGCAGGTTACACTGGGAAAAAAACCCAGGCTTTTTCTGCTGGCAGAAGAAAACAGGAGATCCACTGGCTGGAAGCCAGAGAAACCTCAGACTAGAAATACTGTATAACACTTCATCAGATTCCTTCTTGTCAAGTCTGTATGCAGGGACTTAGTTAAACTGAAGGAGCAAACCTGATAGAGAAGCCAGGGTAAATTCTCCAGTTTTGTTTAGCCTCTTATATATTGTTATATAAGAGTGGATTATCTCAGCAGAACCTACTGACTGGAACATCACCAATTAAAGCATATTTTAGGAAATATCTCTTTCCATTGTATCCATATCACTGAAATTGCCCTCTTCTTTGAAACAAGTTCTGTTCTGATGAACTCCTGATGACCTTCCTAGTCCCTCTAATTACCTCTATTAGTTCAGTGTTGCTGCATGATTTACCATTTTAAGTTTATATATATAGAATCAAGTTTTTACATAGGCCTTTAGGCCATTGACCTCACCACACTATTTTTAGTCTGAAAAAATGTTTGCATGTGCAAAAATTCAAAATCAGGACATATGTGTCATCTTCAGATTAATTCAATTGCATCTGAATTACTCTGTACAAATCATTATTATTCAGAGAAATTAAAAAATAAAAGTTAGTGTCATTGTCATCCACCAGCCTTTGAAAGATCCCTGTCAGTGAGTTACAGTCATTTATAATTAGTGCTTGTCTCTGCTGCTCTTTACCAAATAAGTTATGATATTGTTATTTTATAACGACAACTCAAGCACATGATCAATTTAGCATGCAGTGCGAGAAAGAGTTATGCAGGTAATTCGAAAAGTGCTACTACTCTTCTGTCATAGATGGTACAACAGAAATGGGGTTTGAGATGCTCGCCGTTGGTTTTCTGTGAGTTCAGCCTACATGACTCTTAGTTTATTTATATGATAGCCCAAACCAAAGCAACTCACTTTCAAGCAGTGCATACACCTAGTCCATTTAAGTGGTCCTACCTACTAAGTGTTCTGTTTGACCCACATTAATACAATTCCTCTAGAGCTTCAAAGAAAAGGCAACTGTTCCCCTGATTCCCTTGTAATCTACTCTGTGGACAGACTTATGTATTCAGAACAAGAACTTGAACAAGGTCAACAAGTGCTCACCTGTAACCTTTTCTGTCCAGCTCCAAAAGGCTTGAATTTGTAGCACAGGTGCTTTTTTTAGCATCAGGCATATTTAACAAACAGAAAGTTAAAAGTAAATGAAAATTTGTTTAAATCTGCTGAGACCCTTTTTATTTTTTTAATGGATTGACATAGTTTGAAGGTTTCCTTGAAACCATTGTAAGAAGATTATGTGCAAAGAATATAAGTATTTCTCAATATTTATGCCTCTTTAAACTTTATACTAACAAAAGAAAATATTAACAAATTTTTAATAAAATAAACTGTATTTTAAACCCCTGGGACTACTGAATAGCAAGTTTTACACTGTCACATCACGAGCAAAGCACATAAGAGTGAGAATAATAATGAATAAACATCACAGATGTTCAAATGAAACAGTAAATCACTATTATCAAGCGCTAAGAAACCAATGTTGTTATGACAGGCTTAACTCTGATTCAGGAATTTATACGAGAAGACAACATAGGCTGAATTGTATATTTTCTTAACAGATACTTTGAAATTAAAAAGAAAATATTATTTGACTTTTTTACCTGCTGACAGTTACATTTCAACAGGGCATATATAATTGTGTTTAGAACATCAGATTACAAAGCTAAAGGGAAGATGTGGTCAAAATTAAGTTAAGCTGACAATATACTTTTAGGCACGCTGACCAGCACATACCATTTAAAGAAGTGTAAATTAGAAGAAATGTTAGAATTATGGTGCACCTGTATGGTTGGAACTAAGGAAATAATATTAATGATATTGTCAGTTCTTCTGCTCTGCCTATCAATTATCTGTTTATTTGAAATCAACAAGAATAATGGGTTTGCCAAGCATTTAGGACTGCAGTGACTGCTGGGTAAGTACTCTTTCCCTGCACACACATTTTAGAAAGGATCAAAACCCAATTTCTGCTACAGAAGAAATGTCTGCAATAGACAAAATAGTCCTTCAAAACACTGACTCATGAAATTACATCAAGTGCTTAGGCCATTCTGATCTGTTAGTGATGAAGGTGAAGAACTGGGGGTAAACAACTGTTCTATGGGACACAGTTCCTGTGCTTTGGTGTGAGAAGTTTGGTGTAGTGTCAGGCAATGGCAGTACCTTAGAAGAATAAACTCTTGGTTCAGTTCAACTTCCAATGCGCTTGCTTAGGCTTTAACTCCAATTGTTACAGCTGAAGAAAATTTACTCATACTCAGTGCAAAGTATTTTGTGTATAAATGCATACTCAAAGTGATGCAATCTGCATCCTTTTAAAAGTATGTGTTGAAAAGGCAGACTGGCTCCTGCAAGATAGTTTTAGAAAAACAGGCAGAAGTGGTGCAACCTGGTCTGTTTTGAGAAAAGCGTTACTCCCGGGTTTTAGTTTGATCTTCAAGGAAAATCTTGGGCTGAAACTACAGAGAGGCATCCAAAGAAGCAGAATAATAGTATTTCCAACCTACTTTGTGGCAGACTGTTAAAGATCACCAGTGGTCCTGAGCTCTCTGCAAACACCCTTGAATTGCAACGCACTACATACCAGAGAATCATGATCTGCAAAACAAGTCCATTTGAGGTCCCTTAAAAAAAATAATTTTTAAATGGGAGTGGGGGGAGACTTTCAAATCTTCCAACCACCATTTTTCCAAGTAGCCTCTGAAAAAAGTCAAGGCTGAAAATAGTTGATTCAGATACATGGGTATTTATACCAAAGGTTCCATTTTATCTGAGATGTCCTGGAACACAGAACAAAATAATGCATTTAAGTTACCTCTTTCTCTCATTGAAGATTTCTTACCAACTTATTTATAAAGGGTAATGTTAATGAGATGCATACATAATAATCTACACCTAGTTTTATAATCCCAACCACAATTTCACAAACAAAGCAAACTAAATTATTTTCTTAGCTAGTCCTCCTCCTTCGTAACTAAGTCTTTGAACTGATAAATTAGCATGCATATTCTTTTCTCTCAAACCACTTGATAATTTCTTTCACACCTGAGGTACACTATGATCATTAAGAAAAATTCTGAAGATGCACAGCTGCACTGGTATGATTTTCATCAATGCCTTTGAAAAATATTTCCATAATTTATCAAAGTTTTAAAAGACACAGGTTAAGAAAAGTATAATCAGTGGTGTTTCTGACTAGGTTTACACATCAGCCTTCTGAAGATGGGAGATGAGATCAACATACCTCACAGACTGACAAATCATTCAGAGTGGTGAAAGGGTCTAGAGTATGATAGACTTTAAAAAATGTTTAATAAATTTTTTCCCTTTCTTTTATATTTTTGCCATCCTTTACACTACATATTTTTACATCCTCTAGAATGACAATTCGGTCCTTCATTAAAAAGAAAGACAAGCTGAGCAACAGTCAAATACCCTTTCAGTCCTGCTTTGTGATTTTTATGAGTGTAACCTGTGGAATGGTCCACATTAGCCCTGCATTATTAATGGAATTGAATTATCACACTGCTTTCCGTTGTTATGGGTACATGTATACAGCTGTACCAAACTATTGTTTCTTCAGAACCCTTCAGCGCAATTTTCTAACTCTGCTTTAAAACGCACGTTTCCAACTTGTGGGACTTGAGCAGCTGCCCTGCTCCATCCCACGCGTGATGCCGATCCCCCTCCCGAGAGCCGCAGCGGCAGGAGCGGGTGTCGTGCGGGAGGTCCCCGCACATCGCCCAGGTCCCACTGCCGCCATGGGTGTCCCCGCACCGGCAGCTGCAGGAGCGGCAGCGCCAGCCGCGTCCTGCCCCCTCTCGCCGCAGCCGCCGGCGGGGACGGGCGGCACCGGAGCCGGGGAGCTCCGTGCTCCCGGCCGCCCCCAGCACGGCGGACGAGCTCTTCCCGGCACCGAGCCGAGCCCGGACTCACCGACCCGCCCAGCGAACAAGTGGGATGCGGCTGAAGTTTTACTTTGCCGGTGCCGGCTCCCGCCGCAGCCGCCCGCGGGAGCCACAGCGGCAACGCCGACACGTCTTTTGGCTGAAGTTTGGCGGCGCGACACGCCGCCTCCCCTGNCACACGGCAGGCAGAGGGAGGGGAGGAGAAGGCGGGGGGGAGAAAATAAAATAAAACACCCAAACAGGTAGAAATCCACTCTGCAAGGACCGCGCAACTCGCCCAATAGGCTCATCAGGTTGCTTCATAAATTATCCTAAAAACTGCTGGGCGAATCAGTCCCTAGCAGAGGTGGAGCCTCCTTTACTAGAAGGGAAACATGCTTGGGAGAAAGGGTGGCATTGATTTGGTATTTTCGCCAAAGAGGGAGATGTAATAGACCATATAAATATATATGTATATATAGGCAGAATATATAAAACGTTAAATACGTGTTTAAAGCTATACATATACATTAATTTTTTTTCTATTTTTGAAGCTACTCAGAGGGCGGCTCTCCGAGAGGCAACCGGTCCGCCTTGCCAAACGGAGACCCGCAGCCGGGAGCAGAAGCGCCGGGGGATGTACGCGGACACCCGCGGGGACTGCGCGGCTCTACGTCCGGCAGGATCGAGATCTTGGGGAGGGCGTCCCCAGCCGCGGGGAAGGGGACATCCGCCATCCCCTCGTTCGTCCCCGGGAGAGGGAGCACACCCCTCCAGCCGCAGTCCCTAAAGCCGTGCTGGAGGCGGGAGGCATGCTGGACGCGCAAGGGCAGCCGCGGGAATTCCGCGCCCCCAGATGCGAGCGGCGCAGACTCGGCGGCTTCAGGCAGCACTGCGCGGCCGCGGAGCGCCCCGGAGGGGACGGGTGGGAGGCGGGCGATGCGCGGTGCTGCGCTGTGAAATGCGCCAGGGCACGCAAAACGCAAGGGTATGGGGGTTTTAATTCTTTTCTCTTCCTTGTCTCCTCTCGACGGCTCCCTCCTCTTGTCTCTCTCAGAAGACGTAGGCGGGAAAGTAACCAGACATCCCCCCCAGGCACCCCACACACCCCCTAAGCCGGGGCAGGGAAAGCACCGCGGCGGCTGCGGAGAGCAGAGATTCCGCGCTCGCAGCCTTTGACCGGCCGTGGGGAAGGGCGGGCACGTCCCGGCGGGTCCAGCGCTTAGACAAGGCGTGTTTGTTCTCTCGGCTTCAGGCTGTCACCAGCCCAAATTCCTGCCCCCGCAGATGCCCTTGCTCGCAGCTCTACAGGGCGCTTCTGGAGTAACCTGTACACCGAGTTCTTGGTGCAAGGAGCAAACCCTTCTACATCATCATCCTTCTTCGAGTCAAGTTGTCACTGCACAGAAACGTAAATAATCTCCCATCCAGTGGTTATTCCGATGAAAGGTGGTGTTCTGTCTTCTTTACACATCATCATCTGGTTATTATTTTATATATACAGCTTACAGCTGCTTTAATGGTTAAAGAAACTCACCATGCTTCAGAGAGCTGCAGTACATTAAGGCAAAATTCAATGACTTGAAAATTAATAGCCAATCCTGGGGGTACTGGCAGACGGTAAGGGCACATATTATTGCATGACCTGAGGTCTCTTTACTGGTGGATTAACACAGCAGGCAGCATCCTAGCATGATGGCAAAGGCATGAGCTCAGAGGAGAGCATATGCATTTATTACAGAGTAAGTGCAGAAGCAGCTCCACTGCTGCAGCTGGTGGCACTAGCTCCAAGAAGCACGATTGCTGTCCCCCTCAGCAAGACAATGAGCACAGCCCATGCCCAAGTCCTTTCCTCTCTGGGAAGTCCTTCTGCCCTGAAAATGGCCTGGTCCTTAGGTTTATTATAAATTGGTCTGTCAAACTTACTGAATTTTGCAAATTATGCAATGAATGCTTATGTCTTTGCATTCTGATGTTTATGGAATCATTAAAGCTCTTAACCAGTATGTAAAATTCCACCCTGTCACTAATAGACATGCGATTAAAGTGATTACTGAGAAAATTTGACATAAGAAGTTTAAACATACTTACAGGATTCCAAGACATCTTCTTTCTACATAAGCAGTTTGGAGCACCTATTTAAAAACTTAATTTCACCCCTGTGTAGATCCAGCAGCTTACTAATAGTGAAAGAAGTAGAAGATTACAGCAAAAATAACATGTAGCATGAATAGCGAGAAAAGGGAATTTTTCATTTGATTTCAGGGTTTATAAAACTAAGGCACATGAAAGTACTATTAAAAAAATTAAAAGCAGTGCCAATGATATTTCTCAAATGACACAAGACTAAAGATGACATCTGGACAAGCTAGCAGTGTCCTAAATCTCAATTTTTCTTGTACTTTAAAGTAAACAGTAGAAATCCATCCCTCTGAAAACTAGAGAAGAAATTATTCCATAAGTAAGTAAAATCCTAGATGAGAAATAGGTATTAAACTTTTGAAAAGCAAACAGAGAACAGAAAAGAAAGAATCTTTCACCATCAGAATAAAACATGAAGGGAAAGAAATCAATTCAGATTGTCTGTATTCCTAAGGAAAATAAAAGAAGCAATAAATGAAAACTGCAAAATGGAAAAGAGAATATTGAAGAAAAGCTGGGGAAATAACCTAGTTGGGTGTCAAAAGAAGGAGACATTGAAACAGGATAATACACTAAAAGATAGTGAGTTAGATACTAAGGTCTGCAGATATTTCTCATCTACTTGGTACTGGCACAGCTAACCTACCAACAGTATTTAAATTCTCAGTTAAAAACGTCTACTGATGCTGGAAGTAAGAAGACTGTCTTAAAAAAAAAAAAAAAGCACAAAGATGAAGAAAGGAGTCAGTCATGTCACTTCAGACCTGCTAGACATCATTTCAGACACAGCAAATTGACCAAAGTTAAGCAAAACTTTAGGATTCACATCACTATTATTACTAAGGAGGAACAAACCAGAATGGCTTCTGCAAAGGAAAACCACAGTCTCTATCTTTTTCAGTCATACTTAATGAGTCTATGTATAGAAGAACAGAGCTTCATAATTCACTGTCTTTCAAAACCATTTTAAGTCTATCAGTTTTTTTTAAAGAAGCTGCACAGTTCTGGGGTCAGTAGGAAAGTAAGGCCATCTTTCAGAAACTGCTTGAGACTACTCTCAGTAATTAACTTTCCATGTTAAAAAGTTCTTACAAATCTGCTCTTGAGATTATTTTATTTAACTGATTACTCACTGAACTAAAGGTTTCAAAGAGAAGAAATACAAAAATTTACAGATGAAAGTTTCAATTTGGTTAAATCGATAGAAAAAAAGTGAATATATTTTTAAATCATCACAGCGTAAAATAACAATTATAAAATGGGAAGCGATGACATGCTGACAAATGAAAAAGAAAAATAATTCGTCGGTTGAATTTGGTAAAGATTTTAAGTACCTAAATGTAAAATCACATGTCAGCTCTCAGCTCTGCTGCTGCCTAGTAGTGGAAGATCCAGCAAAGATATGTATTTAGACTTAACTGAAATGTCTCCAGGACTGTAGAGGAACACCTATAAAAACAACCAGAGGAGCACTAATTTGAGCGGCTCAGCACCTAAATTCTGCCCAAGCTTACTGGAAATCTCTCTCTACTCTTCAGATTTAAGGAGTGCAAGATAACAGGACAATCAAGTGTAAAAGACCTCTAAAACACTGCCATGGTAGATCACCAGTTCCCTAATTTCTTATAGGTGTAATTATTGATTTGAATTGCATAGTAATACACCTAACCTCAGGCACTGTAAAAGGAGCAAAGGCACTTAGCACAAGCTCTTGATTTCCAGTCTGGAAGCCACCTATTCAACCACAAGGTACCTACAATCTGTGATTAATCTAAATGGACATGGGAAAGAATTTTTCTACTTAAGTCCAAGTAGAAGGAAGAGGAAAAAATCCACCACATTAATATAGAAACAGGCAATATCATTGTATTTTTCAGCTGGGAGGCTTCACACCTAGTATTGAAGAGTATTTTGATTCTTCACAATTCAGTTTTTCAAGACCACAGAGGAACTTAAAAATACTCATATGTAATTTTACATAGCTGACATCCTACATCTGCTGTATTTCTCTTGAATTCAGCTACTTCCCTGACAGGAACTTATGAGACCTGCTCCCAGATTTGTGTGGCTGCATACCATTTTGAGTCCATAAGAGCTTTGGAAACCTAGACTTAGTGGATGGCCCATCTTCATTCACTGTGCTTGAAGAAAGTCAATGGTTCTCATGTGGTTCTATAAGGACCACTTACCCTGCTGAGAGCAAAGTTATCTAGTATGTTATGAGAGCAAAGTTATCCAGATAGAAGAAAAAATTATTATGCTGTTCTCTCCTCCACCTAAAATAAAAGCATATAGAACAGCAAGAGCTCAAGGACCATTGCAGTCACATCTTCAAAAGGTTAGATTTACACAACAATATTTAAATGAAATTGCATATGTAGACCATAACTGTAGGTACACAAAGCAACTTCTTGTGTGCCCCTCACACCTTACATTTATAGAATCAAGAGAATACTTTGGGATGGGAGAGAATTTTAAAGGTCATCTATTCCAATCCTCCTGTCATAGGCAGTGACATCTTCAAAAAGTACACATCATCTGTGTGCTTTCATTTTGGTAAGCACAAACGTAAGAACAGAGTTACATGCATGATATTTAAAACTTCATACCCAAATGAAAATAGTTCCATTCCTCTTAGGGAAGCTCAGAAAAAGTGGTTTTAAATATACATCATCATGGTTAATCCTACCTGAATATTTAATATAAATCAAGAAAACTATCTTAAACAGCATAGTAGCCTAGTGTTGCAATAGATGTAAAAAACATCTCAGGAATAAAGAAAACTAGTGCAAACATTTTGGTACTGACCTTTTTAAAAAGGGCCTTTAAATTTGAGGATTGTGGAAGTCCACAGGAGGAGAAAATAAAGATGCAGAAATATAACTTCAGTGCAGTTTTTATATTGTGATTAGAACCACAAAATAATTGCTTCCAGTGAAACAGTTAACATCTTAATAGAAAATAAATTATAAAATTCTCACTTTTCATAACTAAATACTATTTTAATCAGGATTTCATCTCTAATACCTTGATTTAACTGCTCACTCACGTTACTCATTAAAATGACTACTAACAGTACATCTTCAGCTGCACTTAAAAATTAAGCAAGAGAGGTAATCTCAAGTAGAAAACAATTGATGAGGAAAGAAGACTGCATCTATCTTTGCATCCGGAGAAGGGGAAGTTTTACAGCATGTAAGAGGATATTCCTTTGCATTTAGCATGTGAAACTTCCTCCCCATTTAAGTTATGAAGAAATGAAAAACAAATTGAAGTGTAGACAGGTCTATGCTAACTAGGCTGAAGTGCTTAGGTACAAAAAGATAAATTCAAATCACAAACGTTCCCTTGGTCTCTTACTATTGTCATTGCCTTTCACTAGACTTTCAAGTATTTTCAACATGAGCCAGCAAACAGCAAATAAATACATTTTGATCTTTCCTGTTTTACAAGGCATAAGACCACAATCTGTAACTCTTCTTTACCCTAAGAGCACAATTTTATCGTTGCTGCTCACCTATCAGACCATTTCCCAGAAAACAGAGACCAGGAGCCTGGATTTCCCAGGAGCCTGGATTTTCCATCTGTCAAGACACATCTTCGAAAGCTGTGGACTTTGAAAGGCAATATGGTGACCAGTGAGAAGAGGGGTACTTCCAAGTGTGAGGCAAGTGTATGCTGCAGACAAGGCAAGGAGTCTTAACTTACAGGAGACTTGGACGCTAAGATGCATTCTAGTTCATTCAGGAAGTTAAATCCAGCTTGGATTACCCCAAAGTCATGGGCAGGAGGTGAGCACTATTCAAACTCTTCTCTGTGTGCCCTATTTTCCCTGGCGAGGAAGTGACACAGTTCAACTCAGTGAACTGCAGTGGTGCAAATGTACGAGGAGGATATGGAATGCATTGACACTTCAGTTCAGATGAGGAGCATTCAATTCAAAAGTGGGCCTTGGAGTACGTGAAGATGATTGCAGCAGCTTTCTGGATGTGCTTACCAGGACTACTGGAATATACTGTGATCCAGCACTAATGGGTCTTCAGTCTATGAAACTAGATTGGTGCTAGTCAGAAGTAAATCCCCTCCGAACCACACTTCCTGAGGGTGCTGGGTTCTCAGTACTAATGGATTGTGTCTGAAGATCTGCTTCTATTTCACTCCAGTATTTGCCAGTGTAGCCACAGCCAGAGTGAATTATTAGAGGACTAACACCCTGGCATGATCCATGGCAGAAAAGCATACCAATGTATGTTCGGTGTATGTTCACCCATACTTTGAAATCATATAGAAAAGAAATCTTTTCTTTTGATTCCTCTTGTCTCCAGCTAGGATGAAAATTCCCTTCAAATGGCTAAGGATAAGAATAATTTCGCAGCTTCTAGGATGCTCTCGGGAGAATATTGTTTGATTATCTGTCTGGTCTTATTTTGTTAGAGGCTAACAGGGCAGCTGCTCTGGCTGACTACTGTGAGCACTTACTGTTCCAGCCAGATCAGGAGGACAAAGACATGTGAAAATGAAAAATAATGGGGCAGGCAAAGTCTGTGGTTGTACTTTTTCCAGTTTCAAAAAGATTCGGTTGATACTTGGCTCAGCCTTTGTTGAAAGTTGAAAGTGGCTTTTTGGTATACCCTATCCTGAGCAATCCTCCTTAGAGTATAAGAAGGTTTTTAATCTGCAAAGCACAAGAGATGAAAAGGTCCCTTCATAAGACTGGTCTGTCTGATAATTGGAAAACATTTTCTCCAGAATGACAATTTAAACTCTTGGTAGCAGAATCCCATAGCAAATCTAAAGGAAGGCTGAAATAACTCTGTCCAGAACATTTGCACTCCTTCTGCAATATATTATGTCACTTGCTGAATTTCTACAATTGCTATTAATTGACCTCTAGGTCTCTCAATTGTAAGAAAAGTCTCAGATATTTAGAGATTGGTTTGTTGTTTTTTTTTTTTTTAATTTTGCTGCCTTTTACATGCTCTAAAGTTGCACTAGATTTTTCCTTTTGCATCTCCATTTTTCTTCTTAAGGTTCCTTTTCCATCTTCCAATTGCTGGTTATTATACTACATTTTAGGAAACAAATGTTTAATTACTGAATTGAATACATCACAGTTATAAGTATCTCCTTTGCTTACTAGAGAAATAAGCAGAGATCAGGCTAAGGTTCAAATTATTTTGTTATTGGATAGTCACTACGTAATCAAATAGAACTGTCCTACAATATACCTTGGTGCAAACTCAGCTGTCAGGTAAATAGATTTATTAACAGTTGTAGGAATGGGTCAGAATACTTCATGTAAAACCAGCATTGCTTCCTAGCTTAATTATTGAGAGAAAAGTGATCTATTATGGCAGGTCCTCACTAGATTGCGTAGGGAAAATACTGTTGATTATCAAAAATCATTTGTTGATGATATGAAACATTTCAACATTTAGCAGCATTGGGATAGCATGGAGGTTGAAGAATATATGTATATTCCATTGTCATGATGCAGAAGTCTGCCAATATTTTAAATATGTATTTCATTGTATGTTTTCAAAACTACTTCGTTGCCTCATCAGCATGAAAGTGCTTTGATTTTTATATTTTTTAAACATGACCCAGAGAAGAATAATTTCCCCTCTCAAACAATACAAGAAAATAGGACTAGAAGACCCTTAGTCTTAGGTCTGTTGCTCCTAGACAAACACTTTTTTCTGCAGTTGTTTTTTAATCACCAACTTGCATATTCTAGCATTTGCATATGATGAAAATTCATCATTCTAGCATGACAAAAAAATGTTGCTGTGCAGAGATAATTCTAGTGAATAACAGAGAAATCAACTGGTTTTGAAAGTGGAAGAATTATCTTATGGTTTATCATATGCACTCAGGAAGGCCATTATCAGTTATGATTATCAATACCAATTCACCCTGTTGATTGGAGACTGATGAAACAGCTGCTGTGGTTTTCATCATTGATGGCTGTTCTTAAGAATGATCCTTCTCTAGAGTAAATCAACCATTATCTTGAAAGTATCTCCCAAAATAATACCACTGATAAGATTGGTGATACTTATATTATCTTCTGCTTCAGCTGCATTGCAAATGATACTCTATATGTCATAGTCTTTGATTTTCCTAGCTGTTAGAAGCATTGCATGCTTTTGTGAAGCTTCACCTCAGTTATTACACTGTATTAGCCATGTAAAACAGATTCTTTATTTAGTCTGAAAAAATCATTATATTTTAATTTGATTTAATAAAATAAAATGCAATTTAATTTTCTCTTCTATTTTGTTTCATATCTCCTTTCCTTTAAAATATTTCTTCTAAACTACTAATCTTATTTTTTCCATTGAATGCGCATTAGCTCCTGGCAAAATGTTGTCCACTCAGAGACTTACATTTCCTTTTTTAGGAAGTATTGCAAAGGCTGCAGTATGTTAATAGCTGCCAGTCTCAGTGTGCCACAGGCTTGGGACAGGTGTGGAGCAGAAGCTGCCATTTGTGCAGTTTGACAGCGTCCCATAGCTGAGGAATTTCCATTATCTATCTTCCCTATATCTTTATCATAGTGTGCAGTTTTGGGCACCATGATATAGAAAAGACATTAAGCTATTAAAGAGCATCAAAAGCATGGCCATAAGGATGGTGAAGGGTCTGGAGGGGAAGCCATATGAGGAGGGGCTGAGGTCACTTGGTCTTTTCCTCCTGTAGGAGACTGAGGGGAGACCTCATTGCAGTTACAACTCCCTCAACAAGGGGAAGTGGAGGGGCAGGCATTGATCTCTTCTCTCTCATGACTGTAGGAAACAGCATGAAGCTGAGTCAGGGAAGGTTTATGTTAGATATCCAGAAAAGGTTCTTCACCCAGAGGGTGGTTGAGCACTGAACAGGCTCTCCAGGGAAGCAGTCATAGCACCAAGCCTGACAGAGTTCAAGAAGTGTTTGGACAACACTCTAAGGCACATGGTGTGACTTTTGGGGATGTCCTCTGCAGGGTCAGGAGTTGGCCTCGATGATCCTAGTGTGTCCCTTCCAACTCAGATAATTCTGTGTTAATAGATTGTTCCTACTTCCTTCCAGATCAATACCAGGACTTGGATGCCTATTTACAGCAGAATTTGCACCTCTTCCCGCATCACACTGTTTCTGCTATGAAAAGATTCTTTTCAGAGGACCATACCCCTACATCCATTTTTCCAACCCGAACCTTTTTCACCCCAGACATTTTTCAAAGTATCCACTGTAGTATCAGAGACTTTGTATAATTTCTTAAACTACGTCATTAAATTTCTGAGTTAGTTACATGCAATTAAGTTAGTCAAAAGTGTAGGTTTTGAGTGAAAAATCTTATGAAATGACAAAAAAAGACAGGAAGATATAAAGGCAGTCACAGTGTTGTGGTTCTGCAGTCTTGTGTGCACCATGAACCTTGCTTGGCTTTGCTCATTCCACAAATTGCTTCCAGTAGATTGTTACATGTTCATCTGGTAAAGTCCTGCCTCCAGGTTTTGACATTTACCACCTGACTGTGAACATTTCCTGCAGTCCAGCTCTGCTCTCTAGGGAAACCATGGCAAGAATAAGAGACTTTGCTTTTGCTCAGCTTTGTTGTAGCTCCACACACTTGGTCTATAACAAAATAACATCTGCCCCTTGTAATAAATTATTGTTGTTTAGGAATGGTATTCTCCAATTCAGTATTCTCACTAAAACCCCATCCTGCTTCCCTTCCCACCCCCCTCTTGTGTTGAGATAAGAAAAATTTAATGGAAACAGCAATGAGATGAGAAATTGAACAATAACAGCAACACTAGTAATAATAACAAAAGGTATAGGAAAAATAAATTATTTGCATGAAAAGCCCCCAGCAATAAACAAATACCAGACCACTCCATCCCCCGCAGTGTTTACTCAATCAGGATGATCCCCCTTTCCCCTGTGGCAATGAGGTGAGATGGTATCAAATAACATCTGGGCCCTGGCCATACCCCCTGCCTGCCACTGCAAAAAATTAACCCTGTCCTGGCCAGAACCAAGGCATAAATGTAGCAGCAATGGAAAAGACACATTGCCGTTATCTCTTGGTTTTGAGTCACAGCCCCACTGTGCCAAACAGTAGTCCCTGTGTAAGCCCAGATAAGTGAATCATAGCTATACAAAAGCCAGGGATTGCCAGAGCCCATTGCAATTGCAAAATACCCTTGAATAGCCGTGGTGTAGTCCCCAGTCAAATTTGGTATCACAGAACACTTTTTTCATGGTGAGTAAACACTAATAATCTTTAAGAAGGAAAGCAACTTGTATTTTCGGGATGATGGAGACTTTTTCTAGCAGCAAGTGTTCTGGCTCGAACCTTACATTAATGTCTTAGCCAGGAGCAGCTGTTTCTTGCTTAGACTCAGAGTGAGCTGCCTATTCACAAGCATACAACTTTTCAAGACTTGTGAAAACTTGTGACCTAACACACTACATCTGTTGAGGACGGAGGAGTTAATAATCCTATTCAAGCCATTGATTAAGAATGTACTGAAAATAAATCCTAAGATTAAATTGCATCTAAATGGAGCTTGGATAACATAAAGTGGAGGGATGTGTTACTAGATGTACCTAATGTCATCTTACCTTATAGCTGTTAACGTTTTTTATTGTTTAGACGTGTTTCAAGGTAGCAGAATAAGCTTTTATCCTGTAAGAATGCTCCCTGAAATGTCAAATTTTCCTTGGAGAAGCAGTCTGGTAAAAAAAAAAAATCACTATACTGAAACAACCTTTCTTTTTTAATCTGTTCCTAGAAAAAAAAAATAGTGAAGTTTTAAAAAGTCATCTGTATGATTTACTGGTATGTGTGTTTGAAAAGCAAAGTGCTTAAGTCCAAGTTATAACTTATCTTCAGGCTGGCACAACTTGACCATTGTAATATCAGTGCCTACAAAACAAAAGTTGCTCCTGAAAACAGGCAAAATGTTTTCAGTAACCAAGTACTAATCTGAAATTAAACTGATTGATTATCCGAAATTATTCAAGCTACCACATTTCTTTATTAGCACATATGCCTTAGCACTCTGTTACAGCAGTCCTGTTCTCTAAGCTGTAAGCACGGCGTCATGACTGTAAAGCTGTAATGCTTCTGGGATGAATGGGTCAGAAAAAGAAAAGTAACTCCTATAAATACAAGCATGACTCTCACATTGTAAGTTGTGGTGGTATCTTTTAACAGTAATTTTCCTATAGAGTAAGAGAAAATTATGTTGCTGAACCTCCTCTTATTACATACAGGTCAGTCTAATGCCTCTTTTGGTTATTTTTGTAGAGGTTTTAAAAAATAAAGAAAAGGTAATAAACAATGAGTATGCTGCTGTAGTCTGGTATCCAATACATTTTGTATTTGTACATTTCTGCAGACATAGTTCATGGCAGCATCTGAATTGGCCGCCCTGCAGACTTCTATTTACCTGCAAAATAGATGCAGCCCATAAAATCCCATTGCACGGCACCTTCCTACCTGTGGGATCTGAGAGTGAAAGCCAAGCTCATTCTTTTGATCCAGACATTTGCGCTGTCCCTGAATCTGATAAACATGTCAACAAACATCAACTGTGTGACTCATTCTTGAGACTGAAGGACTACCATCTCACAGCAGCAGAAATGACTCCTTATTACTCTGACAGCAACTAAGTTAAAATGACCACTGTTTGGTGTTGTATAAGCATGCACTTATACAATTGTCCTAGGTTACAATATAGATGTATTCAGTATTCTATTACCACCAGCTGTGGGTCATTAGCTGTTATCTCCTGCTATGACTCACCCATGATAACAGACAATGGGCCATCAAGAACCCACCACAGGACCCATGGAATTATCTCATCCTATTGTGAGATGCTCCACCCAGGAGTGAGGAGCCAAGCATTCCCACCTGGATGTAACCTGGCTTTGAACTGCCCAAGTCAGCCCTGTCTACTGGGTTCCCAGATGACAAGAACTACCACTGGACCTTCAGGTGGAGACCAGACCTTCTACAGGATCACTGCTTCAACCTAACTACTTCATTTGGACTGCCACCACCACCCTAACAGGGTGTCAGGTTGTATCTGACTTTGTCAGTGCTTTTGCTTGTATTATTTCACTTATTTTTAATTTTTCCTATTAAACTTTAATCCTGACTTGCGATTTCCCACTGGCTTGTTTTCAAACTAATACAACAAGAGGCACTCTCTGATTTGCAATTCTGCATTTTTCCCATCAATATAAAAATATTTCAAAATTTTTTTCTGCATTAGTTTCTGTAAAAACACAGATATTTATAATGTCATTGCTGTTTTGATAGCTAAACACTTGGGAAGCAAACAGCTAGGATATAGTTTTAGCAAGAGATTAGATAAATGTGACATACAATTGATTAGGTGTTTTTCTGAGGTACATAGGTTAAGAGACTTATTTCTCAGGATCAATGTAGTCCATGAAAAGGAAGGTAGTTGTCTTTTGGAAGGTTCAGTTTCTCTTCTCAATGGCATAGAGAGCATAGAGTTTAATTGTGGGCCTAGTGCTTCCCTCCCCTTTCTTCAGAGGTTTTTCTCTGTAGCTGGGACTACTGTAAATACTATTTGAGTAATTACTCTTTCTGACAAATTACTACTGTTCACTTAATTCCTGGAAGCTCAATATAGTCAGAGTCTCCCTTATGCCCCACTGTACAGCCTCTTGGACTTTCTCTCCACAGTACAGTCCTGTATGTGCTGTGTGATCACAACCAAGATGATCTGTTCCACAACCTTCCTTGGCACCAACATTAGACTGAGAGGCCTGTTCTTCCCGAGATCCTCCTTCCCACACTTCTTCTAGATTGGCATCATGCTTCAGCTGTCTGGCACCTCTCCAGTTAACCAGGACTGATGAAAAATGGTAGAGAGTAGTTCGATGAGCTCTTCCACCAGGGCCCTCAATACCCACAGCTGAATTCCATGCAGACTCACAGATTTGTGAGTGTCTGAGTAGAGCAACAGGTCACTAACTACTTCTACCTGGGCTGCAGGGAGTCTTTGTCCCTGTCTACCAAGTCAGAGGGCTGGTTGTCCTGTGGAAAACTAGATTTTCTGTTAAAGATGGATAGGAAAAAAAAAAAATCAAGCCTTTTTTGTTCATCCTTAGTGACAATTTCC
>VZRM01006852.1:398500-465658 GCA_013397955.1 Grantiella picta | reverse complement strand
CCCCCCCACATCCAGTAAGAGATGGAGATTTTCCTTTCTCTTCTTTCCTTGTTGATATATTTATAAAACCACTTTTTATTATCTTTCACAGCAGTAGCCAGATTGAGTAGAGGCTGAGATTTTGCCTTTCTAATTTTCTCTCTAGGTGACCTAGCAACATCCTTGTACTCTTCCTGATTTGCCTGCCCCTTCTTCCACAGGTCATAATCTCTCTTTTTCCCCCCCGAGTTCCAGCAAAAGCCCTTTGTTCAACTAGGCCAGTCTTTTTCCATGATGGCTTGTCCTTTGGCACGTAAGGACAGCCTGCTTCTGCACCCTTAAATCCCAACGCCAGCATGCTGCCCCCAGGCTCATCCCTAGTGAGCTTGGTCTTGTCCCCTTCCCCCTTCAAACCTAGTTTCAAGCCCGCTCAATTAATCGTGCCAACTCATGGGCTAGAATCCTTTTTGCCCTTTTAGACAGGTGAATTCCATCTGTCTCCAAGCTGACCAGTGGTGTATAAACTCTGTGATGATTGTTAAAGCCAAAATTCCACTGATGGCACCAGTTTTTAAGCCATGTGTTGATCAGGTGTGTTCTCATGCTCCTAATCTTTTAGTCAGAGATGAGAGTGCCCAAATAACCACACCTAACACTCCTCTGATGGCAGGTAGGCTTTTCCCACTTTCATCAAACACATGCCTTTAGCTATTTTTTTCCCTCCTGAAGCAAGTTAAAAAATTACCTTGATAGCCACAAGAGTAACCATAGTAAGAGACAATTTGTTGAACTCTCAATGTTTATCATCCTCTCAAATAGATAAACTAAACGAAAATATTAAACTAAGAAGAATCTACCCTTTTGTGTGATATCCTGAGGTTTATGTGGGTGGAAGATGTTTCCAAGTTGGGTCTGCAGAAGTCTTTCTGTCCTCATCACAAAGTGACTGTCTAGTTCTTTGTTTTCACTGAATTGGGTGCTTCTTTACCCACTGCAAGATGCCTTTTCTCTTTCTTGTCAGAAACTGTCCATTGGTATCTGTAAATAGACAGTAGATCACAGCATCTCTGTTTCCTACAGCAGAGATAGCTATGCTCAAGCTAAGCAGAGTAGTTATGTTTCTTCCTGCTGTTTTCCATTTTCATCCTTTGTCCTTGCCTACAGAAGCATTTATAGCCCTCATCCCTCTAAATAATGGTGGCTTTCTAATAACTTCTAGCCTTGTTTTAAATTTCACATTTCTGCTTTTGTGTGGGATCCCAAGCTATTCCTCAGACTTGCAGGCCTGAAATCTTATGTTGCATGCAGATTCTCTGTCCTTATCCCCATATAGCTCTGCCATGCAGGATAGCAGAAACACAACTGTTGTATCAATTTTTGTCTTTTCCAAGGGAAACAAATGTATGATAGTATATTAGAGCAGCTAAAATAGCTAGAGAAAGCTTGCAAGTACATGATGTCTTTACCAAGTCAGAAAAAAATCTGAAAATTTCCAAGCAAAGCAGAGATTGAGTGAAGTTGCTTTGGATTTCCCATAGTTACATTTGTCAAACAGACAAGTTGAAAGCAAAGAGCACTTAGCACTTGTTCCAACAAGGAACTACAGGAGCTAGGAGATGAGGTAGATAGGTTTAATGATCCATTTGCAATGTGGTTCTCAATCAGAATTTTAGGTTTGAATAGCTCCCTGAATATTTGGTTGCTGATATAAGAGGGTTGATGATTGGCGCCTGAAGGTCCAAAGAAGGGTTGACCTTTTTGAGGTGATTTGTCAAAATACCACCAGGTCTTGGTGACACTACTTTTTCCATCAAATGCTGTAAGTTTTAGTACCTTTTAACACCCTTAAGTCTTTCATTAAATCTTTTTCAACTCCTTGCCAAACTTACTCAAATAGTCTTTCCAAAAATCAGCTCTACTACCTTGAAGATCTTCCACTAATACAGCTCTTAGAAATTTTTTTTCCCAGTTCTCTTTCTTTTCTGCAACTAGTTCAACTCCTTTCCAGAATTTATTTTTATAGCTCTTTCTTCTAATGTAGTCAGTCCACAGATTTCAGTAAGGAATTCCAAATCCTGTTTCAAATATGTAACTGTAAAAATGTCTGATCTTGAATGGGAGAGGGATTGGAAATCAACATACTGGGCTGCCCTCACTCAGCGTTACCAACCTGCTTAAGGTGGTGTAAACACATATGCAAAACATAAATGGATTTTAAAAAACTGTTAAGTTTGTGATCAGAATTAAATCATGGTTGCAATAACAACAAGCTAAAATCAACGAGCTAAAAATAGCATCCCAGTTCTACCTACTAATGAATTTTTCACATGCAATGCACTCAAACAGAATTACTCTGCAGTTAATCTTACACAGCTTTTGACAATGTGCAAAGTGCACTAAGGATTTAAGTTCAACTGTTCAAATCTGCCCTTAGCTCTAGAAGCTACTAACTCATACTGACAAGTTATAAACACCAGAAGTAAGACATTATGAACTTTTTAAAACAGCTACTCCATTTCTAGTGACTGAAATATCTCCTCTGGTAATTTGATTTGATAACAGTAATACTGTTTGATAACAGTAATACTGCCATAACTAATAGGTATTAATAACAAGTGGCTACCAAAATATATCAGTGCACAAATAGATGTGCCAGTAGAGAATTCTTTTTTTGTGGCATGAATCCTTGAGTTACCCTTGACTGAGACTCTTGACTGAGACTAGATTGTGTTAATACAATACTACATTACTGGGAAAGAACAGCTCCAGGCTTTTGAAGAAAAACAGCAGTCTCCAAAAATTCAAGCACAAGATGCAGAATGGGCCTTAAAAGTGCAAGAGCAGGATGGTATCAGAACTCTAGGGCTGCAGACCAGGGTAGTACTGGACATACAGGTAACAAAGACAGCAAAAGTCAAGTATCTAACACATGGAAAACACACTATATATACTAAAACCCAATGACAACACGGAATTTGCAGACCTTTGAAGAAAGTGCAAATCAGTTTGTTGGTAAATGCATAAAAATAGCACCAAGTGAAACCAGAATTGATGAGGAAGAAGTCCTGCTATAATCACTATTTTCCTGTCAGTGAAGCACTTCAGATCCTGGATCCACCGTATAACTATGCTCCCCTATTATATTCCCCTTAACAGTAACTCCATCAGTCTACTGACCCACCTAATACAGGTGTGTGTAAAAGAGACTAGGAAATCTCTGTTCAACAACTGTATTATAAATGAGAAACTGTTGTATTTGGATAATTTCAACTGTATATGCTAGCCTCATTGTAAATAGATTAGTAATACAATTTTTATTAGATTTAATATTTTAATTGGACTAACAATAAATTCCAGAGTTTGCATTAGTTGTGTTTTGTTAGCCCACATGCACTGCACAGAGCATTTGGTCTGGTACCTTACCCTTGATTGTAATTTGGATACACTGCTCTTTAAAGTTATGTAGCATATCTTATGTATTATTTATTCTTCTTTACACATTCATCCAATGTAATGATAGACAAATTAATAGGACAGCTTTTCTTTTAACGAAAGGCTGTGCATATATGAAGGCCTAGTTAGTGGGTATGTTTGACTTTTGATGCCACGACAATCAAAATGAGAAGAGTGGCAATTGGGCAATAGTGGCAATTAGGGCAAGCCTTGCCCTAAAACCCCTGGAAACAAGCAGGGATAGCATAGGCTAAGGGGTCAAGCTACAGCAAGGGAGTAGCATAAGCCTTCATTACTCTAACTGGCTGCTCTCACTGAGTGGTGCTTCCCAGATTGCAGGAGTAAGCTCTGTGTCACACACAAAGAAGTTACCTGTCCCCTCAGTTCACTCATGCAGACACTGTTTGAGCTCCTGTCTGTCTCTGAAATGCCTGCACGTTCTAGTTGCTGAAAACGCAGATGAACAGGTAATACCATCCTGGTGCAAGTCTGGCTGGAAAGTTTGTCTTGTCCACTCATGGTTCCTCTTCCACAAGTACCTGAGATCAAACTCTTCTCTTTGCATAGAAAGTCCTACTTCCTCCTGTCTGCAGAAGACTTCTCTCTAAAATTGTAACATTTCTGAGACTTTTCTGTGAGGAAATCACACCGAAAAAATGTTTGTTATATCTTTGATATTTGTTCAAGTATAATTTTTCACTAGTAGAGGCATTTTGGGGAAAACAAGCGTTATTAGTGATAAATGCTCATGGAATGGACTTCTGAAATCCCTTATAAAAATCACGGACAGTCAGACCAAAACATAGTTTATGAAGAACAACAAACTACTTTACATACCACAACACTTTTTTTAATAATATATCTTTAAAGACAGCAGCTCCTTGAACACATAACCCTAGCAAAAGACCTTTCCAGAGAATGCATGTATTTTTACCTCCCTGATGTGTCTTATTCCTTCACAGAGTTCTTAAATAATCTGCATTCTAACATAAATCAATAATCTTTAAGGAGGATATCTTCAGGAAATTTCTCTTTAAACAAGTAATACAGTTGCTTGTGATTAAATATTGCAAATTATTAATGTGTTTGCCTATTACTTTCCCTTTTCTGAATTGCATAAGCATAATTTTAATTTTTTTTTACTCTATGTCTTCTTTGTAGACATTCTTTCCTCTTCAAAATAGCTGCCTTAATCATAAAGCATAAAAGACCTATAAAAGCTGACTTTAAGTGGTGTCCTGAAATCCCTCAGGGACCGTTCAGGATTCAACAGATTAAAATACTACTTCTTCAAGTCTGAAATGACATCTAAGTGGGAAAAGTCCTTGCAGGAAAAAAACCAAAAACTGTTGGATGCTATAGTAGACAATCAAGTCTCTTAAAACACAATTTTTGCAGAGCAAAGCCACTACCTGGGTATTAATATATGTCTCAAGTCTTTTTTCATACACTAAATGGAAGTGTGTCTGGGATAAAAAAGGCTGCTTGTTCTTCCTTGTTGTTTACAGCATGTAGCACTGAGTTTAGCTAATGCTTAGTCATCTCCCAACTGTACCTGTTGCTTTATAAAGGCCTCTCTAATGGAAAACAAGCCATTTTCACTTAAAATTAATTGCAAAATTACCAGCTGGACTTTAAACACAGCATCTTGAAGAGGCTGTGGTGACTGGATATTGTGCAGCAGCTCTAACATTCCAACAAAACTGTGAACGGTTTACAGACAAAGAGTTATAAATGTTCTTTTGCCAATAAACATAAAATGCTCCCACGAATGAAAACACAACTAAAATCCAAGCAGGTAGGTAAATTTACTAGTAATACAAACCTGTAACAGAATTGAGGAATTATATTTGTGACATAATCCCCCAGCAATTACCATTCCATGGCTGCAGTACAAGCAGCAGGGCCCTGCAGGCTCCTAGGAGGTTTATAACATTGGAGGGAATATCCTCACGGGTTAGCAAGAGCTTCATAAATCTCAAAATCAAACTTAAAAAGAGGTATCTGAGGAAACAAGACTTTGAGGTTGACCTTTCTTTGCTATTATTTCTAGAGAAGGAAATGATGCGACCATTTCACTCTTCCTGCTCAGGCAAGAAAAGAAAGTACAGATGTGTTCTCTGTGCATGCAAAGTAAGTGGGAAGAATTCTTGTGAGGCAAGGTAAAGAGCAAGCAAAATAAAATTATTTTTCATGCAATTGATACTAACTGAACTGGGAATGGAAATGCTGTAGGAAAGGAAATTGTAAAGGTCTGAGCTGTATTTTATCAAGAGCTACAATGTTATCTGCTTCAGGAGAATTCCCTGGGGATCAGTCCAATGTGCAAGAATATATATGCTCTCACACAGCATTTCAGTAAAAATTTGAGACACCATGTAAGTTGGAAGAGGTAGAAAATATCTTAAGTAAATTTAAGTTAAATTGAGCCAAGAAGCTTCTTTAGGGCTATTTAACATATGTTTAAATTCTAATTTTTCCCCATATTATTCCAATACTTTAAAAATCCCACTTGCTTCTAAATGGAAAAAATATACCAAGCTACTTTGCCAAAATACACCAGGTAAAGTGATTGCTTACATTTGATGCATCTAGAGGGAATTTTATGCCCAAAAGTGCTTCTAAGGCGCCTCACTATCTTATTAACAAAACAAATGTACTCCATCATTTTTATTATAGGGATTTTCTGGGAATTAATAAGGGTTTGAATTGTCTCTAGGCCCTTTCTGAGCAAATTTTGATTTCTGTAGAAAAAATATATCTAGTGATACGGATCATAAGCTTGACTTAACTGCATGTTTTCTTTGATGTCTTGGTAAGTTCTCCGTCTGTCTCCAGGAAACTCACCGTGATTCTCCACTGTGGATTTCTGGAGTAACTTTCATTGCTGCTATTTCATCTTACTCAAGCCCTCTCTTCTGCTGCAAAAGGATGGGTCACACTAACCTGCATCCTGTGCTGCGCAGTCTTAAGCCAGTTTGCCAGGGAAAAAGAGGAGACAGCAAACACCCTGGCAGCTGGGGGCTCCGTCCTTGCCCTTGCTGCCCTGCAGGAGCAGGAGGTGGCTGTGCTGTTTGCATCCAAAAGCCTCTGAGTAACCCCTCTGTGAGCCAGGGGCTAAGCCAGTCTACAGGAACCAGGCAGAATTTCTCAGATGATTCAGAAAATCTAAGGAAAGGATTATGGCTTTACATATATTATAAATGCTTACGCCTTCATACCTTCAAACCATCTGCAAAGGGTATTATGTGGCTGAGGTTTGCCTGTTATTTTGCCTGACTTCTCTCCGATGCATACAGAAGTTTCTGTAAACAAAAATGTGTCTTCCTCAGAATTCTGTGCTTCAGAAATAGGAGGTGCATTGAGTCTAATCTTCTTTGGGTTTGAGGGGAGATAGGAGACTCAGAAATGCTCTTGTAAGCCCTCATACTTTTATAGAAAGAAATAGGATGTTATGTATTGAAGCCAAGGAAAAATTAATTTCACTAAGCTAAGAAGGAATTCACTAGAATGAAACATATCAGGAAAACAAATGACACCAAAATCAAATAGGAAACACCCCCCCAAAACCCCAAATGAATGTAATTTAAACAAATTATTTTCAGAAAAGTTTGAAGGGGTAAAAAAGTTGGAAAAGTTCTGGAAAAACCTGACACTAAAGAAAAATTCTTTTCAACTAAACTAAGGAAAAATTCACTGGGATGAAATGTGTTAGGAAAAAACAAAAGCAAACAAAAATCTTTTAACCAAATGGAATCTAAACAAACTGGTTTTGTAAAAAGCTATTCCTCCTCAATTGTTCAGCAAGTTTTCTCTGAGAAAGTACAAGTTCAATAGCTCTCAGTTTGTCTGACTTTCTGCTATGAGAAAAAAAGCACAAAACTGAAATATTTTTCTTTTGATAAAGCCCTCCTTGCCTTGCACATGCATTACAAAGAGCTGAAACACAATAACAACTGCCTTTATCCTGAACAAGTCACCTTGAGAGGTACAATCTAACCCTGAATTTATTTATGGTGACTATGAAATATGACTATGAAAGGGATATATAGTACTGAAGAATGAATATGAAATACATTTTAGTTGAAGTGGTACATTATTACATAATCTCTCCTTTGTTATATAGCCTCTTGTAATCTGATAGAAGTCTGCAAGAACAAAAGGGAGGCACTTTAAGCAGAGGAAGATTTTCTAAAATTCAACTGCAACAAGATCTCCCTGTTAAGTATGAAGTCTAATCAACTACAGCTCCCTCTGCCAAAATCTCTGTGGGATGGCTTCCAAATAAAATGCACATCTAAGTATTAACCTTCTGGAGAAGAAAACAGTACAGAAGAATAGCAACTCACAAAACATGGTCCTTCATTAATTTTAAAGAATCTGCATTTCTTCTTTTTTGTGTGTGCTTCTATCAGAGGGAAACATGCCCAGGTTGGAGCTGCACATCTGCACCATCACCTACCTGAGGAAAGAAATTAAATCAAGGGTCTGTTTATTCAGAGATTTCATCAGGATGTGAGTTGCCTCACAATATTGTCTATTGAAAATATCAATAACTTTTCCTAAACATTCTATACTTATTTACATATGAAATTATTCAAAAATAATACAGGTACTGATATTCACATTCTGATGCTTTCTGTGTGAGATAACTTTGAGTTACTCCCCAATTATCTAACTAATGACAATTACCTAGACTGACTTCCTGATTCACAATGAGGGAAATAGTCCATGAAATGAAAATACATACTCTCATCCCACACAAAAATTATTGAAATCCAGGTGCCTTTTAAATATTTTTATGCTTTAAATGGTATTACCCCTTGCATGAGCAGGTAAGATGGAAAACTTCTACAGGTTTTCTTATTTTTCTAAATATGAATGATGATTACTTTAAAAATAATCCTTAAGGAACCAGTGATCTCTCTCGTGGAAGACTTTTCTCACTTATTTTTATTGTAGGTGCCGCCTATGAATGAAACTTAGTTTTCATGCTTGTGTATAAAATGTGCTTTGTGCAATCTACATTTTTAACCCTAATTTAACACTTTACTGAAATGCTCATATTTCTGGCTAAGCAAGAAATATGTCTGCTGTGCTATTTTCTGAATTGCTTTTTAAAACAGATTTATCAATAAATCATGTTCCTTTATGTAGTCAGATTTTTCTGAAGTGCAAAAGAAAATTATAAGCATCAGTTCTTAAAGATATGTCAGGCTGGGAGGAAGTTTGGAGTCGAATCAAGAACATTTTCTAAGATTTTAATTTTAAAATCAATTAAGAATATGCAAACATACCAATAATACAAAATTGCCAAGATTTTTTTTGTAACTTGCTATGAAAATAGTGTGAGTCATTATCCTGAAGTATTCTTCTTGAATGATTTCTCTCCTTCCAATTATTTCTCAATTAAAGTAATTATTTGCTTAGATGCTTTGCATATTTCATTTTCTTTGATTCCCTGTGGTACTGTACCATACAACAGATGTAGTTTAGCTTTTTGCTGTTTGAAGTAAACCATTTGGGGGGCAGAGGGTAGGATGGGGGATGGAATTCATTGAGATACCATGTCAATGGGGTGCTAAACAGACACCCAGGCTATTTTATGGCCTCAGCATTTCTTTATATTTTAAAAGCCTTTATACAAAATGGCAAACTCTAAAAAATAATGGTCCTTGAAGGTTAGATAATGCCTTCAGGCTTAACTGCTGGCGTTGATTCTGAAATAGGTAGTTTGAAAAAAATTCTTGGTACAGCTTATGGAAAAAGTCATTCTCTTTGCTGCAAGAAGACCACGATATGGACCAGTACAACAGGAGGACAGAGTACTGGCCTCATTCTCACTGCATTCCATCCTCCTTCCTTTGGGACTGCAATTAAAATTATGAATGAGCTGGTCAGATAGCAGAGAGACAACCATGGACCTTTCACTGCTGCACCTGCACCCTGAGAGGGTGATCATCAGGGCCCTTACCTTCTTCAGCCAGTTTTTCGTGGCTCAGTGTGTATCAAACCAAACCACCAGAACAGGGCAGGATGAAGAGCAGAAAGCCATTAAGCTTTTCCTTTCTACAGTGGTCCCACGAGGTGCCTGTTGGTGTTGAAGGGAACCACAGAACCTGGAGGAGAAAACCAAGGTCAGGTAGAGCAGACTTGCCCTTACAGCCCAGCAGGGCAGGAAGGTGCTTTGTGAGGAGCTCCATTAATTTAAACAGGATTACCTGAGGAAAATCACCACCACATGGGCAAGAGGGCAAATCAGACATGAAATGAGTACCAAAAGTTTTTTGCTTTAACATAATCCTGTTCTGCATTTGGGTCACTACACCCTTGACTTAAATGTAGGTTACCTAGTGCCTTCACCTGGAGAGTGTTCTTGTCACTGTTGCCAGAGTGACCCAAGACAGAGAGCCTCTGAAATTCAGCAAGGTGGGAATACAAATACAGCCCACACCAGACTCCTTCAGCCTGGGAGGGCTGTCCTAGGTTACAACATAGATGTATTTAGTATTCTATTAGCACCAGCTGTGGGTCATCAGCTGTTATCTCCTGCTAACAACCCACCACTGATAACAGACAATGGGCCATCAAGAAAACACTGCATGACTCATGGAATTATCTCATCCTATTGTGAGATGCTCTGCCCGGGCAGGAGGAGCCAAGCATTCCCACCTGGATATGACCTGGGCTTTGAACTGCACGAGTTAGCCCTGTCTACTGTGTTCCCAGAGGACAAGAGCTACCACTGGACCTTCAGCTGGAGACCAGACCTTCCACAGGATCACTGCTTCAACCTAACTATTTCATTTGGACTGCTACCACCACCCTAACAGGGTGTCAGGTTGTATCTGACTTTGTCAGTGCTTTTGCTTGTATTATTTCACTTATTTTTAATTTTTCCTATTAAATTTTAATCCCGACTTGCGATTTCCCACTGGCTTGTTTTCAAACTAATACAACAATAAGAGGCACTCTCTGATTTGCAACTCTGCATTTTTCCCATCAATATAAAAATATTAAAATTTTTTTTCTGCATTAGTGTCTGTAAAAACACAGATATTTTTAAATCTCCTGCTGGTTTGTTTTCAAACTAATACAGGGGCTTGCTCTACAATTCAAGCAGAGGTCTGAACTAGAGGGGCACAAGGTGAAGGACTAGTACTTAAAAATGCTTGATTTGATCTTTTGTCTAAATGAAATTTAACATGTAGACTATTAGAAATGGGAGCATCACATATATCATAAGGTCATGTGCTCACCAGGTAAAAAATGCCTACTTGCCTGTGCCACTCCAGACTTCTTGGTTCTTTGCAGTACAATGCTGCCCTTAATTCCAAACTCAAATGCTATGATTTTCGTCAAGGAATAGACAGGAAACAGGCTTTATTAAATCAGTGGTAATTCCTTTAATACAGATATGTCATTCTGATGTAAAATGACCCACTACTCCACTGAAGAAATCTTAAGGCAGAGGCTTTTGTTTTAGATTTTACATATGGTCTGCATTCTAGAAATTATAATCAATAAATGAACTTGCAAATTAAACCATTAATCATTATGAATAAGATATGCATCATCTATTCATTATTGATTTGAAACTTATAAGATTCCTTCACCATGGATCAAAATAAATCCTGCTGAAGGACACTTACAAATGTTCTGAACAGTATTAATCTGTGATTGCATCACATAGCACAATGAAAAAACTTACTGAAAAATGGAATTGGATGCAAGGATATGGTAATTGGTGCTTGAGCATGTGTAAGGGATTCAGGAATAACTGCTGTTGTGAGAAATGAAATGCTGACATATATAAAAAAATGAATGTCAGAAGTAATGCTTGTATGTGGAAAGGGAATTGCTTAATCATCTTTATTAAAAAAAAAAGTCCAGTCAATAAAACCAGCTAAAAAACTCTGAGCGGAAAAGAGTAAGATCTGCGATGGGAGTTAGTGAGGGAACTCAACATGAGACATTTCTTGTCATAACCCAAATACACTGCTAAAATTAACAAAATATTGGTCATAGCAGAATCTCATTTAATTGTGACTATTCCGTTAGCATTGATAATCACTATTTCATCAACACTGAAATAATTAAAACAATATTGATATGTGCATCGTGCTCAAAGATCTTCAAAGTTTTGCCATTATTATAACTTGTCAACAAAGCAATTACACTTCAGACATAAACACTTAGGCTTTAGCAATGAGTGTGATGTGTGAGTAGTGAAAAAGGCAATTTCAAGTAGTCATCTCTTTATGACATTGTGATTAGCTCACAATAAATAGAAATCATATGATTGCCATAAATTCTCTACAGAAGTGAATGGACAATTTTGAAATTTTCTTTGTGAAAATGGAGGATGGATAGCAGGCAAAATATTGATTCAGTTGCAGCATTTTAGCATTAAAAGGACTATTTAATGTATTTTCAGAGTCATAAACATAAGATACCAAAGTAATAAGATACCAAAGTAATAAGAGATCTAGTTATTCAGTAGAGAAGAAATTACTAAAGTTGTGAAACACATGAAAAGCCTTCTCACACACTGGTTTTCTGTGATTGGGAATTCTCCTTACAAACACAAAAATGTAGCTGCAATTCTAGCATGTGCCCTACTATGGGGAAAAGTCCCTATTAAAGGGCAGGTGTTTTTACTGTTAATATGAGTTATAGCTTTATAACTTTAGAATGTACTTTTAAATACATCCTTCCTTGCCTTACAACCTTCAAAAGTCGGTTCTTTTGGATTCATAGGAGTGTAGCACTGCATAAATCTGTTTGCTCTTATTTTATGATTTAGTCCTTCCCATCTCCTAAGCACTAAAGTTAAAAATATGTATTTGTAGCCTAGCAGAGGAAACAAACCCTCTTTCACACTCAAATGACTTAAATTGTCTTAATTGGAGTACCAATTAAATGATTAACTGATTTTTCCAAAACACAGTAAAATGACACTTCTCAGAAGTGATCTATTGAGTCAGATTGTCTGCAGATTCAGAGAGCGCTGTGTCTTTTGATGTTGAGCGTAGACTTCAGAGGCTTTCTTTGTAGCTGCAAGGAACAGAAACTGTTGTTCTAAGACAAAATGAGACATCGGCATACAAGGTAAGAAAGGGGACAGTAGTGAAGGGTTGCCTACTGTGTTGACTGTTATGGGAATGCAAGACATACAGCTAATTTTTCCTAAACTTCTTAATGTAGGAAAAAAATATCTTCAGAATTAGAAAAAATCCTAGCACCCAAACACTAATGTTATACGTCGTGCTGGTACTGCTGGAAAAGATGCACTCCTTCATGCTGGTTTTACCTGTAATGTCACACACATAAATTGCCTTGGATTTCAATGGGTCTGCTGTCATAAGGGAAGTTATTCGTCCCTCTAGAAGGACATGGGCTGTGGAGTATAGATAGCCAACCCTGCCTTCTGGCTAACTAACCAAGCAGGCCATGGGAGCATGACACCAAATATAGAGAGATCTCAGTTAATAAGGAAACTGGTGACAGACAGGGAAAAACAGACAGACTCCTGGGAAAAACAACATGCAGGTTTGACATTTAACAAAAGGCTAAATTACAAACAAAAGTATATGCTAGTAGTAAGTTGGAGGAAAAACTCTGGAGCCAAAAGGGGCTTCAAAACTTGCAAAACTTGTTTTTTAGTTTGCTAGTTTGATGGGTTTAAGTTGGTTTTGGTTTGGTGTTTTGTTTTTTTTTTTTTTTAAATCAAGACTGTTCTTGTTGCCTTCTTTTCCACAACACATTGCTGGCTCAGTTTCTTCTCTTCCAGCACCCCAGGGTATTTCTCTACAGACCTGCTTTCTGGCCTGTACTAATGCATATTTTTCCTCTAACGCAGGAATTTGCATTTCCATTTGTTGAATTTCATGGGGTTCTAGGAGATGGTGTCAAAAGCCTTACTATAGTCAGATAAACAATAGCAGTGCTCTGCTCTTGTCCACAAAGCTAGTCTTCTAATCCCAGAATTGCTGGTCAAGCATGACTTCCCCTTCATCAATCAATGCTCACTACTCCCAATCACCATCTTGTCTTTAAGATGTTTGAAAATGTCTTCCAGGAATATTTGTTTCATTACAAAGAAACTGACCATGAATCAAGGTAAAGATGACTGGTCTGAAAGTCACCCGACCCCCCTTCTATCCCTCCTTGAAGGAAGAAGTAATATTTGCTTTCTTCCCATCCTCAGACTTTTGTTTTCCCATGAATGTCTCTGCAAACTCAGAGAGAGTCTCCATATTCCTTCCAGGTCATCTGGCCCTGCTTCTACCCTTTTATATTTGAGTTTAGACAAGGCCAATTTGTTTATTTATACGGGCCTCCTGGCGCCTTGGCTTGGCTTGTTGCTTGCTGAGTTGGACTTTGCTTGAGGTTGGAAAAGAATATGTTTGAAAATCAACCAGTTGCTCTGGACCTGTTTTCTCTCCAGAACCATCTACCAAGGGACTCTTCCAAGCCTATCCCTCAGCTGCCTGGGGCTATGAATGGAGCTAGCACTGTGCAGAGATCAGGGCCAGTCTGCTGTCCTTCAGTCCAGGGCTGGTATCCAGTTTTTTGCCATGTTTCCTCCTCTAAGTATCCTGAACACCACCATCTCGAGGCCAGTACACCCAAGGCTCACACATCTCTAACCAGTCCATCCCTTTTTTAAATATGAGCTACAGCTGAGTTCCACCCCTTCTTGACTCCTCCATCACCTCTGCCAGGAAGGTGTCGTCAATGCACCTCAGAGCCTTCTATGTTTCCCTGGGGGTTTTTGACTCTTTTTGTTTGGGTGTTTTTTTAATATCGTGTCATAGTGTGAGGTGTGAAGTTACTCTCACCATTGGTAACTGGCAGAGTTGCCAGATGGATCTTGTCTTTGATATTCCCAGCACCACCTGATCACTGGCTCATTACTGAACGTTTGTTCTAGTGTATAAATGCTGTCAGAATTCTTGATTTAAAAAGAGAGACACTGACCATTGTACACAACCTACAGTAAAAACAGCTGAACTCAACCCATAATGAAACTCAAAGCATGGTTTTGTGCCCACGCTCCCAACACTGTCATTTCTGAAAACACTAACCAGTTTAGTGTCAGGTGGCTGTGGTAGAAAGGACCAACGGAAAGGTGTTTTGAAGGAAAATGTGTTCCATCAGAATGTTTTAAGAGCAATATTCCAAGCCCCAACTTGAGGGCAATATTTACTGCCAGTTCTTACTGTCTGCAACACAAGCAATTGACTTGGCGAGGGTGGGAGGGAGAGGAGTGCAGCAGTTAGATATGTTTCTCTACACAAAACAGTAATCCTCATAAAACTGTCACATTCTTTGTATTTGCCACTCATGTCCAGCATTAGCAAAAAGTGATGCTAATCTTTGGAAAGTTGAAGACATATTAAATTCCTTCCTCTTTAATAATTTATACCAGGGTCTCAAAAGATATGCAAAAAACTTGAAAGCAGAGTTGCTTTGTAATATTTAAAATGTTATGAATATTCATCTTTCACTTTGACTCCTATCCGCCACAAATGCAAAGGACAATTGTTAAAAATGTTTTCTATGCTGGATCTAGTTAAATGGTTCTCTTCTCCCATGTGATTTGTCAGCCCTGCCAATATTACTCAGGCCCCTGTTTGCTCCATACTTGTACATAAACCACACTGAAACTAAATCCTTATACATTACAGTCTGATTTTTGTACAAGAGTTTCTTGAAATTATATATACTATATTATAGACCATTTTCTGTATTGCTGTTAATCCCTCAGCATTCCATAAGTTGCCATGGGCAACTGAACACTTCCAGGGATGGGGCATCCACAACTTCATTGGGCAATTTGTGCCAGTTCCTCACTACCCTCAGAGTAAAAACTTTCTTCCTAATATCTAATTTAAATCTCTTTCAGTTTAAAAAAATTGGCCCTTCTCCTATCATTACCTGCCCGAGTAAAAAGTCTCTTTTCCCTCTTTTTAATAAGCTCCCTTAAAGTACTGGAAGATCACAGTGAGATCTCCCCACAGGAGATCTTCTCCAGGCTGAACAACCCAGCTCTCTCAGCCTGTCTTCATGGGAGAGCTGCTCCAGCCCTCTGATCATCTTTGTGGCCTCCTCTGGATCTGCTCTAACACATCCATGTCTTTCCTGTGCTGAGGACCCCAGACCTGGACACAGTACTTCAGGTGGGGTCTCACCAGGGCAGACTAGAGGGGAAGAATCACTTTCCTCAACCTGTTTTTGATGCTGCCCAGAATGCCATTGGCCTTCTGGGCTGTGAGAGCACACTGATAGGTCATGGCCACATTTTCATCCACAAGAACTCCCAAGTCCTTCTGGTCAGGGCTGCTCCCAATGACATCTCCCAGTCTGGGCTCATGTCTGGGATTGCCCTTACCCAGGTGAAGCACCTTGCACCTGGATTTGCTGAACCTCTCGAGGTTCCCACGGGCTCACTTCTCAAGTTTGTCCAGGTCCCCCTGGATGACATCCCTTCCTTCTGTTGTGTCACCTGCACTGCTCAGCTTTGCGTCATCTGAAAACTTGCTGAAGGTGCACTGGATCTCACTGTCTGTGTCATTGATAAAGATATTGAAGAGCACCAATCCCAAAACAGAGCCCTGAGGGACACCTCTTGTCACCAGCCTCCACCATTGAGCCATAGACCACAGCTCTCTGGCTGTGTCCATCCAGCCAATTCCTTACCTGTCATATAGTCCGTATCTCAAATGCATGTGTCTCCAATTTGGAGAGAAGGATGTCATGTTCTTCATCATCCAAACATTCATGTGTTTCTTGTGAGAAGATGTGACTTTACAGGAAAAGTAAGAGCCATCCCAGAAAAATTTATAGCTTTTTCACTGAAAGACTAGGAATCAGAGCATTCATTTTAAAACGGAAAACCAAACCCACCTTACTAGCAGTTTAGTCATTTCTTTGTTTCCAAGTAAGCATTGTTACCCCATATATTCCCACTGATGAATTAAGCTGTCTGATAGGAGGTTTCTTATGCTCCACATCATCTGGTGGTTAGTGTATACCCAGCAGCAATATATTTTATAACCTTCAGAAAACATGAAACATTGCCATTTGTAATATGAATACATGAGGGTATTCTCATTATATAAATAGGAAACCTGTTAAACTCTCACCAAGCTGAGGAATATTTTCTTTCCAATATATCGTTTGTTTCCTTTGGAAAATACTGTCTTTAATAAAAAAAGCACCTTCATAGAGGCTGTAATGGGTTGTCTAAAAACAAGAAAATTAAAAACCCACATGCTAGTCCTAAGAGAAAAGACATGAAGGGAATTAAATATTTGTGCTGTCAAAGCATTAAAAAACAAAAACACAAAATGTGCTATATTTAAATTAACTTTAATAAGAAGTACAAAAAGATAATGTTAAGCAATATTTTGCATGTGGATAATAAATATTCTTCAACAGCAAGCAGTGACACATTCAAACATAAATCCAGTTATTTCTTTAACATTTTAGAAAAGTAACAATTTTCCCAGTTAAAACAAGGTCACAAATTACAGAATATTATCATCCTCTTTAATTATTTATAACTATGAAACCTACTAAATAAGTAAACTGTCACCCAGAAGATTTTATATGACACTGATGTTCAAGGTTAAGTATACTTACATTTATCATGCAGTTTCTTATGGTGCATAATTGATTGGTGTTTAATTTTCTTTAAAAGTATTGGTTTCATTCTTCCCATTCCCTTATTTCTTTTTAATATACTGGAAGTGCCTATTTTCCAGGTCCTATACATTTTCACACCTAAGTGACTCACTCAAGTAGGTTTGTCATACAATGCATAAATGTTTTCTGACTCCAGCCCAGCTGAGAAATTGCAAACCATGTATGAATCAGACTCTGTTTTATTTTTACTTTTTTTTCTTTAATCAAGTATAGCAACATTTAGGGAAATCACTTCCATCAAAATTAAAGTGCCTTCAAATATTTCCTAATAAAGTGACTATTTGGAGGGGAGAGGATGAAGGGGTGCAGTTTAGGAACTGATTTTTTAACAGTTTATAGATACGGTGCATATGTATTCTAATAGATGTCAAGTACTACATTGCATTCCGTGCTATTGCTAAGCTACAGTAGCCTATAAACTGATAAATTCAGCCAAAATGAACATCTAATAAAGAATATCAAAAGCAGTTGATTGAAGTAATATCTTGTTCCATTCGCTATTTCCATTCATCCTCAACAGCATAGTTTGATGGTTAAAGTATTGGAAAACAAATATAACACTTCAACCTGTTGAAGCTCACCTCTTTTAATATCAGATGAATGAAAGCACTCCTTGCAATCATTAAAAACCTTGAATGCATAAGAACATACTCCAGAACACCTTATCAAGTGAAATATCCACAT
This sequence comes from Grantiella picta, assembly GCA_013397955.1. Classification (NCBI taxonomy): domain Eukaryota; kingdom Metazoa; phylum Chordata; class Aves; order Passeriformes; family Meliphagidae; genus Grantiella; species Grantiella picta. The sequence goes on along the minus strand of VZRM01006852.1, from coordinate 447,829 downwards.
TATGTAAAGAATTAAAATTTGAAAGCAAAATAGATCTTCTAAATTATCCAACCATAAAAATATAATCATATGTATTTATGTAGACTCCAACACTAGAGGAAGAGTATACATCATCTTGCATATTTTAAAACATCCTCCAAGTTCCTTTTTGTTAGTGTTATCAACTCATCCTAACTTATGGCACTTTCACAATATTCTTAAAGGGCATTAATACCAGGAATAAAACAGACATCAAGTCCTGTATTTCAGTATGGTTGACACTTCTTTTAAGGGTTTATTTTCATGGATTAAAGAACTGACAACCCATATCCAAAGGAGAGCCCAAGTGTACTTTTAGGTGTACTCCCCTTCTGTAAAAGTCCTTACGGACTTCATTGATAGACATTAATACGATGAAGATGTGAATCAGTTTTATTTTAAATTCAGTGCAAATTTTGCCCTGATCTCCGTCAGAGATGTCAATCTCTCAAAGTTTATCCTCTTCCAGTAAGATATAATCACAGGCTCCAATACAGGAGTTAAAAGATTCACCTAGAGAGTTCTGAATCTAGAAAATTAAGTGGGTTAAAGTAGAGGGAAAAAACATTTTATGTGATTAACATCTGCCATGCATTGAAAAGTTTTGAGCCTTTAACTTCTACTACTGAAGAGCTAAACTGATGAAGTTCCTCACTGATTCTCAGATGTCTGTAATTAACAATTGGATTTAGAAAATAATTAAAAGTTCTATTTGTTAGGGAGTTTGGGTCATCTACAGAAATGAGGTGGAGAAGGTTCCCTTGACTAAAAAGAAAAAAAAATTGAGATATTAAAGGGATGTAACTTGAAGTTATATTGCATGCGAAGAGCATTCTAGCAGAAGGTTCACTGTTGCTGGGATGAGATGGAAGGAATCCTAATATTGCTTTATAAAGAACCATTCCCTTTACGCAAGGCTTAAGTGTGAGATGAATTTCACGTAAATTCACATGATTATTTTAGAACTTCAATGTGTCTAAAACACAAACTTTATATGTGACATGAAATTATACCACACAGAGACTATTTAGCAACGTTTAGAGGCTGATGCAATTATCACGCTCTGTGTTTTTTAAATGAAGCTGTTTAATTTACTGGGTTTATTTTAAAATGTTTTCTTCTTCTACTTTAAAACTCAATGCACAGCTTTATAAATTTTAGCATTATGTGTCTACACATAATTGGGCATAGATGACAATAGCTTCATAACCACACTGAAATAATCTTTCATGCAAACTTGTTTTGAATTGAAATGTTCAGCAGCATAGACTTCATCTATTTTGTGAAGACCAAGGCAAAACTTGTGCACTACTAAGCTTTCAGAATAGGAATGAGAGGTATGGAGGATGAATGCTGACTCTCTGTGCTTAAGTGAAAGCCACGCTTCTTAAGAAAACAAAATGTAGAATTAACAAAATTCTACTTAATTTCTGAAGCTTCTTTTCTCCCTCCATCCAAGATGTCCCAAACAGCAGGAGATGCACAGCATTGCATGGTTTTTTTTCACAAAGCAGTCAGTAGAGGCCTCTCACTTTCAAAGGCACAAATCATGTCCCTCAAATTAAGCAGAATTATACAAGTATTTCCATCTTATGTGTTCTAAAAGTTACTGTCCCACAACTCACATGTTGCAATGAAGGCTCAGAACTGAAGCTGAAACAAAAATACACATTACCTCCCTCCGTGATGTCTTCCTCAGCTATCTCACATTCCACTGCCATGGTAACAAAGCCATTTGTGTGTTCTCTTTTCTCCTTTCCTCCCCCATACATCCCTACCTCCTCCCTGCTGTTTCTGCTTGATTTCATGCATACAGTTTTCGGTCACTTTTGAAAAGTCTCACCACCCTGTATGTTATCTGTAATCACTGGGAAGGGAAGGGAAGGTGATTCAGTAAGGCTCCTGTTTGATGTCTAGATGCTCTTTCCTGTGACTATACAGGCAAATTGGCTCCTTAATTTAGAATAATGTTCAGTGGTATGAGTACTCTCCCAAGCTAAAGCTCATATCTCGGAAAACCTATCATAATACTTTTAAAAAGATGCTCAACTATGCAGCAGTTACAAGTTGAATTAGCCCAGATACGGCAGGTGAAGGTAATTTAATTTGCCGCAGCACAACTGAGAAGTTTCAAAGCCACTCTTCTGTCATGAAGTCTCCAGCAGACAACTCTGGCTGATAAACTGTGTGATCTCTAGTTTTCATGCTGATTTATAAATTACTTTTAAATTAACTGACCACATGCATCCAGAAACATGTGCCCTAGTACTACATTGGAAGGCTGTTTCATAAACCTCATTCAGAAATACTGTAATTACAATCTAACTTTACCACAGTGTTTTATCTTTGTATTTATTTATTTTAAAAATTTCTTAAGTCATATAAAATATGACACACTGACCCAAGAATAATGGAAGAAGTAAATTAGACTAATATGGCAACCAAAAAATTCACTGGTAGATTCTATGTGCGAATCTTTGATAGAGAAGTCACTTGCATTTTCTCGCTCATTCTTCCCACTTTAAGTATTTAAGACTAGCAAGCTTAACTCAAATTGTATGAAACCTGTAGATATTTGGCATGTAAATTTGTGACATTAGCTTTAAAATTCCAGACACAGATTCTATACTAAACGAAATTACACAGATTCAATCTAAATGAAAAGAAGGCCTAACTCTTGTATTCTGGTATTCCTTGCATGATGCTCCCATTCACTAAAATCTTTACATTTATATTCACTTATCCAGTTGGTAGTCTTACAAATTTGCAACTTATGGGTACTCAGTTGGGCCACTGTAAATGTTTCAGCAGTGAAACAGTAAGGCAGACTCCTTCCCATAGGAAGAGTTTGCTTTAATGTAGACCAACTACCTAAATTTTCTGGAGTAGGCCCATTTAAAAGCCTTGCTCATGCCCCCAATAACTGCATGTAATTATTTTAAATTTTTTTTTTTAACTGAGTTTATGTAGTATGCCTACTTTTCTATATAGATGGGTGTTAAATGTAACTTTAGCGTGTGACAAATGCCTGTTTTTTTCTACTGGCTCAAGCATAAGTGTAGAGAAAAGAGACGGTGAATGAAAAAATAGTTGTACCCAATAAAAGTGGTAGCAGCAGGGCTGACTAACGTGAGACAGCGTTGGGCTTCTTGTGCAACCTGAAGATATCCTCTTTGCATGCAGCTCCGAGTTACCCAGATGTTATTTTCCAAAGAAGCCTTGTTGGAGAAGACTTTACTATTAAAAACCTTTGAGGGGGTCACATTCTTGGATAAGGATATAAAATCCTTCCTTGTCAGGTAATTCAACATGACTGAGCACACTCATATTTGGCATGGGGAGAGTTCTGCCTGTACAGTGTCGTGCATGGAGAAACACACAACAGTTTCAACACTGTGAAAGGTTTGAGTACCTGGGATGCAGCCAAGGGTGAAACACAAGCCTCTGTTTCTCATACCCCAGTCAGATGAGGTTTGGAGGGTCCCTAATCTTGCTGATGTGAACAGAAAGTAAGAACTCTCACTAGGTCACAGGAAGGAGACCTCAGCCATAGAAAACATAATCGAGCTATTCAAGTTCAAGAGCAGTTTAGCAGGGGCCTCCATTAAACTATACAGTCAGAGCCCTTTGCCAAAAACAGAGTTAAAAGTGAAGGGATTTTTCTACAGTCCTAATATTTACAATTATTTGTACATATGTACATATTTATATATTTATTCATACCTGGACAATGTGATGTTGAAGGGAAAATTTATAATTTACAAATGAAACATTTTAAAATGTATGCTTATACCATGAAAAAACCCTTTTTTATTGCTTGCCTTCCAGCCTTTTACTCATAATCACACTATTGCACACATCTCCATGTTACATGGAAGATCTACATTTACATATAAACATATATGAAAATAAGGATATTTTTATTTTAATGTTCTGAGTAAAGTGCTCATTTTTTAGCTACTGTTGATGAGAAAGGTTTAGTCTGACAGTTTAATTAGAGGGAATTCAAGGGATACACACCTTGTCCATGCTTCTCCCTTTCTTTTATAACATACTAAATGTCTTTATTTTACTGATGTCAACTCTGTCATAACTATTAATTCTAGTTCTAGTATGCATTTGTGACCTTGGCATCTATACTGTCACACAAAGTACAAAACAGAATTACATCAAAAGCAAAGAAAAAGCAAGAAAATAAACCAGCAAAAGAAAGCGGTGTTTCTCTTTGTTGTGTTTAGCACATTTCCATTTCTTAAGATACTCTTTTATTTGATTTTAGAAATATTTGTACAACTTTTTTTTAAACTCTGAACATATCTATTTTATGCACTATACTCAAGTTACTGTACAAAACTGCAATAAATGACACTATACGACTACATATGTCTCTACTAGAAGACATCATCATAAAGGTGTATCTTTTTTAAAGGTCAACTAATAACTGCTAATGTATGTGTGAATCAAAATATTTTTGATTGGCCAAGTATACTAAAATCTAAATACAGTACACAATTATTATTTATGTTATGATTTACCAGGCCTTTAGGGGCATAAAGAATCTTTGCAAAGGCTCAGATGAAAAACAATTTTACTGATAGTATTAAATGTTCTTATAAAATTGCCAATGGCAGATCCAATTTTGTTATATTTGTGTATATGAAATACAGTTGATGCCTACTGATGATGCATGACATTTTATTAAAAAAATAACATTCAAATCTTAGCAAAATCATTTCTAGTATACAAAGTTGTAAAGTTATGTCAGCGAAATGTAAAGTTGCAATTTACAAAAGCAGCAGTTAATTTTATTATATGGACAATTTCCTGAACCTAAATCATGGTTCTTTTTTCCCTTGAAAACAGTGCTTCCTGGGACAAATACAGGTAAATATTTTAATGGCAGGTTTTAGGAAAACATTAAGCAAGGAGAAAAAGTATATTATATTACTGATATACTTAAACCCTGAAAAATTTCTGAGTGCTTTTATGAACCTGAAAATAATCCAATTAAAAACAAAGTCAAAATTTTTTTTAAAAATATGGCTTTGCTGAACCAGACAACCCAGCTTAGTAATATCAAATAAATAAAACAGTGAAAAGAATAAGTATCTCATTAGCAGAAGTTGGTTGATATTGAATTAACACTTTTCACTGAAATCAATCAATTAGATTAATTTATTAACAACTTCAAAGAGGACAGAAGAAGAAATTTGTGGTTTTGCCCTACAGTAGTGTTTACTACCTCTTCAGTCTAACTAGTATCCAGAATGTTTGTGAAGAGTAGAACTGTACGACCTCTGTACTCTGTTATGTACATGGGTACTGCTATTGTATGAAACAATTACACCTTTTTAAAAAAATCATTATTTTAAATGACAGTTTCTTTCACTAAAGTAGAATTAGTTACTTTATAGAAAAATATTTTAACTTTAAATTAAAAAAATACTGCTCCAAAATAATGATGTAGGATCACATCTTCATTTCATTGTACGGAGAGAATATAATTCTGTATATTTGAATCCTAGTTTAACAGAAGTCCCCTGGGTTTAACTTTTAAAGAGCTGGCTGTATTTGCCATGGGTGCTATCTGTTTACAGACCCATGAATTAACACTGTGTCCCTCCTTTGGAGATACACAGACAAGACATTTATATACACACTGTACAGAATGGTTCACAGATTAGCAGTTATTAGTCGGACTGTACATAGCGAACAAACTATCTGATTAGAATGATGCTTGAAGTCCTCAGTGCAAGTCAACTTTTAGGTGGATGGCGCAAAGCCAAGTAAGACAGGCTCCCTGTTTAAATATGTAGCCCAATACACTAAATTGAAAGTACCAAATAAGACTGGAAACACTATTCTAGACATTCTGTCAATTTTGCTAACACTGTTGAATGTCTTCTTTGCTTCTTGTGGTTTCGCTTCTGGTTTTGCCTTGTTGGGTTCTGCAGTTGTAGCACTCTTGGAGATGGTCGGTAGCACTGAGTCCTTGGTAATATTTGGAGCATAGTTGGCAACAGCCACTGCATAGGCATTGTTTTTCTTAATGACAGACGCTTTTTCTTTTTTCTATTGGAAGACAGCAGGAAGTTAAATATTTCATGTGTATTTGCCAGAATAGACTTAATAAAACATAACTTCAAAAGTAAAAGAAGCAAATGAGCATATTAAAATAAATACCAGGAATACCATACTGATAAATTAAGATATAAAGAAAGACATTTCCAGTGTATCCAAAAAGAAGGTAGAGATGATATAATATTACTCTTGCACCATCAAAATGCCCTACTGAAGTATTGTGAGGAAGTGTCTGTTACTGTGATTGTAAGCATACCTGGAAAAGAGTAGGTCTTTCTCAAGTGACTTTGCATCTGTCTTCTTACAACTGAATTGCAAGATCATTACAATGTTTTCTGTGAAAATTACCCATCATTGTAGTAAAATTAAAATTGGGCCACCCTTCTCTCATAAAACTAGCATCACTATTATTTGGACATATCTTAACATACCACTAATAAATAAATGAATTTCAGTTGAGGGTATAGATTTTTAGAGAGACTCTGGAGAAATAAGTGTTTACATACATAGGAAGACTCCAGACTGATAGTTTTAGAACTGAGCTGAGATTTAGCCCTAGAACTATTTCTGTTTTTAATAAATTACTGTTTAAAAAAATGCATAACAATGATGAAAACACGAATAAGAACCTGAAAAACAGCAGAATATAAGAAGAGTGAGATGGAATTAAAATAATCCAATGAAGCTCAGCAAAGGGAAATATAAGTCCTGCACCTAGGGAGGAATAACCTATGCACCAGTGCAGGCTGGGGCTAATGTGCTGGAAAGCAGCTTTGTAGAAGAAGCCTGGGGAGTCTGGGTGGACACCAAGTTGAGCACAAGCCAGCAATGAACCCTCGCACAAACAAAGGCCAACAGCCTCCTGGGCTGCATTCCAGAGAGTGGTGCCAGCCCAGCAAGGGAAGTGATCGCTCCCCTCGACTCAGCTCTGCTGAGGGCCATCTGCAGTGCTGGATCCAGTTCTGTGCTTCCCAGCTCAAGAGAGATGCGGACACAATGAACCAAGTCTAGTGAAGGAGCACAAAGACGATTTAAAGCCTGAATCTTTTGAAATATAAAAGGCCGAGAGAGCTGGGGCTCTTCAGCCTGGGAAAGAGAAGGCTCAGGGGGAATCGTATCAATGTATATAAATGTCTGACGAGAGACAGTAGAGAAGATTAGACTTTTCCCAGTGAAATCCAGTGGAAAGACAAGAGGCAATGAGTACAAACTGAAATACAGAATATTTTACTTAAACATAAAAAAAACCCCAACTTTTGCTAGAAGCTTGACCTAGCACTGGCACAGGTTACCTAGAGAGGCTGTGGAATCTTCATCCTTGCAGATATTAAAAAAAGAAAAAAATCTGGATAATGACCCTGAGAAACCATCCCTAGCTGACCCTGCTGGCACTCGGGGAGATAAATTTGATGCTCTCCAGAGGCCAATTCACCAATTCTGTGTTGTTGTGGGATTGTGTATGCTTTCAAAGGGCTAAAGTTCAACCAGGGGCAGTTCAATGGAGAGTCCATGAGTACACATAGGCACAGGGATGTATAGGGAATGAATACCAGCTTGGGGTTTTAGATCTATACATAGGTACACAAACTAGCTCTGCAATAAGACTGTAATGCTATAAATTGGTCCAGGGCTTTGCAGCAATCTCAAACTAAGGAATTTCTAATAACCTACAGGAAAGAATGGAAGGCAGTTTCTCAGAAAGCAATATATATTATTTAAATATATATAAATATAACATATATTACATATATATAAAATATGATAATATAATGTAATTTAAATTATATGTATCTAATTTAGAGACAAGGAAATAAATATTAGATTTAGTCCATCTCTTCCACAAAATACAGAACTAAGCAGATGAAGAAATGGTTAACTTCTGGATTATATAAGAAATCATCAGCTGTTGGTTTGTTTTCATTTTTAATGTAATGGAAGTGACACAAGTAAGGGAATTCCTGTGACATTTCTCATACAGGTGCATTTCAATTTTTTACTTCCACTTGGAGGCATCTATTCCGTTTGCAATTTTGGTTTCAAATTATATCCAATTTGATATTTATCTGGGCCATCTAAAAATCTTGCTAAGATCTTCATGGTTATATGTTGTTCCCAAAATACCTTGTCTTAGGAGATGATGTCACATAAAAAAGAGAAAGCGGGAATCAGTTGGGAATTCAGCATTGTTCCTTATTGACTGGAGTGTCAAAAATAGTTGATCAAATATGTAGCTAGTACCTGCACCTGCTTTCCCGTGACAAAAATTCCATGTCAACAGCCCTTAGACAAGAATTTCCATATAATGTGAATACAGATGACTGTCACTGAGGAAACATATTCCATTTTAATTGGAGAAGAGTAAGCCTGGCTTTAGGTGTAGAGATGTATTCACCAAAAGAAAAAAAAGAGTAACTTACCAAATTGAATTATGAGAGGAACACTTTAATTAATCTATAACTCCTTCCTTTCAGACAAAATTAGTGTGTTTTTAAAAGGTATCTGTAATACTATTAATGAGATCTTCATAATAAGGCTCCACCATATTTTCGTATGAGAAACTCTGTTAAAAGCTTAGCTTTTTGTTAAGTCAGTTTGAAGAAAGTAGAGAACTGGACACATGAATGGTGTATAAATCTTAGAATGTAATACATAATATTGTCACTCCCAGGGAAGGAATACTGTCTAGCTGATAAACAGCTGCCACTCCTAAGATCATGAGACCACACTGTTGAACAACTTTAAAGGAATAACCAAAGGATGATCAGAGAGTTTATAAGAGCTCCCCACATATTTACAATGCCAGGGCAACGTGCCAGTCTGAAGAGCTTCATTCATGACATGCTGATAAACTTGCAGTGATTTGGTATCTCCCTCTAGCAGGAGGGAACAGATCCTGAAGTTATGAATAGCTCATGCCCTTCCAGAAGTCACAGGGAATTATGAAGACCTCGAATTCTCCTTCACAATTAACTAAACATTCAGCTTCTTTATGCACTCAAAATGGTGAGAAATCAGTTAAGGAAACCTACTTCATACTTACTATAATAATTTAGGAAGCAAATAAAATTCTATCCTATTTTAAGAAAAATTGCTGAAATCTGTGTATTTATCAGAAGATGTCTGTTTTCATTGGTAAAATCAAGGAATGGGATAGGACAAAATTATGTAAGTCAGTCAAAATGAGCAAGATTTAATATTTGTTCTGTGTTATAACAATGCTAAATTGCAAATAAACAAATTTAGGTGTATCACCAGCTCACTCTGTTCATGAAATGAGCAATTCCATCAGGTTAAAACTTCTTCATGCTATCACACCTGCACCACTATAAAGACCAGAAAATTAAGGTGTGACTGTGTTTCTGTGTACACAAAGCATCAACACATCACAGGTGAAGAATTTTGTACATTTGCTATCTAAAGTAGTTTTAAAAATTATGTCTAGCTATCATTATGTGTAAGTTTCAGAATATTGGAAATGTTCAGAAATTCTAGATTTTGTTATTCATAGTCCTTATATATATAGGCATTAATTTGTTTTACCAAACCTTACGTACCACAAAAATTAATATACATTATATCTTTATTTTCTTTTTTCCTATTTCAAAGTCAATTGCATTAAAAAGTTAAAAAAAAATCAACTGATATTTTATGGATTAAATTTTATGAATAACCAGATAAACAGTTGTGTCTGAGGAGTCAAAAAACCAGACAGTTCCCCCCAAAAAAAATTCTTGATAACTAAATCTGGATTAATGAGACCAAATTAGATTAGCTACATAAGGTCAAATATATTTCTGTTTGGAACAGAAAATATATCTACATTATTGTGATTTAAAGCATCTTTTTTATGTAGCAAAATGTCAAAACAATATATTACAGCTGGTTTAGGTAAATGACTGGAAATAGGACTATTTCCTTAGGACTTACCTTATCATTCACTACACTTTTTCCATCCCAGGCCCATCCTCGTTTTGTGAAATAATTTACAGTTGCAAATTCAATTAATGCAGAGAATACAAATGCATAACAAACAGCAATAAACCAATCCATAGCTGTAGCATATGCTACTTTTGGGAGTGAATTTCGAGCACTGATGCTTAGTGTTGTCATTGTCAGCACAGTTGTTACACCTGCAAGGGGACACAAAAACACAACATCAACATTTTCACTTGGATTTTGAATCTTAGCAAAAATGAACCAAAAAATATTATGACACGTTTTTGAAACACTATGGAAAATATTTTTATGTAAGTTGGTGAAAAACATTGCTAGAATTATATTAAAGGTTGTATCTGGATTTTCCTTTGAAGTAATTTGAGTTCAATTTCTTACCTAAACTTTCCTTTTTTTAATAATCTGATGCTTTTACTTACAGAAAATATTTTTTTTAAACCATCAGGGCAGGTAAGGAACAAAATTAACATTTCTTAATAGATTCATAATATTTAGCAACATTAGAGTAATAAGGATGAATATGTTAAGGTTTGGTAGCTGGCTTCACTGCAATGACTGCAGGTCTGGCACCCATATTTACTGAAATTACCACACAAATACACCTTTGTTATAATTTTTTTTGTCTGGCCAGTAACTGTCTTGCTATTTATTCAGTGACATAGTTGAAGACATAAACAGGGTAAGTTTTCATCCAGGTAACATGGATTGTGTTCTAGAACAGCATTGATTTGAAATGACAGGTTATTATAACTTTATTATGTGTCAGAAAACAACAGCTGGTGATCCAGGAAGACTGTTCATTCACTGTGGCACTTACTAAAAGAACTTTGCAGTACTTTTTACATAATGAGGACCCACTAAAAAAAAAAAAACCCTCCTAAAAAATCAGGGGAAAAGTTACATGGGAGGAAAGGAAGAGAACATTTTTCTGAATCAGATTTAGCAAGGAGAAACCCACAGCCATAAACACAGTCTCCATTCCTTAAGTAAATCAGTTCTCCTACCTCAGGCTGAATCATACTTAGACAAACTAAACGATTCCCTTTGTGGCACACCATTAAGTATGTCTCCAGAATTAAAAGCGACACAAAGTGATATACTTAGCACAGATCAGCAAACCTACACTTCATTATGACAGGAAAAGGAGATGCCATGGTAGAAATATTAGTAACAGCACATCACAGCTTCAACAAATACACACTCATGAAATTGTTGTAGGAGGCTTCCCAAGAGAAAGTAAAGTCATTCTCCCTAAGCCACATCTTCTGCTGTCAGCAATCTTTCACCTGGGTTCTGGAGGATCGACATAGCTCTGATTTTCCTTCTGCTACAAGAGAAGAAGCAATTTTAACCACTGTGTGAAAGGGAAGAGAGGCAGCAATTACAACTACTGAGACCTCCTCAGGCTTCACAATTTTCATCCCTGCAGTAAAGAACCTCCATCTCTGAAAGTGCTACAAAGGGTGACAAAGCAAGTCTCAGTGGACACAGCCTCAGTGGTTTCAAATGTCTTTGCAGCAGGGAAAACAAGGCACGGATGCATCCTGCTGAGTCACACAGTATCCAGACACCTCAGCAAACATAAATCTCTAATTGCTGTTTTTCAGCCCCCATAAATTAAAGAAGTGGATTGGACCTGGAATCAGCCATGACACTATTGGAATCTACTAGCCTACACAATGAAAAGGAAGCAGCTATCATACTGCATGGTATGAAAATGTGTAGACAAAATATATTTTGTAAAGAACGTAGTCTTTCCTAACACTTAAACAGTGTATGGCTTAATTGTTTTCAGCACCTCAGGGAAAAGACAGCCTGAATTTATCACATGTAAATCTTTACTCTGGTCCTGAGCTGCAGATAAATCATTATAATTATACAGAAGTATCAGTAAAGTGAATGTTTCTCAGATATAAGGTGACCTTATCCACATGTAAATATATACAGTTTCTAAGGTACTGCTCTGTTTAAGTCCCACTTTATAGAATAAATTAATCTTCTGGAAACCCCATTGACTTCTTCAGAAATCTGATTTAAGATTTTTTGCTGACCTTTCCTAGTCTAGGTTAAAACATTGTGAATTTATATCTTGTATCTTGCTACCACTTGACAATTTCTCTAAAACGTTCGGCAAGTTACACCCCTTTGTGACCCAAATGCTAATGAAGCAACGCGCTGTCAGACCATTGCCAACACACTTTCGTTTTTTCCTTCACTCTATAAAGTCAGTGATGTTCAAGCTACCACAGTAATTTAACCTGAATTGAGTGGGAAAAAATTGGACAGAAAATTTAATCTGTAATACCTGTCAGTTTAGAATTCTCTAGTTCTTTTATATTGCTATTATTTTTCAGATAAAAGACATGATTTTGCACAATAAAGTTAATTTGAAAAATCAATATTATCAAGTCTCCTTTATGAAAAAGGACTGAATGGAAATAACCTGCCTCCTTGCCACTGCCAAATCTGAGAGGACTGAAAAGTTATTAATGTGGAAGAACATAGTCAACTTGTAAAATAAAACTCATTTATTTAAAAAAGATTTAACCTAAAACCCCAGAAAGCCCATACACTGACCAGATCAAAATAATTTCTCATTGCTTATTTAATTCACAACACTAGTATATAGTAGTATAAAGCACAGCAAGTAGATTGTACCCCTTCAATGAAGTAGTCAAAAAATATTTAAAAGGCTATGTAAAGACTGCATGATATCTCACTATGATGTAGAAAAAACACAGTTTACATAAAGGTCAAGAGCTATCTTCTATAGCCCAGCACCCAGCAGATATGGCAACTGAATTGATGCCAGAAAGAAATAGCCAGGTATTATTTTTTTAAGGGATCTTGGGCAGTCATCACTTTGTCTTTGAAAAAGATCCAGATAATAAACCATTAACATATCCTCTCTCCAAACAAGACCAAGCACTTTTTACTTGACAGTAAACACCCTTACATGGTTCGTTCTCAGCAGTGCAGGCCTATAAAGCTAAGTATCTTCTATCACTACAGGTTTATCCATTCAAGCCAAGAAAAGCTATTTGATTGCCTGATTTTTTTTTTATGGTGCAGCTTTTGAAACAGCATCTGCTTACTGGAGAGAGAAAATCCACCTCCAGACCTGAAAATTCAACATTTTTCCCTGGCACTAAACTTTTGTCTGTGGAAAATACCAGTTCTGTTATGCTTACAACAGTGGAAGAGATAACCCAAAAAACTAGAAATATCTAACTAAAAAAAAAAGAGTGGAAATTGGAGGAGCTAGCACATATATATTAAAGTAAAAATCTGTCATGATGACTCGTTTATGCCCACATTTGTATGCAAAAGTCAGGCTATCCCTTGACAGGGACAAATTTTTGGACCCCAATTTCACTTCTTGTATATCAACTGATTTTTCTAATCTGAAGAGACTTTAGTCAATCATATCTTAGCCTTCCTGTGCTAGAATATGAACACCTCCTTTGAAAGTGAAAGTTAATTAAAGAGCTACCAAAGCACATTTCTGTAACAAAAGAGGTACTGCAACTTTGCAAATAATTTGTACAAAATGTTTTTAATGTACTCTATTCCTTGTAATTTCCTCCCACTATTTTATCCTTTAATCACAGAAGTTTGCAAAGTTACACATAATGGTTGAAGAACACATCACAAAAGGATTGATAAATTACTTTTTTTAATTAGGAAGTTAATTTCATTTTTCTATTTTTTAACAGCAATTGCAAATGTGTTTTGGTAATTAGATATCCCATCCTAGTCCAAAACCCAAATAGATTCACAAATAAAAATAACAGCAGAAAGAAAATATTGTTGACCATTTCAGAGATACTGATTATTACTTCATTTTATTACTCCAAGACCAAATTAGGTTAGAGGTATGAACAAAAGCTTAAAAATTCTGGATGTAGCATGATTTTAAAGTATTGCACCATAGCATTTAGCTACAGACCATATTGTTTGCTTTTATTTGCGCAGTGCATGTGTTACTTGAGAATGCAATACAAAAGGAGTGTACTGTGATTTTGCTTGAACACCAGGAGGTAAGTCTGAACAACTGAGAACAATTGAAAGAAAGTCTCAACAATTGAGAGAAAAATTACAGAAAATAGCTCAAGCGCTCTGTCTACACTTTTTACTAAAAGAACAACACAAAACACCTTTTTTAAATAGCATGGGAGGCAAGAACCAGAACATAATTTATTTCCCGAAAAGTTGAATTCAGTCAGCCAGGTGAGCTACATATCCATATGGTGCAGCTGGTGCTGTGCTGCTTCAGTGTATCAATGCTGTGCAATAGAACAAAATTCCCCAATGAGCAACAGACAAGCTTATTCCCAAAGCCAAATGGCAAGTGCTATTTAACCCAACTCCAGTAAAAGTTGCATGCAATTATGCCACCACTGGGATATGAGCTAGTATGTTCACACATCACTGAGCTTAGGAGACTTATTAGTTTGTTTGCAGGCAGCTGAGTCTCTTAGGGCTAGGTTTCCACTGCCCACTGCCTACCACTCTATTATTATAGCTACATTTAGCAGAAATTCCCAATTAAGAAATCATAAACTGAGTGTGAGTGTGGGGTATCTAAAGGCAAAAAAAGATTATCTGCAGCATGTGAAAGGAGAGAAGAATAAAGACAGTTGAGATTTTTTCAATGAAATGGGAAAAGGTACTTTGTACATATAGAATTGTTCAAAAGGACAAGTCTCCATCACTCAATTCCCATGTAAAAATAACCAGAGAACAAATCTGAACTTTTCTTGGGTTCCTCTTTCTGTAGTGTCACAATTAAACAGTTGCTGTAGGTTTGCATGGGAAGGTTTTGGTAATGGGGGGGCTACAGCAGTGGCTTCTGTGAGAATCTGCCAGGAGCTTCCCCCATGTCTGAGAGATCCAAGGCCAACCAGCTCCAAGAGGGACCCACCACTGCTGGCCAAGGCCAAACCCAACGGGGACACTGGCAGTGCCTCTGGCATGACACACATAAGGTGGAGAAAAAACAATATTGAGCAGAAGCAATTGCAGCCAGAGAAGACAAGTGCAAACATGTGACAGAAACAACTCTGGAGACACCCAGGTCAGTGGAGAAGGAGAGGGAGGAGGTGCTCCAGGCACCAGAGAAGAGTTGCAGCCTGTGGTAAAAGCCACGGTGAGGCAGCTGTGTCCCTGCAGCCCACAGAGAGGTCCATGGCGGAGCACAGATCGACCTCCAGCCCACAGAGGACCCCATGAACGAGCAGGTGAATGCCTGAAGGAGGCTGTGACACTATGGGAAACCTGGGCTGGAGCAGGATCCCAGCAAGACCTGTGGCTCCACAGGGGACCTGTGCTGGAGGAGTCTGTTCCTGAAGGACTGCACCCCATGAAAGGACCCACATAAAGAATAAGTGAAAACAGACACAGAAACGCAGAGTTAGAATAAATTATCACAGTGAACTGACAAAACATGGCTATGTTAATTTAAAATTCTGCATCTTGGGCAATATACTTAATTTTTGTTCATTTAACAAATGAACAGTTAACAAAGAGTATATACCTAACTACACTTATTTTATCATTCTCATTGATACTCCATGTGGGTTAAAACACAGATAATTGTAGCACTAAGAAAACTAATTTCTGATTTTCTGTCACCTGCATCTGATGCTACTATTCAAATACAGGTGATGCTTCTAAATGCTGTGACCCATTAAAAATGAAACAAGAATCCAATAAGCTGCACAGGATTAGTTTTGCTAATATTGTTGACACTAAATGCATAATAATAAACACATTACTAAATGAAACAGATTGTAATCTTGCACTAAATGAAGGCATTATGAACCAGGCTTATTCTCTTTCATTAAGAATGCAATCAAATGCTTTTCAGATTTATCTGCTAGAGAAAATACATTCAAGACTTATTTAATCAATGATGACAAAACTTTCTTCTTCCAATAATTTAAAGCAAAGTTGAAGCAATATAGCATTAGGCCATAATTCATTTGGGATAGGATAGGTCAACAATATTAAATAGATGCCATAAAGAAAAGGGATTAAAGAGCTCAACTAAGCCTCATAATAACAATCCCTTAATGTTAACCTGGAACTTGAAACTACTTTGCAAGAGAATAGAAAGGGAAAAGTAACTTCTTTCACACACGAAATAATATATGCTAGGCAATGCTTTGAATAACTAGAAGTTATGTTTCTTTGAAAGGAACAGTATTTCAGCAGTTAGTCCTTGGCTCTCAAGAAGGTCCTTGAAATAAATTTCACATTGATTTTCTTGGATTTTCAAAAACCCTTTGTCAAAACCAGTAACTTCTGTTTAATTATATTTCAATGTTTATATACATATACAATGCAAAGATGGGTATCTAGGCAAGTGACTACTCCACATAAAAAATAAAAATTAGGTACGATCAATAAAAATGTAAAGGAATATCCCCTACAGTTTTTATATTCCCTGCTGAAAGCAGCTTGTTTTATTAACTTAACTGTAGTATGGGCTTCTTTTGTCACTGGATGAAGTCTACCTGAAAGCATCACCCAGATGAAACCTTGAGTGTACCTGTCCAGCTCTAATTGACAAGAATAATTCAGTACAAAAACCAGTAAAGAGCAATAGATGAACTTAGTTATGAAACTCTTGACTAAATTCACATTTTTGTAACACATTCAGGCAGGAGACCAGAGGGTATCAGAAATCCCAGTGACAACTGCTGTCAGTAAGTATGGAGAAAGACTGGGAGATCCACCTGAGGCTGTGTATTTAGAGAGTCCATTGTCAGCTTATGCTGACAATCTCATCTAGAGTGTGAAAGAATGCTAAGAAATAGCTCCTCAGGGAAAATCCATCCTAACCCAGTGAAAAAGACTAAGCCTAAGGAGCAAATACTGCATGCTGGGGCTAAGGTTTCTGCGTCAGGCAGAGCCTAGATGTGTCTTGTTTCCCTGGGTTCAGGGTGCCAGTCTAAGCTGGTCTGGAGGGGACAGAGCCCTGAGTGGCACACAGGGAGCACACCTGTGTGGCAGGAATAAAGCACTAGCATAGAAATGCTATGTCTGCAATAAACCCATCGTTTTTAGTAAACAGATTTGAGGTTTCGTGTCACTGAGTGGTGTGGCTCTGTTCTTACAGCCCTCCTACGCACTTCCCTCAAGACATCCTGAAGCAGGACACTTCATTATCCACATTATACTAAACCCCAGGAGAGCAAAGCAGCAGGCTGCCATGCAGATAAAACTCATTTCTAAAGTTAAAAAAAAAAAAGGAAAATAAAAAAATCAAGAATAAGAAAGAGGTGTGCAGGAAGAGACATATTTCAGGAAAATTATCCTAGGGCCTTGTTATGGATGTAGTGCCTTGTTAACAGTGACACAGTAACAGAAAGTGCATTTTAGGAAGAGCAGATGTGAGATTTTTTTGGAGACACCTGTTATACTGTCCTAAATGTATAGGAGTTGGTAGAGAAAAGGGCAAAGACAGAGATATAGAAGGATTTGACAGTGTACTTGCAAGGCTGGAAAACAGGAACGTGCATTATCATAAGAAAAAATAGATAAATTCACAGAAGATTTTGAAGGCCCAAAAAAAAAAAAAAAAAATCTTCCTGATAGCTGCCTGGAAAACCATGGTAGAATTCTGGTCCCATTGAAACCACTGACCTATTTCATCTGACTTCAATAAGGTTCATATTCAAACCTGCAATTTTCACAGTGCTTTGTGTGGCATTTTCTCTACCAGGAGCAACAGTAAATGCTTTGTTGTGCATCATACTTAATATGCATTTGAGTTTGGCCTATTTTTTGAAGAGTGCATGGTGTTTACTGATGACTAATCATACCATTTTATGCAGCATTTCTGATGGCTGATTCCACACAGACATTAATTTTATTGCGCTAATCTCTTTCTCTTTTAAAGCAAACAAACGAAATGAACTTTGTTTTGCAAATAAGAAAGACATTTGTTTCTTTACTTAAATAGAGAGCAAAACCTTATTGCAAGAGAAACACCATTATATTGCTCTGTTGAAGCTATTTGCTGCCACATAGTACTCTCCAATCTGAATTAGTGAAAAAGTGTTGCCCAAATCCCCAAAATAGGGTTTCTTTAAAAGAACTGCAGCTTGAAAAGTTTAACACAAATAATTCAACAAATTCAAACTTAATTTCCTTAATTTACAAATAAATTTAGATGTTTGCTTGTCTACCAAGTACCAGAATACTTGGATAACATCAAGGTAAGTAAGATATTTCAGAAAATCATCTAAAGTTATTAATTTTCTTTTTAAATAGAAACATTATCATCTTTTCCTATTCTGTAATTTTTTTTTTCCTCTTAAAGGAGTCAAGGATATATGGGGACAGTTTTCTTGTATGTAATAATTTCCAAAATCTTTGGGATTCTCAGGAGATGTGTAAACTGCAATTGAAAGGTGTTTGGACAAGAAATCATATCACATTCTCCAAACACTTTAACTCGAATGAAAAAGCTCTTTACTTCAGAAGTGCTTCCTAGCATCTTAAGCTGCCGCAAACAGAGCAAATGCTACTCAGTGTACTCACCAAAGACTGTCCTGGCAGGTACAGATTCTCTGTTCAGCCAGAATGACACTTGAGAGAGAATGACAGTCATGATACAGGGGAGGTAAGTCTGAATGACAAAATAACCAATTTTTCTCTTCAAGTGAAAATGAGCCGTCATTACTGTATATTCACCTAGGTGCCACAAACAAAACACAATGAAACAAAAGGTTATCATCTTAAGGAAGTCCATTTCTTTGATAAGAGAAAGTTTGCTACATTTATGTGAAACAAATGTTCTGCGGTTATATTGTACCAAATGTACTTTGTAATAGAAAGCATCCTACAGAATATAAGGAAGATTTTGAGTACAACTGTATCTTACTTAATTAGGATTCAACACAGAGCCCCAGACAGCATGTAAAAAACAGTTACTGAGGACAAGTTCACCTCTGCGATCACCAGTTAATCATAATTTGAAAGAATCAGTAAAGTGCTGTTTTGTGGTACTCATACAGTACATTGACTATGCCTAATAGATCACATTTTGCAACTTTTTTTTCCAGTAGCCTTTAACACCACCTGAAATATAGTCTTCACAGCTAGTAACTGCCTTTCCCTCCAAAGTATCTTTTACTAACCTGTACTTGATTTAACTGTCTCTTTTCCAATTGTTTGGCCTAAAAGATCATACTGATTCAGTCTTGAGCCATCTGGTGCCACCTGCACTGAATCTGAAGCGTTGTAAGTCCAAATGTATGTCACTTCGGAAGTTGTGTATGCATCTGTGAGAAACAAGGTTAAATATTTCATCAGCAATTTAAATTAAACAGCTTCCATCAAAAGTCACAGAATTACAAGAGCAACTTATTTTTTATTTTTCAAATAAAAACTTGCCCCAAAGAAATTAAAATATATGGTAAAAAATACCTTTGCCCTGGTACCTCATCCTGCCTACCCTCTTAAATCTCACTAATCACCACCATTTGGGGGGACACATTGGCATTAAACAGGCTGCTCTCTCAATACATTAATGATCAAACATACATTTAGCCTGGCGTCTGCTAAGATAAACTAGTATGAAAGCAGATTAATGCTGACTTTTAAACAGCAACAATGCCTCTCCAGTAAGTAAGAAAGAAAAAAAAAATTAGTATGTCCTGAAAGTTTTTCCAGTCTAATATCCTATTAACAAATGGAGTATGAAAGGAAAAGGGTAAACCACTGATGGAAGAAGTTGTGTGTTCATTTTGATTGACTGGGACAAGTACATTTTAAATCTTACACCATAATTGCAGTGCAATTAAAAAGTAAAGCATCATTACTGCTGGTCTGCAAACATTTTCACTTGAGAAATCTCTAGAGGCTCAGAAAGTAGCTTCTTCATGCAACTAGCCATAAATTGCATGACTAACAAAATCTAGCAGGTGGGTAGCAAGTAGAGATTTTTAACACTTCCCATCTCTCGTTCTAGCTTTCCATAAGAATATCTCTGATTTAATGCAAACCAGCAGTATGGCAAATTGTTGATTTGCCCCCATTCTCGTCACTGTCAGCTAGACTTATTAAAAAGATTAAAGAAAAGCAATACATTAAGCTAGAGCTTCTCCTATACATTCAGTTTAGCTTTTCTCTTATGTATAAAAAGAGACGTTCATACATACTGATGATCCTCCCAGCAATGTAAGATTAGCAGCATATGAAGAGCTGTGACAAATATATACCACTGGCCTTAGTTAAACCAAAATCCTCAGGATTCCTGCTTACTTTCACCACTATTCATCATTCAGATTCTATCCCAGAATAAAAGCTGAAAAATGCACAGTTGTCTAGAAATGAGTCCCAGGTAAAGAAATAAAATATGTGTGAAGCCATTCAAAATGAACAGAAATAAGAGTCCCCTGGGTGTGCCAACAGGCTGGAGCACAGGTGACTTTGAGGGAAATGAAAGACAGTTTTTGTAAAATCACATTGCTCACATTGGGAATTACCCTGATTATTAGAAAACCATAGGTGAAGAATAAATAATAAGCTGGTAAGAAGAAAAAAAAAGACAAAAAAGAAGTGGCTCCCACAAAGTCTAATATACCTAGTCATAAGGGTTTCCAACCTAAAAATGTACATGAAGAAAGTAGCTTTTTGGCCTGAGTATGAGTTTCATTATTACAGGAGTTTTCAAGTTGCTTTGAGACTATATATGAGTCTCTTTTTCCTGCAATATCTTATAAATCAAACATATCTTGCTGGGCACATACATGTAAATATTATTATTCAGTAGCTGATTTTGACTAACATCTCTGGTGTTAGTTATTTAGGCTGCATTATTTATTACAAATACAATATTTGGGTTTCAAGAAAAGGATCCATGATGTAAATAGTATTAATTCTAATGATCTTTTATCCCCATAGCTAAGATTTCCCTCAAGCATGGAAACACCATCAGAAGCGCAGGCTCAGTTTAATTTGCTGCAAACTCCAAAATATCACAATGGAGAGAGTGTGCACAGTGCTATGACAAGTATCATGTGGTTAATGATGTCCTTAGTAGCAGCATATCCCGTTTTGTATTCTGTGGTTGCTACAGTTATTGCAAATTCAGCTAGAATTTATAGGTTTAAACTTGTTTCTTCAAAAAAAGGAAAAATTTCCTCTCCTGGGCGCAACAGAGAAAGCAGGCTGCAGACAAAGAAAAACAAAAGAAACCTTATTGTGTACAAGATCAAGGAAATACATATAATGAAGAAGAAGAAGAAGAAGAAGAAGAAGAAGAAGAAGAAGAATAGAAGAATGTCTGTAATCGAATAAAGTGAAACAACGTTCCTGTTAAAATAGTACTAAAGAGGTCAAATTCCACCTGTCTGTAACAAGCAGATGCACTAAGGAATGAGATTTTTTATCACATAAAGCCTTTTGTTATTGCCTTCATTGACTAAGAACATACAAAATATCATTAACAATAAACTAAGTTTTTGTGTCAAATGAAAAAACCCCCTCACTGAAGTGTTTGACCTTCTCTTTGTTAATGCTACACAGGCTACATGCATCCAGTTCTGTGTTCATCAGGATGGTTTGCACACTGCAACGAAAGCAGACCAGTGCAGTGCTGATCAGGTGCAGTGTTTATGGTTAAGTGGAGCCACTAAATCTTTAAAAAACACTAGAAGACACAACACTGAACAGAGAAAGGAGATTTTGATGCGTCAGGTTACAAATTTTTTTTAAAAGTTCCATCCTGTGGTTTACATTTTACATGTAACAATGTACTGAAACAAAATTATGCTGAGAAATCTTAGATATTCACTAACCAAAGGCTGTACTTCACATTATATACTTACAGCTGCCAAATTTCAGTGGGCATGAGTGAGCATCCATGGGGAAGTCCTCCAAGTGCATTGGACATTCAGCTTGAACTGTAAGCCTAAAAAGCAAAAGATCACCATGCATTTTAGTCATTTGGCAGGACAAGAAAATCAGTTTCACAGAAATGAACAGAGTTCATGCTGATTTTGTAGATTAGATTGGAATTTTATATTAAACTAACAAGAATTTAAATCACATTTTGCTTTTCTGCCATTCTATGTATTCCTTTGAAAGGCACTTACTTATCACATCAAGTACCTGTAAAAGCTGACCTCAAAATTATGAGCAAAGGCCATTTAACGAAAAAACCAAATTCAGTAATGTCAGGTTGTCAAGAAAAATTCTTTTCTTCTCATAATATTGTGAGGTACATGAGTGTTAGTATGATTCTTAAAGACTCATTATAAAAGCATCTAAAATACTATTAACTTGCCAAAGGAATGTACTCCAGTCTTCTGAATTTAATTTTTTTACAGTTTGAATGAAAGACATAGAGAAAAAATATTTGTATTCTTTGAAAAGATTGCCGCTACTCATTCTCCCTGACCTGTGATTATTCTTTCTATTTATGTAAAGTGTGACAGTATGTTAGCAAAGTGTCCACTTTTGCTCATTTTGGGAAAAAAAGCCAGCAATATCCCAGTATGATATATGGGGAGTAGTACAGGAAAAAATAATTTTAAACAATTTCAAGAAAGCTTTTCATGGACTTCCCTATTATTTTGAATTAAGAGAAAAAGCCAGGAAAAAATCCTATGTTTCTCCTTCCTATCCTGTAAGTCTCCTCTGAGTAGAGATTTTTTTCTGTATGCCTTTCTTCCTCTCCATGTAGCCTCAAATATCAGTTATATCCTTCTGTACTCCCAGTGATACCAAGTCATTGTATTCTCTGCTATTTTTCCCCAGCCTTCCACCCAAAAATATTTCATATTTCTATTCCTCCACTCCTCAGGAATGTTTTTCTGAATTCAAGAGGCACAGAGAGAAAAGAATCAGCAAACAGCTGAAGGCAAAGGAAAGAACTGCATGAGCCTCTGATATAAATCACACAATCATTTCATGTAGACACAATAAAAATAGCTGCTTAAAATCTAGGCAGAACAGTTAAAACAGTGTACACATTAATCTCATACCCTGAGAACCAACATACTTAGAAGTAAAGAAAATGCTTAGTTAATGATAATTAACCTGTCCCAGTTTATACTTCATAGAGGTTTCAAACAGTATTTCCTATTATGTATGGTACATGATTATTATACCTTCTGGAGGAAGAGAATTTCACTCAGCTTAGCGATAATAGTTCAAATATTGATTTGAAGCCAAGCAAAAATAGAACACGGGGTCTTAATTTACTTCAAGCAAACTTTTCTGAATCTCTCCAACCACTGCATCATTCAACATCTTTAGCATTCTACCCATCAACAGTCAATACTGTGAGGGTTTCGGGGTTGTGTAGCAAAATTGGGCTTCAGGTATGCTGGCATGGCTGCACGGAAAAAGTACCACAGTACATGTTCACTTCAAAGCTCACATTTTCTATCTTACTTAGGCTGGGAGTTTTAAGTCTACATTCACAATAACTTAAATTTATTAAGTATTCTCCAAGAAAAAGAAAGAAAGTAAGTCAGGGCCTTCTGGAAATTTAGATTTAAAATTTTTTTAAGACTTCACATAGGTAACATTATTGCAAGAAGAGTAACCAAAGAAGAAATCAGTCTTATAAAAATGCTGCTTATATGTATACATGATTTTTTAATAATTTTTCATACTCTATTTTCTAAGCAAATTTAACACATTTTACCAGCTAAATATTTATCTTAGCTACTAATGAACCATAGGATGAAAAAATTAAAACTCTAAGTAAAATATTGTAATTACATATAAAGAAATAGTCACTACAGGGTAAGACATATTTTCCCTGTAGCTTTTGCTGGAAAGAATTTAGACCTTATTAACTCTTTACTAATTCTCTGTTTTATTGCCCCTGACCCTAATAATAAATTTGCTTAGGGGCTCACATAGTACAATGGCTGCACTAACAGGCAAAACTCCTATACTATTTTAATCATTCTAAGCCAGAGTTGACAAACTCTATCTGAAGGTTTCAAATCACTTTATTCAGGTGTTCAATATCTTTAATATATTACAAAAATATGACAACTGAGGTGCAAATAGGAAAACTCATCTAACTTTATCAGCCAAGAGACTTTTAATGGAACTGGAAAGAAAACATACATTTTTCTAGCTTGCCTTCTGCTTAGTGAGAAATAAAACAAAGGAAAGTTCTCCTGGAATCTTACTTAATTGTTAGATGGAAAGATCACATCAAGAAACAGCTTGAGCAGAGAACAAAGAGACATACCTCATGGTGTACAAGAGAGTCCCATCATCCTGGATTCGTAGAAGCTTGTTTGGCATTGTCATGTTATGAGCAACTGACTTCTTCCCATTGTGAAAAAATGTATCTGGGGTCCAGATTTTGCTGGCCATCAGGTTGTTCAATCTAAGAATGTTCATCGGGCCCTTAAACTTTAATCTCTCATCCTTCCATCTCTGACGGAAGAAAACATCTATTGTATACTCCTGTAATGGAATAAATATATGGGTTTTTTGAAAAATTAACACTAATCTGCTTTCTGAGAACAAAAATAGAAAAGCTCTGTTTGCAAAATCCCCTGGGTAAAATTGCCAAGGGAGAGCAACCATCACAAAAAATGGTATAATACTGAGAATAATAAACAGAAAGTCAATGCATTAAGGGCATGGCATTCTTCTTCATGATTGCTAGCTGGTTTTTTTATATTAAACTCTTTCAATATTTAGATTTCTGCATCTGATATATAAAGAAACTGTAACATGGGTAATTTCAGTAAACACAGTAAGGAAGGTAAGTAAGGAAAAAATACACAGGAAGACATTAAATAGTTCTTTCAGCATCTTCTCCTGTAGAGTAACCCAACATTTCAGGAGCATGGAGAATGGCTGAGACTGGAAGTAAGGAAACAAGGCAACCCCTAAGGGGTACCATATATACAAGGAGAATGATACAAGGAAGATTTTTCCAAAGAGGAATGTAAGGCTCTGTAGTGGATTTTATGAACAAAAGAACTATAGGCAGGAAAAATAGCTGATGATTAAGAGATGACACACCCTGTCTGGTGAATTTTACTCTGATACCTAGTCTTAGGAAGGCAGTATAGTCTGGAAAAAAAGGATGCAAGAAAAAATAGACTGATGACTCAGACCAGATGCTTGTGTCAACCAGTGCTGGGCATATCCCATCTGCTGGGTTTTGTTGCTGTTTAGTTGGTTGCTGGCTGGGGTTAAACCATGACACAAACAAACAAAAAACTGATCGAACACTGGTAATATAAATTCATCAACTATCTTGGAAATGGAACTGTAAATGGATTTAGTGTTTTGCTGCTGTCAGCACGGCATATAAATTGGATATGGAAGAGCTTAAAAACTAAATTGGAAGCAAACTGTATTTAGCGTATTGGCAGATGCTACCTTGGTGCAATTTTGTTTTGTTGGACAGGTACAAAATGGTCTCATGATTTCAAAATATTAGTATGCTGCAACAGCCTGTACTATTGCAATTGCTCTGCATGAAACATTTTCAAATAAACTATCTTTGTATGGACAAGGTCTGATAAAATTTAACCAATATAAAATTTTCAAGGGATTTCAATTTAAAAGTGACTTCAAGGAACTTATCAGCGTCTATCATTTTCTGTTGGCTCCCTTGCATGCTGATTAACAAGGCTTAAGGTTCTTCTCCATCAGTCATACAGAGATATTAAAGGAGTGCTGACTGGACAGCGACAAGTGACAGCTCTCTTCAGCTCTTTTGGTCTGTGAGCCAAAGAGCTCTGAGGACCTTTTCCAGGTCAGGGCCAGAGGCTAAGGAGACCATGTGGAATAAAGGGAAGAGAATTTTGTTATGTGAAGGAGCATGACAGGGGCAGGAGAGAAAGCAGTTCTCATTAGGAACTCTGACAAATGCAAAGAGTTATTTTGGAAATTATGGATTTATAAGTATAAACTAATCTGGCAAAAACCAGAAGCTCAGCTTTTAGCTATACCATGAGGTCTGAAACTCTGAAAATTAATTTGCTTGGTTTTCTTTAATGCCATTTTCTATTATCTCTAATATTTTAGTAATTATATCTGTTAAATACAAAACTATGAACCATTATGTATTTCTTTGATATCTACTTGATTTTGTACAGTCTTTCATCACTGCCAGAGACACTCCCTCATAACAAGTGGTTTGCTCATTTCCCTATGATAGATCACATTCAATTGTCCTCTTTTATTTGCTGATTTATATGTTGTTTTGTTTGTTAAATATCATGTGATTTAAAATCCCATTTACAAATAACAAGTTACCTATCAGTTCAGTTGCAGACCAGGGAAAGTGACAAAATGCACAATATCAGAGTGAATCAGGAGCAGCAGGGGAATATATGAAATCTGGATAGAAATACCAGGTAATTAAGGGAAAACAAGTGCCCTAAGAGCTTCCTCATGGTTTTTGTCTGAGGGGCTTTACCAATAAATCATTTTTATGGTAAGATTGATGTTTGAGGTATAAAGAAGTGGGACGAAGAGCCTGAAGGAGTAAGACTTTGAAATTCCACTGAAATTCAACAGGAGTGAGTGATATGTCCTACAGTCTCTTTTGACAAATATCCCTGCACATAAGTGATTCGAATACAAATCTGAAATTTTTTGCAATGTTTCCATCAAGAAAGAACTTCAAAAATCCTGCTTCAATACTGTCTTCCAACACACATAAAAAGAATTACAAGAGAAATAAAATAGAAAAAAAAAAAGCAGACATGAAATGCCACAAAATCAAAACTGCAACAGTTCATAAAAACCCACATCTGCTGCATGGCAACAGCTAAGAAAGTAGAATGAGCAGGAAAGAATCTGAGCTGCAGCCTTGAAAGATCCTACTGACAAATCTCTGACTGATCCTCAGGTAAGGGTTAGTGTCTCAAGCACTGCTAAGGTGATCACCTAAGGGCTTTGTCCACTATGGCAAACTTTAAAGAAGCAACTGCTCACCTGCAACCACCAAGTCTCCCCTCTCTCCCTCTCCCCAGTATGCCTCTGTGAATTCCTAGAAATCTGTACAGTAAATTAAGCCTCCTGATGGGAATTTGAGATTAGATAAAGGTCTAAGGAGAAGTAAACAAGGCTGAGAAAAATGTGTCCAAAAAAAAAGCCAACTCAGCAGACGTGCTGAAAGTAAGCTCTGGCTGGGTCTGGCAGGGGAAGACCATAGCCCCCAGACTCATTTCTGGGGTCTTCTGCACATCATCAACCATTGCAACAGATCTATGGTGTTGTAAAAGTCAGAGTAGAACTCCACTCCCCAGGAGAGGTGTTTGGACATTCTCATGTAAATCTGAACATATATTAACCCTTTGACCTCCATGTTTTATAAGCTTCCCCCCTCCCTGGCAGATCAAAACTGAGACCATCACTTTGACCAACAGACACTGAAATTACAATAATCAAGTCTTGTCATTGAATCCATGAGTAGTGGTGTCTTTTTACTTTCTTTTTTCCTTTCCTTATAAATTTTCTTCAGTGTAATTATGCTTTCTATTGCTATATTGCTATAGATAATAATAACCAAAATGGCTACATACCTCCTTTCCACTGCAACCAAAATTTTCCAAAATTAACTCATCTATATATATAAACATGGATCATGCAGTGCCATTTCACCCTAATCTGCTCCCAGGAATATATTAACAGGAACCTGTGCTACTCTTGCCTTCAGGGGTGGTTTCTAACACCATCCAGTCCAAGCTGCAGGTCTTTATTTCAGAACATCTCATTTCGATGATAGAAACCAAGGTTTGGTGGAAACAGGGAATAAACCAAGGTTTGGTGTGAATGATGATGAACACCTTCTCTTTCCATTTACCACAGTAGTAATAAAATAGTAATAGTAATAAAATCTCACCTAGTTCTTAAATAACTTATCTTTCTATACACATCTTCACATTTTTTCAAAGGAAGTATTGGGATCTCAATTTTATATGAAGGGAAACTAAGGGACAGAGGTGAAATTAATTTGCCATTGTCTACTTAAAATGATTCTGTACAGCAAAATACAACCCCTGCCTTTGCCTCCCACTGCTATATTCACTGATCCAATGTTCCCTTCTCTGCCAAATCTATTCTAGTTATGATCATGAATATCCCTATTGATGCTTACCATATAAAATAAATGAAAAAACAGGAAGGTATTGAAGTACTTTGAATATAATCAATATGATAAAAAGCCAGCATTTATCAAAAGATGCTACATAAAGATTTTAAAACTAATTCCTATTTCATATATGTACCACTCTGTGGTAAATGCTGTGTATTGTTTACTTTTCAATCAACACTAAAATTCTGTGAGAAACACAAATCTGGACTCTAGAAAAAATACTCAGATTAATACCCAATACTCATTTCATTCATTCTGCAGATATTCTCCCAGGTAAAACAACTGTACTATCTCTGGACATGACAAAACCGCTCTCCAGTATACAGTGCAGTATCTCCACAAAATCACAGGAGCATAGTTCTAGGTCCTCAGAGGACTCCTGTGATCATTTCCAGACAAGAAATGTCTCATGTTGTGTCTTCCTACTGTGTTATGTCTAAAATGGTGCTTACACAGCTAGACTCTAACACAGTACAATTAACATAATCTTTCAAATGTGTATTTATACCACCTTACGTGAAATTTTAGGCACAGACAATGAGATTCTTACCACAGTTTTAAGAAGCACTTGACCCTCTGCCAGTTCAATGATCAGAAGAATAAAATGGTGAGGAAATTTCATTCCTCTTTTAATATGCAGTGATTTGCATAAGAGTATGCACCATAAAAAAGACATTAGGATCTCTGGCAGAAGCTTTAACTGACCTGAGTATAAACAATTCCTCCCCACTACATCTTATTTGTTTTTTGCTAAGGCCAGATTTGTATGGAAAAATTTCAAACACAAAAAATGTGCTCTCATTCTTTCAGATAATGGTTGGCAGATTTTGGCAGTTTTAGTATCTGGAATAAAGATGGAAGTGTTCCAAATATCTCAAAAATTGTAATGTCCATTAGCAAGCAGTATTGTCCTGGAGCAGACTGAACATTTTATTAATTACCTTCTGCAACACAGCATTTTGTTTAATGAGTAGTTCAAGCCAGAGTTCCTCATTCCCTACTTGTAAAGATTTTTCTTACTCAATTTTCTGAAGTATGTTTGTCTTTTTCAGGGCCTCCTTAAAGCCATTAACTGACACACATATATAACCACAAAAACAAATTTTAAATACTGTAAAATAAAAAACTTTGTGGGCAGACCTTTGCATGGTGCAGATGGCAAACACAAGGGCTAACACCCTACAGCAGTCTGTATAACCTAGTTCATCACTGTATGGCTTGGCTTTACCCAGGCCCATCTACCAGACTGGACAAACAACCCATCTCGCCTTCCACTTATCTCTTTTCTAAAAACAGCTGATTGTCTAACAATTTGAGGACTGAAAGAGCTCTTCTCTGAACCCCCTCACTGCTCCAATCACAAGCATTGACTGTTCATGCTCTGTACAAGCACTTACTCTACCTGTGTATATCAATATCAAACCTCACTGCACAGATAAATAAACTGAGTCCATTTCCTCTTCTCCTAAACTTACCTTCTGATGTGTACACAACACAGAAGATAGAGGGACATAGCAGACAGACAGAAATTCCCTTCAGGTCTTTCAGAGTGTGGACCTTACATACTAGTGAATAGAATCCATGAAAATATTCTTATGAAGGAGCATTGTGGTTTGAAACTGCATTTTTAGGTTTTTTTTTATCAAAACGCTTAACAGCCCTGTTAAAAACTGAAACACTATGCCATCACTGCATTTCAAAGGAAGATATATTAATTTTAAAATACATAAGTAATGTCTGCCAGATACATGTGACCTTTAATACTATCAAGAATATGTGGAATATTTCTAGGGAATTGCAGCATGATTTTTCTCTATTCGAAGAACTTCTTTCAAGTCTTTTATTTCTGCCTAATCTGTCAACTTCAGTCATTTTTGTCTAAGCATTTAATCGAAACATGAAGTATTAAAAAAAATCTGGAAAAAATGTGTTTAACCAGTTTGAATGATAGTGTCTAGGGAAGAGAATGTCGTTCTATGCAAATCCGTTTATGAAAGAGACCTTCTCTGAATAATTTTCTCCCTCTTTCCAGATACCTGATGTAGAGTAAACTCTGAGTCAAAAAGAAGCACTGAGGAGGGATAAGAGAGGCATGTTAAAGATATGAACAGGGATAACTTAGAAAAGAGACTACGGGACATAATACCCACTGCTGGCACTAAAAATAAAAACACGTCTCATTATCCATTTTTTTATTCAGACATTGAAAAAGAGCAACCCTGAAACACAACGGATGCCTGGTGCCAGGAACAGGAATCCAAACAAAGGTACAGAGAGAGCTAATGCCAGTGACGGGCTTGGACACAGCCTCTGACAAATCAATCTCCAATATTGATCCACTTGGCAGGACGTTGCACAAAGAAAAAGCCTTCCCAACAGAATAAAAGGACAGAAACTCAGCAAGAGATCATGTGAGACATTCTCATCAAAATTTCAGTGTATGGATTTAACTTGCAAAGGCAATGACCTGAGGCAATAATAAAAGGGAATAAAGCAACAAATTTATTGACTTTCAGAAACATAACAATTGTAAAAAGACAGCCTAGATACTCCCCAATGCTCCCCAATATCCAAAAAGTCCAAGTGTATTTATCATTACTTCCAGTCTTTAGTCTTCTGTTACTGAGTTCAGATAACTACATAAAAGTAAATGCAGTACTTTTTTTTTTAATCTTTGTGAAAAAAAAAAAATCATCTTGATGCATTTCCTTATTCTGTCCAGATTTACGTATCATACTACCCCTGCAGAGCTTCTCTTAAGTAAAGGAATTCTAGCTAATAATTAGACTTTGAAACAGCTAAAAATAAGTGTCATAGAAAAAAAACCCAAAACAAAACCTGAAATACAAACTAGAAATCTGGAAAAAAACCCAAAAACCAAAAAACAGTGAAAAAGAAGTAGGGTTCCAAGTTCAGTCACTATCTCTAAAGAACCATCCTCCATTGTAGTGAGGAATGCTGTGACAACCCTTCTGATCATTTCTGTATTTGACTTTCATTCTTCATTGCGATTTCATTATATTCTGGCTGTATTTGAAAAATCTGAAACATTTACTGACATTTCAATTGAAAACTGACAAGATGGAAGTGTGTGTAGCGATGAACTAGCTGTGTATGACGATCTCTACAGAGAAATGTTCCTGTTTCTTGACTTCAAAGTGAAAAACTGGAGGTCTGCTATGAAGAAACTAGGAAAAGTTGTTCACAAACAACTTGGGAACAAAGACATAACCACAGTAAACAAAACTCCCCAATAACAATGAAAATCTAAGACTGAAAGTAGAAATACAAGAGTTTCAGAAAGCCTGTTAGTTTTAATGTTCAAGCTAAACTGATTCAAGTCCTGCCACCTACTAACTGCATGTTGTAGGAAAGCAGGAAAGATGTTCCCAGTGACAATTAGAAAGACTGATCTGAGGCAAAATTTGCTAAATCTTGGCAAAGCTTTTTTCACAGCAGACCTTATATAAAGGGTCTAACTACCACTGTAGTCTGTCTTACTTAAAATAACTATTGCATGAGGAGTAAATAGGTCTCATTTATTATATATATAATTTTTTTTCAATTATGTACATCAGCACTTACTATGTCTATGGCTATGGGGAAAATTTTAGGAGCCAAAGTGTCAGGAGAGCCTGGAAAGACAGCACATCTGAGAAAAAGAAGTAAAAGTACATTGCTTTCAGTGCTGAAATTCAAATTAGCAGCATATAGATTTACAATGATAGTACAGTCTACCAAACTTCAAATAATTAGTTTTTAAAAACAGAAAAATAATCAGGTTTAATGTTTAATCCTTCTTATTTTACAAATTATAATCCAAACAAGTTTATCCTTTACCTCTGAATTTTCAAATATTAAATATTTTAGTTTAATGATAAATGCTTTAATTAGCCTCTGTAATAATTTAGACCTATAACTGTAGAAAATTCAGACATGCTTTGTTTTTCAATTGTTCTGTCCAATTTTTCTTTTTTTTTTCTAAAAAATGCAGCTTTTCTTCTCTCAGGCTAATGTCAAAATAAATTTGTATCACTGATTGGGTTGGAAGCCTATAAGGCATAGCATCATAAAAATGAACTTAAATATTTCTGAGAAATAACAGCTCAAAAAGGCAGAAGAGTGAAAGTAAAATCTGTTTAATCCCATGTTTGCTTTGCCTTCCTTGATTCTTACTTATTTGGAAAAAGGAAGTTGAAAATTCTTATACACTGACATTGCATATTTAACATTAAATAAAGTGGTTGACATATAATAGCATTTCCTTGACACAACTGATATAGATACCCAAATATTTTAGTCACAGCAGTTCATTTGAAGCACAGTTTGCAACAGACTCCTAGCCAAGAGTGAACAGATTTGGAAGCTGACTATTTTGGTCAGAACAGAGAGTAGCATCTTTTTAACTTAGTCAAAATGTTAATACACAACAAGGACCAAATGTTTTTGACTCTTAACACATTTGGAGAAAAATCTCAGCCTCATCTTCTGCATCCTGAATTTTCAATAGCAACCTCAGCTAGCCTAAAATCAGTCAAAGACCAAATTCCGCTGGACTTTATTATTTTTTGGCAAAATTGTGATACTGTCAAAACACATCAAACGTAAATAAAAACCTACATTCTAGCAATCAAACCGAGTCATAGGTTGTAGACAATACTATATTACCATTAATGGGAACTGCTAGTGAGGAAATCAGAAACCTCGCAAAGTCATTGCAATTCAACAACAAAGGTTAGAATTATATTTTATCAACTTCATGAATCAACACTACTGTGTGAGGACTTTGTCCTTAGTGCCAATCCACCCATCACTGTCTATGCGCCACTTCCTTCTTCCATACTCTAAACACATACTAATCATCACCTGTGACTCCCCTTCCTGTTTTCAAAACACCCCTTTTCTCCTAAGCACCATTATTCTCCACAAGATACTAAATAAAGAGGAAAAAAACAAATTGGAAAATAGATCATGCAAAGGGGTGCAGTCACACATCTGATGCTTTTTATTGCTACAAGAAACCCCAGTGGATCCTAGGGGCATCAATAATCATGAGAGTTTTGGGCAATGGCAGTGTTCAGCCTAAAAACCTCAGGTGACTGAGGATCTCACCATTCACATTATGGCAGCAGAGGACCTCAGGGGCTGGGACTCAACCTTCCTGAAAAAATCTGAGTTTGGGATCCTCTGAAAATTCTGGAGGATGTGGGCAAGAGTCAAACTTATTCTCCCAATGAAGCCTTTTAAGGAGGAAATTTTAAAAATATATAGTATCCCAGAGCTTCCAATATTTTAAAAAGAAAATATAAATTACTTCTCTATGTAATAGTTTACATTATCAATTCAGTCATGCAGCTCCTACATGAAAAAGTACTCCTGGTTAAAACTCTAATGTCACCTTCATGTTCGACAGAATATGTGAGGGTTTGGAAGCTATTATTTCAAAACTCACATGTTGAAATTTTCTAATTGACTGCTCATACATTTCAAAATGATTTTATAATTATCAACAGAACAAGCTAAATTAACCCTGAAGCTTGTAGTAATAAGAAATAAACTGCTCTTACTTATCTATCTACTTATCTGCAAATAAACCTACCCATTACAGTAACAGCTGCCGTTTTGATGCACTGCACTCTGCTTTGATTAACACCTCTGCACAGATTTGTTAGAGATCAAAGGACTTGACCTCTTACTGCACTGTCTGTATGGCTATGCAAATGGACACCCAGAGTTCTCCACACATTTATCCACTGATGTCAGAAGTGTGTTGGGAGTGAGGGAATAGGCTTAGGGAGCTTTTTATTACATTTGCATTTACACACTGATGAGTTGCACACCCCTGGGTAAGTCTCCTTGTGTGTCAGTACTCATCTTTACAACTGGAATAATATCATCTCCCTGTTACACAGGACCATAGTAGGAGCAAGACTTTGCCACTGTAAAATCATGAGATACTAGATCAACAAGGTCAAGATGTTCATATCATCTCGGCACATTGCTGTGGATACTTTTTTTACAAAACTATTAATAAAATAAGAACAAATTCATAAACCCAAATTCATTGGGAAAAAAACACCTCAAGAGAATCAGCAACATTTACGGTAATAAAAACAAAAAAAAAATCTATTTCTCCTATGAAATGGCCTTTCACAGATGTATTCATAACTATCAAAACAGAGCTTGAAAACTGAAACTATCCCACACAAAAAACAAACACAAAAATCCACCAGAATACATTCTTCAATGCTATGATTACCTGTTAGTCAGTAAGCAAATAACTTTTAAAATGTACAATGTACAGTGAAAACGTTAGTTTCATAAAGTTGTTCATAAAATCATAATGTTCCCTGTTTTGTACGATGCATAACCTGTATTTTTCCACAGAAATATCATGCTGATGTCTGCCTTATGCAAATGGCTCAGTTGTAAAACTTCCCCCAACCCAGAGGAGATACTGGGACATTCACACCTAGGCCTGAAGGATTAATCCCTTCTGATGGGGCACACCTGGCTCAACTACACTGACTGAGAGGGAGCTGTCATGTTACACAAGGTGCCATAAACCATCAAAGATCCGAAGTGCCCCCAGATTCATTTCTGGGCCTTTCACCAGAGGACTGCCCATGATCCACACTGTTGCAACAGATCCACGGTGTTGCAAAAGACAGTGTAAAATTGCCCATCCAGAGGGGAGGAAAGTGCCTGGGCATTCTACCTAAAGCTAAGCATATATTAGCCCACTGGACTTTGTGTTTCATGGGCTTCTGCCACCCCACTGGCAGAAGTGGGGTGATTAAGATTGTGACCACCACTTAGACCAATGGAAATTGCAACAATCAAGTCTTGTGGCTAAATCCATGGATGGTGATATCATCCCACTCTTATCCTTTCTCTTTCTTTCTCCCTTTCTTCTCCTAACCTCTCTAAATTCATTGTAAGACAGACTGAAAAATTCCAATCAGTGCCTTAGTAAGTGCCTTGTGTCTGGATTTGTTAAGGCTGGCTAAGTTTAAGTTTGCTAAATTAAATTTTGTGAAGGGCCTTACTGTGTCTGGATGTTGTTTTTAAAAAGTACCTTATTCTACCTTAATGTTCTAAATGTTGCAAGTAAAAGTTTGTTGTTGAATCTGCTGAGAATTTTGTTCTCTCCTATACATTGCCCAGAGTGAATTAAACAACCTTCCCCTAAACCCATCAAACGGACAGGAGCATAACAGGTAGTTAAAGTTTGAGATTGCCCTTCCCTTTTAGAGAATATAATATTTATACCCATCAGGTCTTTCTACCCAGTGTGAGACATTCTTCCCAATCTCTGTATTATTTCCAGTGAGCCTACAAACGGTTCCTTGCAATCCAGAGCAATATTCTGAAAGCTTCTATCTTTTTTAAAGTCATTGACTTCCTTAAATGGTTACTAAACAATGCAAATTATGAAGGACAGATCTGTAAAACACCACAATCATGTCGATGACCCGGCTTCCAAGCTATGTCTTTCAAGGAGTTTAATTTGTATTTGACTCCCATCAGATCACTCAGTCTTTTGCCAACATTAAGGGTGTTCCTTTCACTCCAGCTTTTCACCCAAGAGGAATCCAGTTCACCCATCTCAAGATTGCTCCAGAATATAAACCAAAGTAGTCAGTGAGACAATCAGAAAATTTACTGGTCGAAACTGAACAGCTAATACAAACATACTTATCATGTAAAATCTATAAATCAATTTCCAACTTTAGAACTACATGGGGTTTCGCACTTTCTGATTTCGGTGAAATCATTTCAAATTCATCCACAATAAATAAAAGAAGAATACAAGTTTAAAGGAAATTTATATATATATATCTTACATCATTTACCCATATATGCAAAAGATTGAGGAACTCACCATATCAGTATCTGACACAGGTCCAAAACTGGTCACATAGATGTTAGTGAAGACTTCAGTAATACTATCTGATATAAAAAGAAAAAAAACAAAACAAGCAAACATTTTAAATTGATAGTATTTCTTCTAACTCTGTTCAAGATTATGGGACATTTTGAACAGGTTTCTCTCCTTGTTTACTACTCCTAACCAGTATCCTGTTGGAAATACAGGGGGTTTCTCTCCCACTCAACACAGAGGTTATCAGACAAGAGTATGTCCCATAGAGTAGTTTGCTTCAGATAAAGAACTACACAATTATCAGCAACTACACACATATTTCCCATTTCTCTACCAGAAAAAAAACCCACAGCATCTTCAACTTAACATGGAAGTACAGTTCTAAACACAAAGTGCCTTTGTGGCAGAGGTGCTATCTCTGTTGTTGCAGATCCCTCCTATTAAAGCCTTTCTAGTTGAAGGCTGTTTTCTACCTCCTTAATAGCTTTTTCAAAGAAAAGGACAAGAAAAAGCAATTATTGACTGTACCAAATGTAACACAGAAGCATCGTACTTTTTAATTGGGTGTGTTTTTAAGTGGCACATATTTTAACATAATAGTTCCTTTCTTTGCTACACGATGCTCCTGATACATTACTGTGGCACTATGAACGCTTTGCAAAAACGTTCTTCCTAATCATTGTAGTCAGACAGGCATGAAATCAGAATATTAGATATTGTACTGCAGGGAAAAATAATTGCTTCATTTTCTATCTTCAGTTTTCAATTAGGCTCAAAATAGAACAATATTCACAAGAGGGGTAGTACACACAGGAAATTTCTTACAGCAGTAGCCAACAACAGCCTGCATTCTAGACAGTCAATACAATGAATTCTCTGCCTTAAAGACGTCTGCTGATTGGAAAAGAAAAATTTGAATATAACTAGGTGCAATTTGACTCATCACAGAATTCCCCATTCCTAAAAATAATACAGCTACCTGTTATATGAGTGATCCTGCTGTTAGGATTTCCATATTTAATCACCATTAAATGCGGATAGTTAATAGTTTCTGTTTTCCTAAAAGCTACCTTTTAACAAAATGTGATATAAGCAAATTTTACTTCTAATTATATTGAGGCCAAGATTTAATCCCTGCTTTTTACTGGGAGAAACCAATGGTGCTCATTCATGATGGCAGAGTCTCTACCAGCCACCAGGAAAAGGACAAGATTGATCCATGAACAGCTGCATGGGGAGCAGAGCATTTTCAAAGGGATGTAGCTGCAAAGATACAGCGCTTTCAGAAAACTTCTGGAGCTTGGGAGAGGAACATTCATCCATTCTCATCTATACGGAAACTTCCTTCGTCAGCCAAACACTAAAATGGAGGACTTCCCATAGCCCTCCCTAACAAAAAGAATCTTTTTTTTTCCAGGATCATGTCTGCTTTTTAAGCAAATAAATAAAGACTGACTTCTGCAATTCCTCTGCATGTCCTGAGATATGTTTATTTGCATGATAGAGACTTCTGTGATCCCTTCCGAAGCATCCTTACACAAACTGAGTTGATTTCTACTCCAAACATCCTACAAACAAATTTTAAGTCAGCGGACAGAAAACGTGGTGAGTCAGCACTGTTCTTGGTATTCAACAAGGATAAAGTATGGGTCTGGCTGAAGTATTGTACAGAAGCCACAATAAAATTCAGAGGACTAGTGACTTCATGCTGCCTGTGAGAGACTGTTCAGAAAAAAAAAGCTTATCTCCAATTGGTTATCTGGCACAGACTGGAAAGAAATGGAAGAGTGACAAGAGAACTACTCTTCAGGAGGTAAAATGGTGCTGCAGGGACTAACTGTGAAATTTGCCCTGTACTGTAATGACAATACAAAATCTTAATTACAATTCCATGAAAAACACTGGTGTTATAAAAATATGACTGACAATCAAGTATCCCAACAGCAGAGCACCAAGGCTAATTTCAATTATACTTGTATAATTTGAAGGAACCTTACTACAGGCAACAGTCACTGGGCAAATCTTTACTTGCACACTCCCCACCCCCAAATGACTGGAAGCATGGTCTTCTTGTAACCTCACTCTATTGCTATCCATTATTTGCATCTGATTTATAATTTGACACAGGGGAATGATTTTAAAATTTGAATATAATAAACTACAGGACATGGAATCTTAAAGCTTGCCTTGCATCTCAAGTTTTAATTAAAAAACAAATCCTATATTCTATTATACAATTTCTTCACTCTTCTGGATGCATCCTTCCATCAGAAATGAGAGGAGAAGACAGAGAGGAGAACAAACATATTGACCACAATTTATGCAATTGGAACACTCTGTATATTCCCCCATTGGTGTGTGTTAAGAGGGAGAAAGTACACGAAAGAGGAAATGGCAGATTTTTATTTCTTCCTCCTATTTCTCACATTCTGCATAGTTTAGAAGTTTCTATTCATAACGTACCTTCAAGTAAACAAATCCTTAAAGGCAAAAGAAGCTGAAATGTAATAAATCTTTAATTATTTCTGTTACCATACATTGGTGTTAACAGCCTGAGTCTTGTGTTTGTTTCTTCCTTGCTACTGTACATAATCTTACCATGAAGGTTCCTCTGAACTAAAAATTTGAATTTGGGGGTTCAGAATCAATGTCTAGAAAAAGAAGAAATACAACCTCCTTTTTATACAGCAAATATTGTGGCTATTGCTTTGAAGGAGTATATGCTTGCCAAATAATTCAGAAGCACAAAGCACAGTTTCATGTGTGCTCTCTAATCAAAACTCATCCAGTAGACATCACAGTTGTAGGCTTTTTATACCTCATATTCTGTCAAGAACAGCAAAAGTCATCATCCTTAGCCCAATAGAGAATCAAACAGTTCTAGATCATCAGTTCTTGTGGAAAAGCCAAAGTAATATACTCAGCTAAAAAATGTTCAGTGCAACATGTGTTTGCGTACAAATCTAGTTTGTTTTTTTGAGAAAAGTTAAGGACAAGCTTTTTCCACAGGAATTATAAAATCTGTTTGCTCAAGTGACTTGTAAGCACATAACTAAGAGGCCTGATTTTCAAAAGTGCTTAAATCAATGGAGGCCCATGCTTTTGAAAAACAGCCTAGGTTTTAAAGAATCCTCTGTTGGGAGGAAGTGTGGCTGATTCATTTATACTTGTGGGTTCTTAAGTTATTCTGAATCACTGCTTTTGAAGGTTGTACAAAGAAATGGGAACAGGAAAGACTAAGGATATAATTTCCATTTAAGACGCTTCTTTTAGGGTGAAAAAATTTCAGGCAAAGACTAAAACATGTAGCTGTCACCATCACATGAAGTACTCTAAAATTCTCCAAATGCTATCACAGCACCATTTCTAACTTGCTTTGGTCATAAATGTTGAAAGAGAAGCCCTAACTGACTTAGATCAGGCAAATTTCTCAGATGATGAAAGTCAAAGGTAAACTGACAAAATACAGTCAATAAGTTAATAATAAAGGCAGGAAGAAAAGCACATCCTATGGAAGTAAAAAAAGCCGTAATTATTAAGATCATATTGCACATGGTTCTCAAGCACTGGTTTCTTCTGATTCCTTTTCCTTACTTGAACTGACATGGTATCTTTACTGGAAAAAATAAAAAACAGAAAGTAAGAAAAAGCAATACATATACCAAATTGCAGAAGATTTATACATCCTTATCTGTCCTTAGCTGGAAGTTTGCTGTGTACTTTAATTACATTTAGAATTTTAAGAACATTAATTATAACAACTCCTCTATGAAGATAATAATTTTATTATCCTCTGTTTTTCATACTTGGGAAGCTGAGGCTAAAGGATTAAATTAAGTGTAAGTAAGGTGAAGTACAGGTGTTTGCCAAGTCTGGTTACAGCTGTCCAACACCAAGTAGCCACACTAGAAAATGTCAACATCATTGACTTGACAAAAATTAGAATACGCTTCAGAGCTCAGGTAGAGCTGATATCAGTAGCATCGTCAATTCCTTTATGCCAATTCTCCTGCTGTTGGGATACCCTTTCTGATGGTCTGAAATCCTGCTGACTTGTTCCTCAGTAGAAGAGCTGGCTCAGCTGAAGTGGGCTGTTTGGCAGAGAATTCACAGCAGCTGAAGTCTAAGTCAACACAGGCTGAGTAATGGAGATGATCAGAAGTCAGGTGAAAAGTTTCCTCACAAGCATTTACCAGTTTGTCAAAATTGGAAGACTCCACAGAGGCATTTAAATTTTCAATGAGTTCCTTTGGTCTGCTGTCTGACAGCAGTGTTTAAAATTTCTTCGCATTCTTTCAAATGTCCCTTCTCAGCTGCCTGTAGCCCTGACAGGGTACAGAGAGTTCCAGTGTCTGGGATGTGAGGGATGCAGAATTGGGCATACCTGAGAGCTCTCCCTTTCCTGGAGAATGCTGAGACAGCGGTATCTTTCTTGAAATAAATTTCCTGAGTATTTCTCATATTTGAGAATGATCTGGGTATTACTCATTCCTCCTCTCACTAAAATAATTTACAGTCCTTTCTTCACAGAGACAGGACATACATTCTATGTATGTTTAAAAGAAGAGAAGAAAGGAGCGTGATCATTGCAAAATCTTCAGAAAGAACCATCAGAAAGGTTCCAGATGTTTGTTTGCATGAAGCTAGCTATATTATTGATTAATGTGTCAAGGCTGTTTTCACAAGAAAACAGGCTAGTAGATTGGGTTGGACTTTTTATTCTTTTTAATTTGAATTTTCAGTCAATAAAAATGTAAATACAGAGTTTGAGCAGCTAAAATAGAAGACAATCTCTTTGAGGT
Organism: Grantiella picta; assembly: GCA_013397955.1. Lineage (NCBI taxonomy): Eukaryota > Metazoa > Chordata > Aves > Passeriformes > Meliphagidae > Grantiella > Grantiella picta. The sequence continues at coordinate 406,980 of VZRM01006852.1, read as the reverse complement.
AATCCAAAGCCATCAAAAGTGTTCTTGGTGGGACAGAGCTTTTAAAACATACAAATGCAGCTCTAATATATAGTATAAAAAAACTTCACACAAACATTATTTTAAATGTAGAATAGTGCCTATGAGGACATGGCAAGGCTGTAACTGAAAGGCTGCTACAGCATGAAAAAGAAAAGAAGTGAAAATAAAATACTGCTCTTTAATTATGTCAACAACATAAAAAAAAGTCAAGCTGCAGTGCTATGGGAGCCTGAACTGAGGATTTCTGTGTTTTTGTGGAAATGCTGTCAAAAGCTTGATGTTAATTTAATTATTTCTCTATAAAAATTATTTAACTGGAATTGACATTGTTCTGACATTGTAATATGGTCTCCAGGGGCATGCTTGGCTATGTTGCCCAAAGACTTTGAAAATGTCATTCATAATACAAGTCAGAAATCGCACAGGTGAAACAGCCAGAGTCTTAATCCATCAAACACTGTTCCAACTCAACATGCTGCCCTTATCTGACAAGCTCCTTAGTGTGTCTGCTGACAGCTCAAGACACTGACTGGCTGGCAGGGAATGGGGGTCAGAGGAGGTCATGCAACATGGAGCTGTAAAAGCAGCAAAATCCATAGGAACACAGATATTTCAAAATCATGTACTGCCGCTTCTTCAGTTTTGGTTTTGGTGGTTTATGTGACAATTTTATTTAACCAACTTCAGCATCTTAATTTATTATCCACTATTAAATTACAACAGTCTCGAAGCCACATATGCCCTACATAACAACACTTCCAATTTGTTAATTGAAGTCAGCTGTGAGAAGAAAAAAATTCACTCCTCTCCTTGACATCAGCACTTCACTCCTAATGGCCTTGTTCTATCCATAAACTATCAGCAAGAAAATTTCTGAATATGGGCAATGATTCTCTTTCAAATTTCCATCTTTAACAAAGAATATGTAGAGTAAGCTTACCAGTAAGACCTAGTAATACCTCTAAGGGTTATTACTAACAGTTGCTCTCTAGATTCGCTTTGGTGTAAATAAGACCAGAATCAGACACTGTACCTAATTTCTCACGGTGTTGACTGAAACAAGAATATACTCTGGGGAATATATCTGGAGGAGGAGGCAAGATTTGAAAGCCAGTAGGCTAAGATACCCCAACTGACTTCCCGCTGAAGAGCTGATATCTATTAGCAGACGTTTTATCACTTATTAAATAGACAGCTCTATGTAAAATCTATTGGGGCCCTCCAAAGGCCTGTTCAGCACCCATGAAATTCGGCAGCCCTGTAAAGCAATACCATAAATACACTTCTGTCATTTAGACTAACAGAATACTTGGGCTATGTATAAGCCCATTCTTTTATTTCAGTCAACTAGCATTCATTATTATGAAATTAATAAAACTGGTCCAAAATAGTAGGAATTTGCTGTAATACAAAAATTCAGTTAAACATTGGTGTTTCTTTAGAGATGAGTGAGACTTTTTCACCATTAGAAAAACACATTGACCTGGAAAAAAGAATTTAGCTTAACTGTCAACATCCTTCTCTTTATAGCAAAAAATATGACTTGGGAAAACATTCTTGGATATGTTTTTAGTTGAACTAAGAGCTTTATTTGGTGTAGGTTACCCACAAAATTTGCACAGAATGATACATAGGCACATCTGGAACACAAATATAGTGATATATTACCATAGCATTTACTCTTATTTGTTCTGTATTTAAAAGACATTAGTGCAAATTTCCATAGCACCATTACCAGATATCAAATTTTAAAAAAAAAAAATTCTCTGTGCTGAGAGAACATTTACACATTACTAAGATAATTTTCAAATGTATATGAAAAATTCAGGGTTTAACTCTCAGTCAAAAAGAAGATTGCAAATCACACACACAAATATTATAATTACTACTTTTTCTTCTCTCTCTCCCAAGGGACCTTTAATTTGCAAACCTTATTACTTCATGTGACAAAATTAAACATATTTCCAAAGGGTCCTATGAAAGAAGAACTTTGGATACAAGTGACATTTGAGGTGTCATTAAAGTTTTAACTTTATTAAATGCTTTCTCCACAAATTTGAGAAAGTCACTCCAGGATAGAGCTATATGATTTTGGTGCCCCATTATCTCTTAAAGTATATTGGACAAGCTCCACAAAATTATTTAAGCTCCAAGTTTCCATTTAAATCAATAAGAGTTAATCTGAATGTCTCTGTGGTCTTGATCATAATGACTAAATTTTGCCCGTGTATTTGTCTGCATCCTGTTTAATGTCTAACATTGTCAGTACCTAAAATTCTCTGGCTGCTTATATTTCCACCTTAAGGCAAAAATATCCCAATGCTGCCAAGCAGCCTAAAGAATTGGCTCTCAACCAAGTCCCAACGAGTTCCTCAAACTATAAATAATTACAGATTTACTGAGCCAGAAAAATTTTGAGAGCAAAAGCAAGAAAACAAGCAGAAGACTGATTCCACAGCCTAGCAGTACTCATGGGATAGAGCAGACATAAATTGAAGCCTCAGCTCAAGGTCTAATTATTTACACAAAATAGAAAAATTCCTTCCAAAGACTGAGGAAGCATGCTCTATCTTAGAAAAATTCACATTTGTGGTCAAGGCCAAACTTGACACACAGTAACTGAGTTCATGTTTCTGCTTTAAATTAGAGCCTGCACTTGACAAGAGCTGCTCTCTATTTTACAAGTTTCCATTAAACCTAACTATCAGCTTCTTTCATGGCTCTTTTCAGGAAAGGAGAAATGGCATGAGCTCTAGAGGGGCAACACCCCAGTGAACAGATGAACAGGAGACTGGTAATGTTTTCACACCTTGGTTGTTTTGCATGTGCTGGTAAGAAAAGGCTTCAGCTGCCTGCCTCTCTTCAGCGTTTTTGATTACTTAGTTTGACAGATTCCTACTCAGTTTATCAACTTTAAGAACCACATTTGCAGACAGTCGAGGCTGTGCCCACACCATTTCTGAGGTGTGCCAACATTCCCAGCTCTACCCACACTGCACATAGGATGCTGTGCCACTTGAAGCAATGAATTCCACTGGATGTGAGGTCCAGGAGGCGTGGGAACTGACAAACCTAAGACTTCAGTCTGTGTGTGGCCAACTGGCCAAAGACCATGAATACCTCTAGAGGCCAGCAGGAAAAAAGAGATCTCAGTCCATGTTCTGACACATATGTAGATATTTTATACAAAGCAAAACATCTCCAGTGGAAGAAGACACTTTCTCAGAATGATCGAAAGCCCTGCGTCTACATAACATGTTTGGAAAGTGGCAGACAGGGATTCGGATCTCTTTTCCAAATCAGGAAGGGAACAAGTAAGATGTTTAAGCTAAAATGTACTTTATTCCTGATGAGAGGGCTACTGTACTGACTGCTGCAGCTCATATCACATTGAGCCAATCAACCAACAAGTGCCCTGCTTGAATCCTGCCAGTGCTTCAACATTAGAAAGATTTCAAAGCAATCCAAAAGTGCATAACTTAATTGGTTCTTTGCGCTGGGAAAAGATGATATTTAGATACTCTTACTTGTTAGTGTTGGACTTTATAGACTTTTGTCACCTCCGGCAACATTTTGACAATCTCAGAGGTATTGACTGCCAAGTGATTAAGAAAGCAATTAACTACCTAGACAGCTTTTTGGATTTTTTCCCTATCATTTAAACAGAGTATTTCTCCAATTTACAGGGTCATTGTAAAGATATTAATACAAAATGGATGCTTTGGTTGTATAAACACTTGCAACAACTGGGTAATTATGAACTCTATTGTTGACTATGGTACAATCAAAAAAGGCAGAGACAAAATGTTGAAAAGAAATAAATTAGGTCATTGGGCAGGACAATCTAAACTCATATAGAATACGAAACTTATTCCCAGACTACCATGAAATCCACTAAATCTCCCTTTTTTCCCTTGTCATTACATCCTCATACACCATGAAAAAAAAGGAAACATAATTTTAAATAAATTATTTTTTAAAAAATAATTATAAATAATCTAAAATAAACTACCAATGTGAGTAATTTTTAGTTGAAGTTGCACAAAATTTTCAATAGAAACATGAAATTGAAAATATAGTTGAGTTTGGCTGGAAGAAACGCGATCTTGCTGAAATGAGTTACTTGGAAGGTTGAAGTAAAAGGAACTTAGCTAACACAAAACACATTTGGCAGCAAACCAAAACTACATGTCACTGAAATGAAAAATGAAACATCAGCACTAAACCATGTCCCTTTAGACACTACAGCTTCCATCATGATGCAGAGAGAGTGTTTATAATTACCAGGCTGAGTAATTGACTAACAAATATGACTACTGCATTGTTTAGATCAACTGCATGAGCATGATAGAGCTAAAACGAACCAGACTGCACCAACTCTCTAAAGAATAAGACAGAGGAAGACTAAGAGAAAAAGAGCACTCAAACAAGTCTGGAAGTCTGGAAGGGAGCATATTTTGATAAAGTAGAGCACTAATTATTTAAACTGACTTGAATTGGTGTCATCACACAAGTAAGGAGGACAAAGTTATTATCCATATGCAACCATATTTCTGTCTACTCTGCTTAGAGGTTGTGCTGTTAGAAAGGAAGCCATAACTTGTAGGTAAGGCAGAAAGATTCCCAAATTTATTTCGTCTTTATCTCTTCTTTTTTTAAAATGTTTGAATTTTATGACCTCAGTACTTAGAGTCACGGAACACCTTGGCAAATTCTGCTGCATTACACTTCTAGGTTAATTTAAGTTTTAATCTCTGTGCTTTATTCCAAGTCACAGCATTTATAAATCATCCCATTTGATACACTCACTCTGACAGTCACTCCTGTATTTCAAACCACATTTACCCCTTACAGCAGTATCATTTTTCGAAAGTATCAGCTTCCAGTTTCTGTTTGCAGTCATAATGCAGCCAAGTCTGGGCTTCTTAAGAAATGCTTTTATTGTATGGTGGCTACTGACTCACTTGATTTTATTTGCTAGCTTATTTGCTTACTCTTTTCTTACATAGGCCCAGTAGCTTTTCTAACCAAGATCACTCATCCTAGATTTTATCCAAGTTAGATTTCAGAAGCCACTTTGGTACATATATATATTTAATATGCAACATGTCAACTTGCCAGCGAAAGTACAGGTTATACAAGTACAAGTTGTACAACTCCTAACTTGAAGAAAGGCGGCTCTCCTTTATGATCTTCCCACATTCTAAGCATTAAAAAAAAAAACAAATTCTCATAATTTCCTGGAAGAACATCAGAAGTCAAAGTCCTTCTGCATCAAGCAGCTGTGAAATGGCCACAGAACTCAGAGTGGGATGGCTAAAAACATGTGATAAGACATAGATAATACATAGAGCATTTCATTCTTTGGCTACACACTATAAGCTAAAGCTGACACTGTCACAGTGCTTATTAGCCTTGCTAATTATTTAATGAAGAATTTGGGTACCATGCCAGAGCCCACTGAAGCCAGTGAAAAAGTCTTCCCCTAGTGATTACCAGCTCCAGCAGAAGCCTTTGGAGGGTGTCTGTCTCTGTGGTCACTCACGGCAAAAAAGTTTTCCCCCTGGAGCTGACAGAAACTGTGATGAAGCTCTGGGAAGAACCATCTTGCTTGCTCTGTAGCAAGCACTCATGTCACCAAAGGTTGACATTTTCCAAGGCTTGCTGCTCTCAGAATAAAGTCTGAAACTCACGTGTTCCAAAGTCCCAAAGGCTGATGGAGGTTCTCTAGAGATCAACAGACATAAGAAAGCATTGAAAATGAAGATCCTTTCAGACAGATTAATTTCACTGTCTGTGCTTAGTGCCTGGATCCTATAGTCCCGGATTGTACAGTCATTAAAAATGGAGCTGCAGTTCTTTTATCTTTTGCTAGCCTTGTACTTTGCATTCAAGCATGACAGGAACCAACGGCAGAAAGAGGTAGTGCCTTTATTTAATAGAGTTGCGTATTAGTGGGCACTTTTAATGCATTTTTTTGCATCAGGATCCTCAAATATATTTTTAATAGGTAACACTGTATGAAATTCTATAATAGCATTTCAGAAGACTGTGACACACTATCAAAAAAAAAAAAATTAGACAGCATTCTAATCCTTCTATCAACCAGGCAGCAGTTCCTATTTTAAGCCAGGTAAAATAACTATGAAGTACAGGAAACTAATGTTTACCCAGACTACTCTATATTCTCAAAAAAGCTAGCATGGAATTACCAAAATCAGGAGGAGGTTGTGTGCATGTTAACACCATAAATACCTAGCGTGCTTAAGAACATGTAGACACACACTTTCCTTACACGTGCCTGAGCCTCACGGTTGCTGAAATGCGGGGAAAGGAGGAATAGAGTTATGGTTTCAAGACACAGCACAAATCAAACTGACTGCCAAGCTTTTATTTCATTATTTTTAACAGTTTTTGCTTGGCAGGACAGCTCCTGGGATGGTCATGGGTAATAAGCTTCTTGCTAAACAGGAGTCCTGACAAACAACGAGTTCATGGCTTGATCCAACAGAGCATCATTTTAATACTTAAACAAGCATCCCCCAAATAAGCAAAAAATACTGACATGGACAGCCATGGAGCAATTTTTAAGTCCCATTTTAACTTACAGAGTTGTCAGTTACTCTTCTGTTATGTAGTTAATACTAAAAAAGGTCTTAGTCTAAGACTATGCAAAGTGTCTACAAGAAATATACTGCAGCACGGACAAGTCCCACAGCTGAATCACTTGAATGTCTCCAAGCTACTTTACAGACAACAGTGTTTCCCAGAACCTCCTCTAAAACATACTCCTGGGATCCTCCCAGAGCTTGGATTAAGCAGCCTCAAATTTGTCTTTTATTTTTGCCTGTGACAAGAGAATTTGCCTCTGGCTGTCCATGGGACTTTCAGAATCCACCAGGCTTCTATATGTGGAAAGACTATATATTTGAGACTAGAATCAGCTTTTAATGTTGAATTAACAGGTTGGGCTTTTCAAAGCCATAAATTAAAAACCAGAGTGGGGGTTTTTATTTGAAATAATATGTAACATCAGTTTAATCTGAATCCAGTTTCTTAAAGTGCATATTCTTCTAAGCAGAAACTATGGATTTGTGAAAATGCAGATAGCACCTACCACAGATATTATTTTAAAACAATTGATTATTTTAAAAATGGCATAGTATGCAAGAGCAGACCAGATTACCTGTTCTTTTTTTTCTTTTAATGGTCATTAAAGACAACATTTCTAGTAAAAACATTTCTAGTAAAAACATAAAGAATTCTCTGGCAGCTTTCAGCATCCATCAGATGAAAGGGGATTATTAAAAATGTGACCATTTCCTTATCTCAAACAACAGGCATTTATAGTTCTCCCTTCTCATCTTTACTTATTTATTTATTTATTTTCTCAGGTGGAAGTCTCTTCCCTTTTGTTCAGAAACTGCATAAGACAATGCAGTACCAAATTCACATTTAAAGATCTGGTAAAAAAGAAGTTTGCTGTTCGATGCTCAGTTAAAAGTACTGACAAAAACAAGTCCATGAAATGCTATGGAATGCCTTCAGGATGGCAGAGAGGTTATATAAATACTGCATTGCATCTTAAACTAAAACTTTTGGTTTTCTCATTTCTATACACCACAGTACACCTCTTCAGCTGCTTCTCACACAGTGAGCCTTCAAATTATTTTTTCTAATAATGAGAATAAAAAGGCATCTACAGTAGTCTTTAGATTGTCACTCAGAATGAAATATCTAGAACAGTACGCTCATGTATTAAGGGTAGGAATTGTCCCTTCAACCCACCTCTAAATTCTTGAATATTAACACAGACTTTCTTACATGCTCCATTCCTTTTCTGTGCTCTGGTGTTGAGCTGAGAGGCTTTACTTGAAAGAATGAAAATAATAATAAGCTCTAATAACTCCCAAACTCCTGATAAAAGTGATCTGAGGAACCTATTGCCTTAGAACAACTGAGAATGGATACAAGAAAGAAAAAGGAGGGAATGTGTTGGAAGACAATTACCTCTCTCCGATGAGAGAATCAGTACCCACAGAGACCAACAAAGAACAACTAACAACAGGGCAATCATTCAGTCAGAAGATACATCGCTTTCATGACATCTAGGTATTAAAAGGATGGAGAGTATGCAATTTTTTAAATTGAAACAGAAGAAAGTGTTAAATGAAGATATGTAACTCCAGGAAACTCCTTTGGCATCAAAGATCAAAAACTCAAGCAGTCTACAAGCTGGTCATGTCATTTTACAGCATATGCCAGTTTTAACTGATTTCTATTGAACCATATGCATCAGAATATAGGGAAGGCCAGCGGTCCATCGCACTGAATTTGAACTTCAATCAACTCTATCGCTGTAGTCATAACACTACAAGATTATAAAATAGTTAACTTACAGTCTGTAAAAAACACAGATTGAGCAGATAGAACATGGGGCACCCAGGTTTTCCCCAAAA
>VZRM01006852.1:385748-398438 GCA_013397955.1 Grantiella picta | reverse complement strand
TGTGTGTGTGTGTGTGTGTGTGTGTGTATATATATATATATATATATATATATATATATATATATATAAAATGTAATTTGGACAGAGTAAATCCAGTCTCTGCAGCTGCAAAACTTCACTAAAGTGTTTTTTGTGTCCTCTGATGTGCACAACAATCCCAGGTAAGAGGGAAATTGATTTACATTGCTTTCACAGCGTTAAATGCTCTAATTATTAAATAGCCCTCAACATATGGTAAGGAATTAAGGAATGTAAATCAGGAGCCATGTGCTACACAGTAATCACATAAATGGCTCCCAAATAGCAACACCACTTCTGGAAGGTTAGCAGAATCACACTTTTCTGATTTGCACACAATTTTTGAAAACTAGTGCTGAAATACTCCGCGCTAAAAAGCAAACTATTAATAGCATGGCAGTGGTAAACAAAATTTCCTTTAGCTTGTGATTAATTTCATTAGAGCATTAACATGGAAAAAACAGATATAAAAATGTGTTTAAAGATTAATCTTGGCATATTAAAGTGCTTTGATTCTTATAATTAAAATTTATTAGACTTTTGACAGTATTAATTCAAAATCTTCTGCTGATGCTTTCATTTAGCAGGTTGGTGAATAGTACAGCAACACATCCTCTATAGCTGCTTCTTGAGACAGATGACTCATTGTTGAAAAACACTAAATATCAGAAATTTAAATGCATGCATATACCACAATGATAAAATAGCTTATCTACTCTACTTCCAGGTTTCCAAAGGATATTTGAAAAAACTATCATACAGCTGTCTTAATCTTCAGTTGTTTAAAAGTGGCCAGTGTTTAGTAAGACAATTTTATCTCCCACCTTCACTCTTCATCTCTGTTGTTCTGCCCTCCTTCCCCTTCCCATGTTTTTTGCTTGTAGTGGTTTTTCATCTTGGCTTGTATTATGCTAATGCTAGGTTGTTGAAAAACAGCATTTTTTTTCTACTTCATATCTGGTTTTTGGAGTCTTTAGAAGCTACTGTTAGATATATTAGTAGCCACTAATACTGACAATGAATACAGACCAAAATACTATTTTTAAAAAAAAAGTGCTGTTTTAATATACAGGCAATTGCAATGCCCTTCTGCGTGATCCTTTCTGAAGAAATACCTCTCTCTCTCTCCTTTCTGAAGAAATACCTCTCTCTCTCTCTCTCTCTCTCTCTCTCCACACTATTAATTCTAAAAATTGGATGCACTAGATTGTGCATTGAAAAGGTTATTTTTAAAGACAGTCACGAAATGGTAGCACTGCAAGAAAACAGAAACAGGAATATGCAGTCAGGAGTACTGCCAGGAGCAACAGCTCTATCTCAGACCAGTCAAGAACACCAGCAAAACTGTTCTGGCACAAACGGAAGGCCATGCATTTTGTGGGTAGAGGATAACCTTTGCTTTCTACCTACCCAGCAGTTTGCTTTTGCATCATTTCAACCTCCTCCATCCAGTTTCATTAGATAAGAAATCTTTCAGGCAGCTGGATGTTACCAGCAGTACCTGGGAGGAGGGTAAGGCAAGTCTGGGTTTCATGACATAAAAAAATAGTAGACAGCTGCATCTACATGGCATATCGCACCCAGATTTGGGTAAAACTATATTTAAATGGAATTAAATAAATTCATCAAATTTTGGTCAGAAAACACATATGGACATTTCCTATAAGAATGGACAAAATAGATATGTATTTAGAAAATAAAAAGGTGACCTAAAAACAGGACAATAAACCAGGAGGAACTCTGGACGGTGTCTCAAGGCACTTCAGAAGGGCAATGATTAGAGGTTCCTGGGTGCTTCCTGAGGAGGTGTTGATCTCTAGGATACACAGTATTGTGCAGGTTTCCAGTTCCCCGTACACTGCCAAAGTAAACTGAGAAGGATTCAGCGAAATACAGTGTCTTTCCTTTAAAATACTGCCTTTTTGCATATTTAACCCTTTTCAGGACTTCAGCTTAAGGTGATATCAGGAAAAATGTGGCAAAGACCATAAACAAGGATATTTCCTCTTCATTTTTTCAGATCCTTCCTGTCTCCCCAAAATCTTCTATTTATCAGAGGAGTGTTTATGAATAATAACCTCAAGAGTTGTACAACACTGTGTATCCTGCTGTTCAGAAGCAGTTTAAACCTTTCATTTACACAGATGTTTTTCTTCAGCTGTATCTTCAAGATCTGACCCACTAAATACATTTTTTTCCACTGTTTCCAAGTAAGGTGTAAAGCTGCCACCATTATTTCAATGTCTTTCTGGCTGTCAGTTAAAGAATCTTAGCATAATTCAGTTTAAAAAGAATCTTTGGAAGGTCCAAAGCAAAGCAATCTCTGAAGACAGATCAAATTACCCAGGTCACATTCAGTCAAATTGTGTGAGTGTCCACAAAGATGGAAATTCCACCACATGTCTGAGCAGTCATTATCTCTGCAAACGGCTGAAAATCACCATCATTGGCCAAGTAGTTATGAGCTTGCTTAATCAATCTAAGGAGGGGAAGAAAAGAATTCATCTATTTTGGTCTTTTTAGATTACGTCTCATAAAGAAAGATAGTATTGTCACACTGTTTCCACCACAATCAGGCCTCGAATGTAGTAGAAGCCTGTTTTGCTACGCAAAATGTATGCTTCATGGCAGTTTTTTCCTTATGGATGCTAAAACACAGGAAGTGTACTTAAATGTATATTTGCCATTAGAAGTTTCCAGAACAAAGGTAAAAAAAACCCCAACCTTTTCTACACAAAGAAGCTGAAGGAGTTCTCCATGTCCATTCAATACCAAGTTTTTCGTTTTCATTGAAAATAAAATGTCAAAACTTGCCAATGAATTGTCTTGAAAGTTATGCATGACTACTTGCCTAAATTTTGGTTGTTGTCACATGAGCAGAAATCAACATCACTAAATAGTGATGCCTATTCATATCAGAGTATGATGTAATTGCCACTTTTCCTTAAATCAAACATACTCATAAGGTGCATTTTTTCCCCTTTGTGAAGGGCAGTGTATTCTAAATATTGTCTGTATCCTACACATCTAAAACCAAAATGTCAAACACCATCAATGCTTTATTAAAAACTGGTTTAATAGTTCACCAAAATTTTCATAATATCTTTTGGTGATTATATAACTGAATAAGAGATTTCTATAGCTTCCTTCTTCCATTCTTAATTAGCACTTTTTATGGTATATCTTGTTAAAGAAAACGTTTGAAATGTAATTTTCTGTGCATCTCCTATACAATATACAAAACAAACTCCATGGATGCATCATGGCAGTAAACATTAAAGGATTTCCCTGACATTCTTCATCAGTACCTTTTAAGTGTAACCCAGAATACTATTAATTTTGTATTACAAAATCTCTTTGCTTCTACAGATTAACTAATATTTTTTTTTATTGTAAACAACAGATACATTGATTACCACATTTTCAATTCACTTTTTCCTTGGTTAAAATCCACTGCTAAAAATCCATGAAATCCATTAAAATCCCTAAAGTTATCCTGGATGAATTTATAGTGCGCCTAAATATTTCTGAAAATGTTTCAGAATTAGATTACTTAAATAATAATTATATTTCCAATTCAGGTGACATTATGCAAATTGTATCATTACACAAGGGTAATAAAAACTATGGAACTAAGATATTGCATTCCTTTGGTACTCAGCTATTTCAACTAGTCAGCCTGAATGAGAAGCAGTTCTATATTTCAGACAGAAAAAAAAAAATCATTGCAATATTTATATGACATGATAAAAGGCCACAGTGCAAAGCAGTCAACAGAACACCTTAGATATCAGCAAGACCACTGCTTCTCATCCACTTCCTAAATAACTCAAAACTGCATCACAGAGAAATGGTGATGGTTTTGATGTCTTTGTCCATCAAATGTGGCTGAAAAACTTAACCACCCCATCAGTCTGATTTACAAGGAGCACTAATGAGACACACAGAAATCTGCAGTAGCTGCTTTCACGTCTTCCTTGTAGATGAGACAAAAGTAAGCAAAGCTGTAATTCAGCCTTGGTGTCGTCAGCAGCAATTCTAGCATTAGAAGAAAATGCTGATGCTTTGCCAGGAGAGAAAAAAAAAGTACTGAATATACATGTTTAGTGAACTGGGAGAGCCTCTCAGATTAGCTCCTCTATAGGGATATACAACTACTTTAAAGTAGCTACATTTTTGTTAACTCTGCCGAGGCACAGCATCTAGGACGGTGCTGGACAAGGCCAGGAGCTGGGCTCAATGATCCTTGAGGGTCCCTTCCAAATCAGCATGTTCTGTGATTCTGAGATTTTTTTCACTTCACATTGTGCAACACTTCCCCCAACTGCAATACTCTGCACGGTTGTAGCATAAATTGTATTTTGATATCTTCACTGTTGATTTATTCACAGACTGTCAATAAATAAATAAATAAATAACCAAGTAACCTCTGTCTAGCTACTCAGGCCCTATCCTATTCTACACAATTTTTGCTGGTTTGTTCTTCAGTATCAAAGAGGTTTCAGTGGGTTTTTATCCTTCCACTTTCCTAATGAGTCATTCCCTGGAATGCTTATAGCTACCAGGTTAGTTCTATTCTTGGATTTCAGCACCGTCTGCATGCCCTGGATAAGTAATTAATGAGATTTTCGTATCATACCCCCCATTGCTTTTCCATTTTTTACCAGGAATGCTTTTTGCCAATATACATTATCCACAGCTCTAACATAAATTAACCTGAGTTTCTAACTGACTCCTCTGAAAGCACTCTGAAATGGCCAGATTCCATGTGGCCCTTCCAGGTATGCCCAAAAAAACAGCATACAGGAGTTTACTCCTTTGGGTCCCAGCTACAAAGAGCTGCAAAGATAGTGAGCTTTTAGAAGATGCAAGTGCTGCTCAGAATTGCTCTGCACCACACTATTACCCTTTCCAAAAGATGAAACTGGAGCAAAGAAAAGCTAAGGAAGCAACCAGGACTGAGCAGGGGAACTGCACTTTCTTCCTTTAAAAACAGTCATGAAATCTTTCCAGTAGCATTCTGCAGAAAAAAATAGTCAAAGAACCTTCTTTTATGATACTCTGAATTTGCAGTAAGCATGTTGGGGCTGACAAACACCGCTAGGTTTGGCTAGGGGACTAGCCAAGCTAGGGTCCCCCAGCTAGGGACTGCTACAGCTACAAACTCTCCCAAAGCTCATTAAAAACTCTGAATCATAGAGGTGTATAAATACACTGCCCTAAATTTAACGTATTCGAGATTATCGGCAGATGATCATGGCCATGTTTCCTGGCAACAGAAAAAATCCAACTGTTTGATAAACACACACACACATATATATGCATCTCCTGATCTGCATGGGGGACAAGGGTAATCTGTGAAAAAAATGGGCTTCCCTTATGCACATATTGTTGAGCACATGACACAACTTTTAATCACCAAGTCTGATGTTCTACACCATTACACTGATTCTATGCAATGATATATCCAGTGCTCCAAAGATGAAATATCACACTTGCAAGTGCTCATGTCTGGCCATCTTTCTCATAGCAACAGCCAGCAAGAATTCCCCTCCATTCCCTTCAGTTTTCCTATTCAGTTGATTTACATAATATTGGGGGAAAAGAGGTTTTGATATGTCTGTGAGAGAAATGGAATGCAGGTGCTTGCTTAAAGCAATCAAAACCTTTGAAAGCAGAGATGATGGTTCCTTCAAAATGGAATCACACTGCATTTAATTTTCATCTATGTATTATCTTTTTTTTTTTAACAACCAGCATTCACCTTTTTGGTTACCATAAGAATGCCATTCCTGAAGCTGGTGAGACTGACCATAGTTTGAAGAAGGATCCTCAAACTGTATACATTTCCATAGCTCTTTTCAATGTCAATATGGCACTTGAAACTTAAGGCTATGAAGTCCAGACTTCTCTCCTTATAACTACTCTTTGGTTTTGCTTTTGGGTTTTTTCTCCAATATTTATGTTTTCAATTCAATTATATTTTATAAATTCTGGAGAGCAGAAGAGACAGAAGTTTCATAGCTGTTGGAAAAAACAATTTCAAGTGTGAGAAAGTAAAGAAAGCTGAACATCTTATGGAAATTGTCAGAATACTGAAGTATCCAGCATGATCATGACTGTTCATGGGGCAGGGGAGAGCAGACAGATAACTCAACCACTTCCAGATTTTTTGATCCCTTGCTTAGTTTCCATGCCCATAATTTTGTGGATTTCCTTTTCTACATGCTAATAAAAAGCAAAGGATTTATGAAAAAGTGTTATCCTAAGTGTCTTGCAAGCATTACAGCAAATAAAAAGACAGAACACCTTCATGATTTGTAGAAAGCTATAAACAATTAAGGTCTGTATGACTTGCCATTTGCATGGCTATATTTCATACAAATTAATGCTAATGACATAGGGAATTTGTTTTGAAGTCAAACTTGTAATTTATTTTGATGCCTAAAGAGAAATGGCATGGAATTATTGGGTAAAATAGTTCGTGTCACAGCTGAAAGTGCAGTCAAGAGTTTTCCATCTGCAATCCTGTGCTTAGCATAAAATAAGTACAGAGAAAAAATTATCTACCCTTGAACAAACCCATGCCTATCCATATCAATACAGTAGGTTGGGGAATATTTATCTAAGCCATATGAGATGTCTCTGGCTTCAGGGGAGAGTGCAGTGTCTTCTTCTCCCTGCCCAAACCCATTTTGCAGGTTATTTCATCACTGTAGTGGTCATACATCATTCAAGGATCCCAACTGCTAGGACACCCAATAGCCAGCAGCCCAAACTTGTTTACCTGATAGAGGTGTACAACCAGTAAAATTTAAATCTTCCTCAACAGTCTATAGAAAATAGCACTCAGTTTTGTAGTGCATCGATGTATCAGTAAAGCATCAAGTTAGACACAGTCAGCAGTCACAAGTCTCCAGCAAAATGAATTACAAATCTATCCCTTAATTCAAGAACTAGCTCCCAAACAGGTATTTACTCAGCTGGATTTAATAAACAGTATTTCAAAAAGCAAATATATTTCCCTTTTGTTGGTCAATAACTAGATAAAATGCCACTAATAAGATAAAACTTTTCATTACTAAATGAGCAATTTTTTATAATGAGCTAAATTTTTGCTGCAAAACATCTCTGAAAATGTCTTTCGCAGCAAGTGAAACTGGGCTGATAAACAGCTCTTGTTTTCAGAAGACTTTAGAAGAATCCATCTCAGACCCTGGACTATTTCTGTTGTAGCACATGTTAGGCCAGATTGTGATCCCAGTCATAGTAGTGATGTGCGCATGATAACTCAAACTGCTGTGCCAAAGTAAACATTCTACTGGTTTCAAATGAGTTATTTCAGATTCATGTAAATGAAGTAAACCATAACTGAGACTAAGTATCTTAAATTAATGATGTGTAGCATGGTCAGATTGCAGTAATCTATTGGAAAAACACTTCTAGAAATTCCCAGGGCTTCCTAGGCACACAGTGCTAAAAAAAACAAAAGAAGGTTAATTATTTCCGTATCTCTTTTCAGAGTACAGGTCAATATAGAAAAAGGAATAAATTGCTACAAAATCCCTGAAACATGAAACCACATAATTACTAAGCACTATGTATAAAAGCATTGTTTAGTAGGTTTCATATCACAAATTATTACAACTGCCATTTACAAGTGCTCTTTTAAACTGTAAGAATCAGTCCGTCCACAACTGAAGTATTCTTGAAGATTAATCTTAATGTGTCATGAATCACCATGGTTTAATATGCATGACACAGTTTCATTTCACACATGTTCTGCATGGGTTGATTGCCTTGCATACCAATATCAAACAGATGTTAATTCTTTAAATTTTTTGCTCTCAAAGTATGTTTTAATTATCTATGAGGCTTCATAGAGAAAAGGAGGGAGGTTATTCTGAGGCAGATTTAATGAAAAATACAAAAGAAAAATCCATTAGATATTTTATTTCATGTTCTCAATAACATAATTTCAATATTAAGAAAAACACTTGCTATGCAAAGGAATTGCAGACTACTCTCATTAAATGGCTCATTTCTTGTTGTAAGCAAGGAAACTTTGATTATTTTTCTAATAAAATGCATAATTTTAAAAGCCCTGCCAATTGAACATGAGCTCGGTGATATGAAATGTTTCTGCTAGTCATTGTATGTTTATTATATGCCTAAATAATAATAAATTCTTAAATTTGAGTATTTTGCAAATAAATTAAAATTCCATGGAAAACATTACTGTAAAAATCCTCACATCAACAGTGCTATAGGTCCCATGTATCATCTAAATTAAAAAGCCTTTGAATATAAAATATTTCACAAGCCTCTATGGTACAGAGGCCAGAAATGGAAATTAAAAGATATCCTAGGATAAAAGTAATGTATAATGAGAAAGCTGTTTCAGCCAGCGCCAGCTCCCACTTTCTGCTGTGTCAGATGCAAGCCACAATTCTCCAGGACCAGAATAGCAGCAGAGCCACAGGTCAGGATGGAATACTGTTGGATAAAAACTCCGAGCTTTAACTAATTCTTAACTTTATCAGAGTTGTTATTGTAATTTCCATGGAAGTTAAAGTATGTCTCTAGCTCTGAGCCTGAGCTTCCTGAAATCAACAGGAACAGGAATGGCTCCCAGGGATTTTGCACTAGAATTAGTTTCACCATGCTGAAACAGTCTCCACATTGAAAATTATGATTACCAAAACTGTTACAAATAATAAAAATAGTAGTAAGAGTGTATATTTGTTACATATATGTCAATTGTATTTAGTATAAACACAGATAAGCAATCACAGTACATAAAATATTGTCAAAACTAAGATATTCAGCCCCTCCCCATGTCATAGAGATTTTTTTCTGTACACAGTAATGTTTTCAACACTATACAAATTATTTAAATTTCTTGCCTACATAAGACATACTGACACAAGCTGGCACACAGCTTTAAAAGCAAAATGTGAACTGACATTTTGAAAAATAACTGACAGTCATGGCACAAGAGTGCAGTGACCTCTGTCCTCCAATATTCTCTTTTTCTGTATTTTTTTCCAAATGCCCAAATAAATGCGAGGTGCCTAGAAACATAATGTGTATTCCCACTGAAACCCTAATTCCAAAGAAGTCAAAAGACAGCGTCTTCACTGAATTTACTGGGCCAAGGAATGAATCTAAAATGTGGATTTTACACACATCACAAAAAACGCTTGTGCAGATTTCTGAAAACATACACCCATCGCATTGCAGGGAATTAAGCCTGCATTCCTTGTTCAACCAAAATTCCCTGACTGGAATAACAGCTTTAGATGTTATTTTTGTTCACATTCTGTTTTACTATGTTCAATCACCAGATTTTTTTTCTTTTTACTTAACATAAATGTGTGAAAGTGCCTTCTTTCCATTCATAGATGTTATCTTCCTCAAACTTCAAATGATTCATCTGGGTGAATGTAGTTATAAATAATTTATCAAGATACATGCCAGTTGTTAGGGAGAAAAAACCCCGAAGGAAGAATATCACTGCATAAAATCTGAACATTAAAATTGATTTTTTAAAATCAATCTTTAATTGGCTTTATTACCTCCTAATCCAGGTCTGAGGCGATTGTCATAACCATCCAGAAGTCTGTCTAGAATTCTTGTAAAGATGGTGATGTTATTCTTAGCTTCATCTTCCAGGGAGTCAGCCAGCACTGATCTAAATGGATATTTTACATTTTAGAAGGTGCTAAGTACGTTTCAACATACACTCAACATGCATTTTTTTCAGTCTGACCTTTAACTTGCTGCATTCTAACAGGAAGGGTGTATTTAACAGTATACGAATACACAATTTATATATAACAAGTTCAGACATATAAGAGTCAACAACATACTATTTAAAATATGCAGAAAGTCATTTTCCAGTAGCCTCTGCTTCTAGTTATCATTGCACTACTGTGAGTGCTACTTCAAGCCCCACTGACATATTTGGCTGTGCTGGTGTAAAACCCTAAAAGAGCTTCCCAGGCCTTGGTGGCATGTCACTCCCAGACTGACAACCCAGGATCACATGCACAAACCCATCTCCTTCCAGCTCTATCTTAGCTGTCCTCACCTAGGTATACTCTATCTCTGGATAAATCCTGTGGATTTGCTTCCACCCAATGGTCATGTAATGTACATGACCAGAAGAACTAACATGAGGGAAAACTCCAGCGATCATGCTCAGGGAGTCCTCTGACGCCAGCAGTTGGTGGGAGGGAGCAACAGTGCTGACTAGCAAGCTGCAGGATAGCTGTGGACAGCCTTCATCTTTCTAAAACGCTATTTTGTCATAAAAAGCGCTATCTGATATTCCACTAGATGCAGACAAACCTTATAAAAGTTGGATAGAAAAAGGAATCATAATTGAAGTGTCAAGAAGAATCTATAGATCACCAATTGTTTCAAACTTCCCCAATAAAGAAAGAGACATCACAGCCTTTATGGATCAAATCTCTGTGGAACACACCAGGGGCTGGAATACGAACCTGCTGCCCAGGCAGCTCTGGTGCTCCACAGTCCTCTGGGACCTGGGCACTCAGACCAAAAGGGTTTGTGCCAGGGAAAGCCTCGCATGCAGAAAGCCTTACACATGCAAATGTTCCTGTGCCAACAATTTTAAGCTCTATGCATGTGAAGTCCATGAGTCTTATCTACTCAATACCAGCATATTGTTATCAAGGCAGTAAAGCATCATATGCTACACACATTACCATTTACACCTTTTTCAGCCACCTAAATTTTTAACCTTAAATGTTTGAGTATTAATCATCTCAAAATGAAGGCATTCTGAATGCCATATTACCAAGCATGTTTTCCTCCTTCTCTAAACCAAAAGTAGGTTTGTGTAATATTTTCACTAAAGCAAGCTCTAAAATGATTAAAGATGAGGCTTTATCTTGGTCCCTAGTTCAAGAGAATGAAGAAAGTATTTAAATGTAAATCATTGCAGTCTGTGCTTTCCATCATATAAACCATAGAACAGACCCAAATCAGATAACTTATAAAGACACATCAAAATGTCACATGTGATTTTACTCATGTGTCAGTTTTTTCTTAATTGTATTTACTAGAGAGTTCATTTCATGTTTGTAAAATGTATCATACTCATGGTAGCGTACATCTCTGCCATTTTTAAGCTTCTTTTTGAGATAAAACAGTTTTGAACTCAAGATTCTACTAAAAAAATTAGATCAATAAAATTATATCAAATTAGGATCGAATCCTGCAAACTTTACTCAGGCATAAAGTCCTTAATAACGCATGTAGTCTCTTTGACGTCAGTAAGATTACTCACTTGAGTAGGGTTTGCAGGATCTGGCCCACTGTGACTCAACTAATATTGCACCATATGTATAAAGTGAAATTGAAAACATAGTTTCAGGAAATATTTTGTTTGCTGCGTAATAAACAAAAATAATTGCAGACTTGTTAAATTATAGGAAACTTGCATTATTTACCATGCAATCCTTACTATATTAGGACAAGACCTACTGCAGCCAGAACTAAAGCAAGTAAATCAAAGTTACAAACTACAATTAATTCCATGCTTAGGGACTGTGAGCAAAACAAAAGTATAATGTGAAAAAAATTACTTCCTCTTATGCTGTTACTTTAGAAATTGAGAACTTTAAACAGCATAAGAAAAGTTGATTAATAAATGATGCTACTGTTTTATTATATGTGATTGTGAAGTTGTATGCTATCTCCACCTAGAGGTTTAAAGCTTAAGTATCATTTTGAATTCTATTATGTTTGACCAAAAAAAAAAAAATCAAGAAAAAAAGAAGGCATGCCCATATTACTAAATATGTGAGCATTATTTTAGAGACTGTGATTTGCAGTGTGACTTCATGATAATCTATTTCTCCATTTTGTATGATACAGAATCCCAGTAATACAGTAACTCCAATAAATCTTTAAGATCCCATAAGGCATTTAAAGAAATTGTTATTTTAATGGTGAAATCAAGCATCAATTCACCAACCGTTTAAGTACAAGAGATCAGGCTTTTAGGGTCCCTAAACTACATTCTACTGCATTTGCTCTAGAAACTATGTAATACTGCATTCAAACAGCTAAGAACGATTTTTTTATTACGTTACCACATACTATACTTTCATAACCCCTCACACAAGCCTACCCCTAACAGATTGTAACATACATGTTTGCACCGAACAACAAAACTAAATATCCTCTCACCTTGTTGGTAGCCACGCCAATAAAACGAGAAGAACCAACTGCATTTCGTAGAGTGCCAGCTTCCTCTTCATCGCTGCTCTTTGCAAAACCTAACGGTGCAAGAAAAACACAAACCCACTCTCAGCGACAGTCAGTCTCCGCCAAGCAGTGCTTTCAACTTAACCGGAGGAAAAATATGTCACTTCACTGGAGAAAGGAAACCACTGGATTTCCGCAGCACTTTTCAGTACTAGCAACTTATTGTATCTCCATCTTTCCCAACGATCCTGCTCTGTGCAAAGAGGCAACGTATGATCAGAAGTGGCATGTGAGCCGGCGCATCAGATGCTTTCCTGTTCCGTGATGTGAAAGCCCCGAGACGAAAAGGAACAAAAAATAAAAACCGTATGTATGGGAGGATGGGGGTTTAACCACCCCTCGCCTCACTACGGCACACCGCAGCCGGGGGGG
>VZRM01006852.1:309782-385472 GCA_013397955.1 Grantiella picta | reverse complement strand
CTTGGGGCACGGGGGTCGCGGGGTCCCCAGCAGCCCCGCACCGGCCCGGGGCGCCTTCCGCGGCCTCGCAGCCGCGCCGAGCGGGAGGGCGAACGAGAAACGGGGCGAAAAGAGCTCCCCGGAACGGTACAACACATTTTCCGTGGCTCTCCCTCCTCAGCCTCCTAATCGCCTCTGGTCAAGTCGTGTTCTCCAGGGCACAGCCCCGGCAGCCGCGCCGCTCTGCCCTGGACTGCGGCGGGGGCGGGGAGCCGCCCGCTCTAGCTACCACCGCGCTCCTCCGCTGTCTCATTAACATTCCCTTCCCCACTTGCCCATTGGCACAGTCTAATTGGAATGCAGAGAGAAGAAAAGTCTATAATTTAAAGTGAGCTCAGGATGAAGGCAGACATGGAATCAAACCTCGGGGTATTTTTTCTTTTTTCCCCCCCTCAAATTGCATTACTTTCTGTTGTATTGTCTTTTAAAGCACGTTGCCCTCCTTTCGTGTATGCAGTCCTCTTCTGGTAGTAACTGGACCACTGCTAGGATTCATTCCCATTGATTTCAGGTTTTCCAGCGCAAGTAGAACAGGACAGGTTTGATAATTAAAGATAAGGGTTTATATTTAGTGTACCCTCGTTTTGCATTGTTAACTCGGAAATAATTAAATAACGCTGGCAGCAATATTTCAGCTTTTATTTTTTCTTTTTAAACCAATCCTCATCTATCTCTTTTCCTTTCAGTCTTTTAACTGCCCAAAGCACCGTCTCAATGGTCGTCTCTTAATGTCACTGGCCTGCTTATTATGTTTTAACTGAAATTATTCTGATGAGGTTTGGTTCTGAATCAATACCAGCTCCAAAATGAGCATGTGAAATCGGATGCAAAGAAATCGGATGGAAGGGGGAGAAAGGGGGAAAAAGAAAAAGGGGAAAGGAGAAAGAAGGAAGTAGGAAGAAAAGAAGAAAAAATTTCTTCAGTTACCAATAGAACTGGGGTATTCCTTCTTCCTGATTATTGCAGCTTATAATTGGATGTGTCCTTGTTTTCCTTCTCCTTTAGTGGTTTAGTGACTCCACAGCAGAAAATGAGAAACAAAAGAAGGAAGAAGAACACTTGGGCTGTCAAGACAATTTGTTCCTTCCAACTCTGAGATATTTCGTAAATTGGAGTAAGACTGGGAAGAGAGAGAGCGAGAATAAGCTGAATGGCTTTGTTTTAGCATAACCAGTAAAATGACAGCCCAAGCTGTGGAAAATGACAAAGATGAGGACACAGGAGCAAAAACAAATCTGAAAAGCAATCATCCAGCAGCCATCTAACCCTGGCTATATCTAAGGTACGAAGCCCTCATCTTTCCCTGTCCAGATGTGAAAATCTGCTCTTCTCATTGTCACTTAGGTATCTATGGTCCATCTAAAGTCTTCTTTGGATCTGCCTGTAAGTCCCACATACTAGAAATTAACAACTGATACTAGATGCAGATTCATCTTTTACCCTCACGGTGAAGAAAACTAGTTTTAATTACTTGTCCTAAGAAAAAGTGACACCACAAATATCAAAATGGAGGGAAAAAAAGAATCACTGAAAGTGAGGAGTCTTCATGATTCATTCTTATATGAAACACATTATGTAATCAAAGCAGAATGTTTTTTTCCACAGGTATTCATGGCATTCCTTCTCAAAACACCCTTTCAGTAATCATAATACTGAAAGTATAATCTGATTTTCACATGTGAGTTGCATCAAAAAATAGAAAAACTCATTTATTAAGGGAAGCAGTCACAGGGGCTCCTTGTTGCTGTGATAGCATATTGTCATTCTTCAAAGGCCACATGGGGTAGGTATGTATTTATAATGAGCTTGTGCTCATAGACTTTCCCAAGAAAAATGTGCTGGGTTTTAGGCTCGAATCACAATTATTACCTGTGATGTTCTTTGAGATTTACCATAGCTTCATGCACTGAAGCAATGCTTCAGATCTGAAATTTTAAAATAACCCCTAATTCCCATTTTAGACAAGTTGGACAGCCCTAGGGGGCATCCCAAATCACAAGGAAATTCAGTATAGGGACAAACTACAGTGGCAACATGAAAAATCGGCAGCAATATAATTACTAACAGAGAGAAGGGTTTTTCTGCTAGTGCCACACACTTATAACCTGTGCTGATGATGAACTAGAAAGCATTTGGGGAGAAAACTGTGGTGTTGCTGGGGTTTATTGTCTTGTTGGGTTATATGCAAGCATGGCTCACAAATGCTAGATTTGTTAGCTCTCGTTGGTTAGAACAAGTGTGCTTGAGCCGCCAGAGGTGCACAGTCAGCAGGTAACCCTCTCTTCCCTTCTGCATTATTTGTGGTATGGTATTGAATGCTGTCATTCATTATAGAATTTCAATTAGCTCTAAGTGATATGCAGCATCCAACACTTCACCTGGGTTTGTCTCTCCTGAGTCCTGATGCAAGCACCCTGGAAGGTGGGGAGTCATGCCCTTGGTTTGAATAGGAATTGAAATAGTCCATAAAAAGGCAGCAGGTCTACAAATTTTTCCTTTCAAAGTATAAATATTTTACTTAAAAGGTCTTATTTCTTTTGTGCTATATTTGCTGCAATATATAAATAGAATTCAATCCGTATTTTGATATTTAAAAAATCTTAGAAACAAACAAAGGACCTTGCAATCCTATTATTCCCCCTTGCCAAGGATCTCAAAACTCTGCACTGGCTGATAAATGATGTTTCAGAATTCTTTTGTGAAACGGGAATGACTTCCTCTGTGAGTGCAAATTGAATAGCAGGGTAGGTATGTGACATTTCATAAGCACTTCTTACAGTTTAGAGGTAATAGAAACACAGCAGAGGTTAAGCCAAGGCTAGTCATTATCCAGACTGCAAAACACTAGATTGAATGCTTCCTTTAAAACTGTGCTTAAAAGAATCATTTCTATGACAAAGTTACCCCATCCTTCAAGCAAAATAAATTACTCAAAAACAATACCTCTGATTTGTAGCTGCTAGGGAGGTGGCAGTAATCATTTTCTGTCATGGACATAATCAAGTAATGCAAAACAGGGCTTAACACATAATGCTGATCTGGGGTACATTCTGCAGTATAACATTTCCAGAAAAAAATTGGCAGATTGAGGTAATCATCATTTACTTTGTACTGCTTGAGAATAATCCCCACCCTTATATCTAGGCCAGCAGCACTCTGAGCTGTAAGAATATAAACAATAATCATTGGAGTTCAATGAAGTGATGCATATGTGTGAAAATTGAAGTGATATATCACAAAATTTTGTATGTGATGAACAGTGCATTTTTTAGTATGAATTATGCTTTTTATAAATGTTTTTATCTCTAAAAAGGCACATTTCAATATGATATTATTTTTGTAGACTTTTATTTATCTTTTTTAAACTTATGTTAATTAAACATAAATTCAATGTTTGACATATGCATCCGAGACATAATTTCTGTGTAATTTTAAACATGTATGTTATTTTATTTCTGTAAATAATGATGAAATAAAACATTGAAGGGCTGAATTAGTTTTTGACCTACTCAGTCTTTAGACTGGCTCATCATGCAGGTACATGACTGCTAATCTGAGAAAATAGAAGGTGGATTTTTATAGGAGTTCTGTGGAATGTTGATGGAAATCAGATTTCTGTAAGAAGAGAAGACTCAGGAGTCCAAAAATCCTCCACCTAATGCAAAATTGCAGCCCCGATTTCTCAGAGAGTTGAAATTATTTTGAAATGCACCATCCAGCACTAGATGTTAGTATAACAAGAAAGCAAGAAAAATCCTTCAGCTTTATGCAGTACCCACTGTTGTAAGGGTCTGAGCAACTCTTAGAGTTTTCAGTCTGACTGTGACACTTATGGATTGGGAAGAGTTGCTGTGCTTGTTCAAAAGCTCTGGCAATCATACAATCTTCCTGACTGAAGAGCAAAAGCAAAGGTGCCAGCTTTATTTCAGCTGTGTGTAATCAGCTTTAAGTTACTTTCCAATGTGCACTGAGAAGTTCAGCAGAACAGGAAATTGAAATGAGCTTTCCCACCTTAAATATTGATTAATGTTTCTTCTTTCCCAGGATTATAGCTCTCCCAGATTTGAACCTTAACTACTGCGTGAGGATTTTTAGTTTTCTCCAAACACACAGATATCTACAGAAAGAGTGAGCAGAGAGTCTTTGCTGTCTATCAGGAGAAGTGAAACTTGCATCATCGTTTTAGAGTACATCTTCCTTGGTGGGACAAATGTAAGACAAGCAGCAGAGTGCAATACAACACATTCACCAGCTGGGACAGGAGACCTCAAGTAGATGAAGCTTGCTAATCACTCTTGGTCTGAGTTGAGAGGAAGGGGAGATCTGCTTTTATAAAAGAAACAGTTTTATTCATCTGCAAATTCCCGTTTTCTGTTTTAAAACTATGACTAAAAATGAGTTTACAGAAAAATGAGACCTTTGCTTGAGTAGACAAGACAGAATGCTGAAAATGAATATATGTCTTAAATTGTTCTAAAAATATAATTACTTTTGTGTTATTTGTATAAATACAGTTTCCCTTTCAGCTGTTCACTCAAGTATTTCTTGAACTCTGAAGATGTTTTTAATATAAAGCAACACAATCTGTGATGTTTCATGTTTCAGGTGTCCAGTTTGGGGCAAGTAGATCTTGTTTATTAGAGGGATGGAAATATACTTAATTTCTAAAAATCAGCATTGCAACATGGAACTACTTTGAGATTAATTTTGTTTCAATATATTTTGAAGCTCAAAACCAAATACCTTTCTATTGCTAAAATGAGATTGACATTCAGAGAAAATTTTACAGACATAAGGCCAGTTATGATCAACCCTTTTTCCAGGAATACAAAGAAAGGAGAGACACTAGTCTTCTGCCACTTCGTGTTGCCTACAAAATTGCTACATGCTGACTTTGCAGCCCTGTAATAGAAGGAATCAGTTGTCAATGGTTATCTTTGTTTCCACAAAGGCCTCATCTCCCCTTGTCACTACTTAATACTGGCAATCTTAAATAATGTTTGATGCACACGAATTTATCAATGACCAGAGGATTTGCCTAAGCCTCAGGGCCTCAGACAACTTCTTAGAGGATGTGCTTCTGCACATCTTTTCCCCACACCATAATGCAAGCTGTAGGCAGATGACACACTGGAGCAGTGATATTTCGATGTTTAAAATATTTAGTTAATTACCTAAATTCTGATTCTGGGGATTCAGTAACATGAAAGATCAGTAAAAACAAGCAGAAGCTAAATGGAGTATAGTATGACAAACAAAGGGATTAAGGAGGGATGCACTTTTCAGACAAAATCGTTCAAAAAGTACTATCTTTTGTAAACAAGCACAAATCACTCTAGAGCAAGAAGAACAATACAGACCTTCAGATTGCCTGAAAATTGCTGAAATTGTCAGTTCTGGCACTGCCAAGTTTTGAGCAGAAAATAATAATGGGATGTTTATTCCTACTTAGAGGGCATTTAAATTTTTAATTTAAAAAAATTATGCTTTTCTAAATTCCTTATAAAAAAAATTTATGCTTTGGCCTAATTTAAGTGCTGCTCAAAAAAACGGCCAGAATTCAGTTAGCAGTCTGTTCCATAACTTCTTCTAGTCAGGAAAGCTTTTGTTGCTGATCCAAGACTACATTATCTTGGGTGGCAAAAAGTTTGCATTTTAAAAATGATTCTGCCTCCCAGGACTTCAAAGAATTTTCTCCTGTCTTTGACTAATGTTAGCTAAAACACACACAAAGGTGTTCTTCTATCACTAACAACAAATAATACAAAGACAGTTCTAACATGAAATGTCTTGCCTAGCTTCAACAAGAACAACAACAACAAAAAAAACATGTTATTCCATACTTGAGTTAACACAAATGTAGCTTCTTCATCTATGGAGCCTAGGAGGAAAAGTGTTGTGCTATGTCCCATGTTTTTTAGAAAAAAACATAAACCATATAATTGCTTAGGGGTGTAGCTGTAGTTTATAATAGTCTGCTCACATTTTGCAGAAGCATGGAGCTATATATAAATATATCTGGGTTAATTAGCTGCCATTACTGTATTTTTATGCATTTAAAGGAAGAATTTAGCTTTTGAGCACATTGTAGATGACATATAATGCAGGATGACAATTAAATCATAGTAAAGACAATTGCATAAACAAACTGCTGGATTTCAGTGTCTGCTCTATGTATTGCTGTTTCCTAAATTGCCCCTTCCTGCATCAATTCATAGAGATCAGGAAGCTTCATCGCTATCAACAAGAGAGCAAGCTAGGCAAATGAGAGCAACCCCACATCCTGAGGAGCTGGTTAGTTGGGTTCTCTGCCTGCCCTGCTGGAGGAGGTTGAATTACCCAATGGTTGCTCCTAGCATATACCTAAAATGGCAGTATGGACCCATCCTTTACTATTCCGTACTTCAGTGCAAGAGATCTTTATACGGATGAAGGTTCTCCATCTCATCTCCACTCACTTCCATGTATGCAGGTGCCAAGTAAAGCCCAGGGCCTGAGAAAAAGCTTCAGACTTCGGCCGCCAGCAGTACAGCTGCACTCCAATTGCTTTGAGGATGCCCCAGGCTAAAATAAATAAATAACCAGATAAAAGGATGACGGTTTTTATAACCAGTCCTGATTTACCTTCCTGTCCTTTCAAGCAGTGAATCACCAGTGAGTGATGACTCACTAGGGGAATCCAAAACATGCTTTCTCTTTCATATGTGAGTCTGCAGTAGCCATCCATGCTCCAAAGGGGGAGAAAACTGGGCTGCCTTTTAATATTCATTTCCACAAAACTGAGTCAAAACTGCTTGTAATTGTAAAGGGATATTGAAGGAAAAACAGCTGCCCTCATATCTCACTGATGTAGTGAGAATGTATAAATAGTTACACATGGCAGATAGTTTATGTCAACACAGTATTGTATTTGTGAGCATCTGGGTAGCAAATGCTGGACACAAGAGAGCATCTGCAATAAAAATAATAAGCTACTGTCTACAAAGTAAACCCTGTGTTACCCAAAAGCTCTGCATGGGGCTCTTTAAGTTTCCCATACAAAAAGGGGTGCCCAGAGCAAGAGTTTATTCAACATCACCAAGATTATTTGAGAAGAGAGCTTGTTATGTCCTTTTTAATTGTTTCTGTGATACCTGTGCTCTGTATTCTGTGCTCTGACCTCATTCTGGTGGTCTCTGCTGTCTGTCTAAGAACCTGGACACGTTCTCACCTTGGCCTGGCATAAATTGATGAAGTTGCATGCCACATTTTGGGAAAATGGCAACGGGCCCCTCTTCCCTGTTTGGGTTTCCCTTTTCTCTCCACACCATTTTCTCACTGTGCCACCTGGCTTCAGAGGCTTGATCTGATGCAGTGCAATTCCCTTTTTCCTGGGAAGCCCTGAGGGATGCTGTGGGTGCACAGGGACACCTCCTTCCCGCCCTACCTGGGAAGTGCAGGACCACATTTGATGAAGGATGCTATTAGCTAGCCTCAAATTGCCACTGTATTGAAATCAGGCATGAGCATGGCCAGATGTCACAAACATCCTTGTTAGCTGGGGCAGGATCCTCCCCAGTGCTGGCTCTCCGTGAGCGCCTCAGTCTGTTGTCACAAACACCAGAGGCAGACGGACTGTGATCTGGGATGCAAGAGATTGAAAAGGCATGGAAGAAAAGAGTCTTTTTAAAATCTAATTTACCAAGTCACACTTAAACTTCCAACTTTACATTTCTCATGGAATTCCCACTCCTCCTTTTTGCTTGCGATTTACCACAGCCAACAGTTCACCAGGAACTTCATATCATCATATCCTTGACTGCATATTTTTTGAATTATGTATTTGCCCAACAGGATCATTTCCACAAAAAAAAAGTGTAGGTGGCTGTTACAATTCCCAATCAGTTTCTCTCCAAGGAAAAATTGTAGCTGAATGGAGTCTTATCTAGTTTTTGAAATTTTAAAGTACTAGCGGAGATTCTATTTGTATAAAGATCTTCCTATTGCTCTGAACCTAAGCCTACATTAAAACGTAGCTAGCTAAGAGATCAGTCTACCAAAAACCACCAACAGCTGAAATTCAAGATATCGAAGAAAACACGCGAGAAAGTCTTTGTGCTCTGTTTATG
The DNA here is from genome assembly GCA_013397955.1 of Grantiella picta. NCBI lineage: Eukaryota > Metazoa > Chordata > Aves > Passeriformes > Meliphagidae > Grantiella > Grantiella picta. The sequence goes on along the minus strand of VZRM01006852.1, from coordinate 377,325 downwards.
TCAGAGATGTACCTGCAGCCCAATTTGGCAGACTTGTAGCTTTCACATATTTTCACTGAAGTAGTTTGGATTGCAGAGAGCATCTTTCTTCCCTGGTTTTATGTTACTCAATCTAGTCTCTCATGAGTGCATTCAGGAAATGGGGGATATTAATTTTTTTTTTCCTGCACAGCAGCAGGTCTATCTTTAATTCAGTATAAACACAGCGTTTCCTCTAATTGATTCTTATCATGCATTAAAAAAAAAACAAAACAACAAAAAACAAAAAACAATGGATCAAGCTATTTAGACACTATAGAGGGGTTTTTTTTATTTAAATACATCTGTCTTACCAATCATCTCTGTTTTTCAGGGTGATTTTCTTCTCAGCTTCTTGCATTTTCTACCAGCCTGTTCCACTTTAAGAAAAATATCGCAGGCTTCAAGTTGCTCCTCTGTTACATCACCAAACCTCTGGTAAAATTACTATTTCAAAGTTATTTGTTATTAATACTTTTCATTTAATTTTGTGAACATTATTTTAAATGTATAGTGAGTCTTTGGTGTTACATCTCTTAAACTGAAAAAATATTCTGTCAATGAAGAATTTTGTACTTCACTAATACACCAGCAGTGTTGAAAACAAGTCTCAGAAAGTATAAACAGTACTTGTGAAGCCATGTAAGTATTCTCAAATGATACAATATGGTTTTATTTAGCTGAAATGAAAGAGTAGATTTAAGTTGATCCTGAATACTGTTAAAACATATTATTTAAACAGAGTCTGCTTGTTTGCAGTTTTCATTACTTTATATATTTTGTACTTCAACTCTGTCAAAATGCACTTTGTGGAACATTAATCATATGCAACCTGTTGCATATTGTTGCTGTGCTTCCTCAAGTTTTTATGTATCTCTTCATTCCAGTCACCTGGCAAACCAAGCTGCAGTGTTAAAACCCCAACCAATTATCTTGACTTCCAAAGGGCCCATAATTCTTTCCAAGGGTTTTCACTTCAGACTGATTTGAAGGTGAGTCCTTTTGATTTATTTCACAGAAGAATGGCAGGCACTGGCACATTATTCCACCCACATACCTGTGTTTGAGTGAGAACATCTGTATACTGCAATTGTTTAGGGAAGAAATGTGAAGAAGCATCAAAGTAGCTCAGATTCTGTTAACAGCGCGGAATTTGGCAATATGAGCAACAAAAATTGCTTGGTAACATTTGCACTTTGGAGATGACAGGGTGAATGCTTGATGGTAGGTAATTCCATGGCTTTAGTTCCATTAACCTAGATTTGTCTGCAGGTTGCTCTGTACTGGATGTATCAGGATGAGCCCCCTAAAAACGTTGTGATTTTCATACAGTATTTATAAAACTTATTTAAAATCTAAAGTTTTGCATATGCTCCAAAATCTCTTTCCTGTATCTATTATTTGATGGACTATGTAGAGGAAAATTAATACATTATCAACTAAAAAATGGAATTTTCTACATGTATTGGTTTTGGAATAATCCTGAAGTATTATAAGATCATGGAAGGACTATTAACATAATATATTTATACAAGGACAATGCATATTTAATCAGTACTTAATGGTGATATAATAATAGGTTTCCCCATAGAGAATGACAATATGATTTTCATCTTTCTGAATTAATACTCTTGCAGAATACTGAAGACCATTTTTACATTTCACTCACATGCAGAAAGAAGAAATCTTTTTCTGAGAAAGTAAGGAAACCTCTAAAACAAATCAAAGCTGTGGGCAGTGAGCACAGAGAACTAATTAACTCAAGGCAAGTAACCCAGGCAAATTAATGCTGAACTGGGGGCGACTTCAAAGACTTCAAGGGTAACAATTTAAAATGAAGCATTTATGGCCTTGAATAGTTAAGACCTTGTGAATTACTACATTCTTTTCAGAAGGCATGAAACATTAAAGGCAAGGGGAACAGAAATAAATCTGGTCATACAAAGAACTGGGAAAGAGAAAGGAAGAGCTTTCACTGTGTTCACAGGAAGAAAGGATTCCTCAAGATCTCCAAAATCTACTTAGAAGATAATGGCCACCACTCCTGCACTATGAACAGGGGCATGGATGCAGGGTCATTGTCGAAGGAACATGCACAGGGGTCCAGATATGCTGGGTACCCCTTAGGTGGTTGTGTCTGGTGGATGCTCCAGCTGTGTCAGGATCTTCAGCATGCAGCTTGTCCCATGTCTGCAAGTGGCTTCTTTTATACTGTTCTTAAATTCATTGTTCATTAATCAGAAACAAAGAGAGGTGGTTCTGAATCATTGATGTAAAGTGGCACTGCAAAGTAGATATGATCCTAGGAAACACCAGGAAGAATTTTGCAGGAGAAATAAAATTTTAGTAGCTCTGTAGACGATGCTTATGTAGTCCTGTCAGGAATAATAATGATCAGCTTTTAAGTGGGTATTTCCAAAGAAGGAATTAACACTTGGAATATCTGTCCAAAATGCCCATGGAAAAGACAGGATTACTTGTATGGCAGAAGAAAGTCAGCAGTTTTTTTCTTGTGCCTGCTATAGTGAAGGCTGAAGAAAGAGGGGCAAAGACAGATAGGAAGCTCTGATAAGGTGTCTTTAGGAAACTTCAAAGCAAAAAAGAGATGTTGCTGCTGAAGGACAAAAGCGGTGGGTAACCACAGATCTTGATCAAGCTATTTAGACACTATAGAGGGTTTCTAGCAAAGTGGAACAGCTGCAAGAGGAGACTGTGAGAGAGAAAAACACAACTGTCGGTAAGCAAAAGGGAGCAAAAGAGCTGTTTGTGCGTCATTTTTCTGGATGCTTGCTGTTTTGAGATATATTTCTCATTCTTTGATTAAACTTTGAAAATACTGGAAACCCCCCTTTTATCATCTTCACCTGTATTCTCTACTGAAAGACAGTGTTGACTGGGAAAGCTATAGGCAGGAGCAGAGTGAGGTGTTTTACTTCTATACATCTTGAATGTTTCAGCACTATTGCTTGGTGATAGAAAAAAAATCTAATTAATGATAGCAATAATTTTATAATATGGTACAAAACTAAGGAGCACACTTTGTCATAAGAGCCTACAGACACTGCTGATGAGTGTTAGTTTGGCAACAGTAGTAGCATCTATTGCACAGATATTTAAATACCACCACTATTCAGTTTTTAGACAGAGCTGTCTTGCAGATAATTCTGTTTTCAAACAAATAATGCATAGTGATTCCTGACACCCTTTTCCAAGAAACTTCACTATGTCAGCTCATTATGGTGAGGAAAAATACATAATATTAAAATGTCTTATCATGCTTACCATGCTTGCTCTAGAGCTTTTAAACACAAAATAACCTTTTTTTTTAGATTTCTTAGCTGGTTGAGACAAATTCTGCCTTCTTCCAAAAGACATAGAGAGCAAACTACAGTTCTTTCCCTTGTTTTGTAAGTTTAGGATTTTCCCCTTAAGGCTCAATATGGATTCAGTGACATCACAGTTGTATATTTTATAACAACATATTCTGAATGTCTCAGAAGAGTAAAATATGTGCTGACAGAAGTCAGGAATAAGTGAGGTTTCTCAAGGTTCATGAAAATGTATGCATGGGTGAAGATCAAGTTTGGAGATTTTCTGCTTAACAGGAGAGTATTTTTTACAGAACTGTCAAAGTATTTATTAAAAAAAATAATAACATAGCCTCTCATTATCACTTTATTGTATATTAAATATTACTGGCCCTACAGCATCACTACAATTTCATTGAAATGCTACTACCTCAAATTTTTTCTTTTTCTACTAGAAAGAACGAGCCATTTATATATGTACATACATACATATATACACTAAAAAACTGTGATTGATTAGGCCTGATTTTGATTAAGCAGATATATGTTGCTCCTTTCCATCCCAAAAGAGATGGAAAGTAAAAAATGAATGAAAAATGTTAGCAAAGTCATTTAAGAATGAATGTGATTAGAATCCATATCCTTCTTACTGTACCCGGAAGACTCAAGAAGAAATGGCAAATGTATTCCAGCCACTGGCAAGCAAAGAATAGATAATAAATCTCAGAGAAATGAGAAAGGCTAATAGAAGACCATAATAAGGAAAGAAAATTATCTCATGAAGTCAATTAGGAACTTTGATATCTAAAGCTAAAAGTAGAAACCAGAGTTTCAGAGATACATGGACATGGAATTGTATGTCATTGGAACATGAAAATGTGAAACAAAAATGCTTTATAGTAGAGAGAAGTCAGCTTTACAAAGGTAGAGAGGGACAGAAGTATTTACTCCGTTGAAAAAGCTTCTTTACTAGCTGGATTGCATGCTGTTGTTTTGCTACATTACAGCTGCATTGAATTTGTGTATTTCCTACAGTAGGATCATCTGCTAAAGCCTGTCTCAATGGTTAGGAATTCCCCCTCCCTTCCTTGTCTCACAAGGGGGTGTATTTCCCAACGAACTCTACAGCCTTGTTTTTAACCTTGATTATTTAAAGATAAATAGGTATGGTTAAATAAAAAGAACAGCTTTCAATTACTTTGGGCTGTTATTACTATGGGATATAGTTAATGGAGTAGCTTACAACCTCTATCAATTCACCTCCAGGTCCTTATCCAAAATTAAGAATCAGAAATACACAAAAGATTTAGCAAAATGTTATTTTGTGATCTTGTAAAAGAAAATTCTCCCAATTTAAATAAGAAAATACAGGGATAAATGTAGTAGGATGTTCATAAAACTCGAAGTTAGAAATATTTGCCTTTCTGGAAAAGCAGAAAAAAAGGAAAGGAAAGGAAAGGAAAGGAAAGGAAAGGAAAGGAAAGGAAAGGGAAAGGGAAAAGGAAAGGGAAAGGAAAAAGGAAAAAGGAAATGTCTGTCTCCTGGAGCTCAAGGAATAGTTGTTCACACACTTGGCCAGGAGAGGGACTGCTGATGTCTGAGTCATGCTATGCCCAGCAGAAGCTGCCTTAGTTACGCAGGAAAGGCATTTCCAGGACAGTGCTGCTGCCAGGTAAAGAGTTTTGGTTTTGATGCTAAACTGCAGCATAAAAGCTGTCCATCTGGAGATTCAGTTAAGTTCCCAAGCTCTCAAGAAATGAACACACACCTCAAAATGCTGCATTGTGCTCTAATGGATGAAGGGGTTTATTTAGATTTAAAATGACAAGGACATTTCTCTGTGCTTAAATGAATTAATTATACAGCAACTAGAATACAACTAAATCTCAGCAATATCCAGGCTGTTTGTGTGTAGGCTGACACTAGTAGTCAGACAGTGCCCAGCATTCTTTTCCCTTCCTTCCTCTACCTCCCTTTCCTGCCAAGCAAACCTTTGGCCCTCTGTATTTCATTTAACAAGCGCAGGCTGGATCACTAATTCTCCCAATACTATGAAGACAGTGATCACTGTTTTAACTTGTGTACTTTTATGTTTCAAATAAAGGGCTAAAATTTACAAATAAAGCTTTGAAATACATCTTTTTATATCCTTTGTCCCTTCTTTTATATAATGACCTAATGCAATTTGGTTTCAAACATTTTCAATTTGCAGACCTCTAAAATCCTCCTAGTGGAGATATACAGTGAATTTAAGCCTACTAACATGTCATGGTTCCATTTCTCAGGCTCTTAGAGAAGGAACCCAGACACTCTACAAAATAGAAACCCACCATAGTGTCCAAGCCTTATCTTGATTGCAACCTATCAGTGAATGTGTCTTGTGGCTCTAGTTCTACCATTTTATTTTACAGGCCTTCCTAAAGGCAGAAGGATATAATTCCCATTTAAACAGTATTAAACTGGTGAGAATTGGCTTACATATATTGAAGAGAATTGTGTCTTTCCTCATCAGAGCTTTGCCAATGGTGGTTCTCTTTAAAAGAATATAACCTCAAATTTCTTCCTTTAGTCAGCTAGAGTCTCTTTATTTCTATCAGTCAAGTGCAAACATATCAAGAAATTCAAGAAATCAATTTAACTCTATGCATGTGCTTTACAATTAGAGGAACAGCACTCTGGAGAGCAAATTTCCCTTCTGCGTGTGCAGTTGTCACCTCAGATAGAGCACGCAGGAGGCAAATGGACCTGTCATGGTCTGCCCTGTCCCTCCTTTTTCCAGTCACTGGTGTGTGCACAGTCACCATGTCCTAGGAACTCTGTGCTGAGACAGGCAGTTGAGGCTTATCCAGACTAGGACTTTACCAGAACCTAGACCTCATGTTAGAGACCTCAACACATGGGGTGGAGGGAGAGCTCAAACAACATTCAGAACAGCCATTNTGTTAGAGACCTCAACACATGGGGTGTGGAGAAAGAGGGAGAGCTCAAACAACATCCAGAACAGCCATCTGTAGTTACATACATCTTCTCCTGAGCTTACAGCTGCTTTAAAAATCAAGCAGGTTATTTATTTTTAGAAAATATTGAGCCACTTGGTTCCTACATTCTAGGCAGATATTTATCTGCCAAATACATTCTGATCCACCTCTTCCATAATGGCACCCCTGTCCTTCTTCTGTGTGACAATATGGAAACTCCTCTATCAACATGCAACAGAACAAACTCCACCTCAGTTATGGGACAACAGGCTGTTATGTAGAAGCAAAAGGAATGACTAAACAGGATGGAGATCATGAGAATATTCCTAGGTATTGCTATCAAGACATGATCAGAATTCAGCTTGGATAAACTTTGTACAAACTATTTCCAGAAGGGATGTGTTCTGGTGAAAAACAAAAAAACCCCAGAACAAACGAATGACCCCCACCCCACACACACACAGGGTTTTTACTCTCTGTACTTCTCACTGAGATTTCTGAAGAATTTACTTGGAAAAAAAATAGAGAAAAGTTAAGTTACTCTTTATTTTCCCCATATGCTTCTGATTTGTCTAATTTGGATGAAGAGTGGTGGGTGGGTATTTTAGATTTCCAAGGACAGTTGCTCCAATTGTACAGAAAATCTCAGCATCCATTCCACTTTTGGCAGAGTAGAAAGCATGTAAGTAGCTCGCAAAGTGAAAACATGAAATTTGTAAATCCTTACTTGAACTTAATGTCCAAGCTTCTGCCTATAGGTGACAGACTCCATTTCCCATTGATGCAAATCCTTTTAATCAATGTATTACTTCAAATCATTTACACTGTAACATAAAGTAATTTGTGTTTGAATTTCTTGTGCTGCAGAGAAATACCATTCTCTTCCTATTGTCAAAGGTGTCTGACATACAAGTCACACAAAACATCTTTTGGAGGAAAAGTTTAAAATCCAGTGGCTTATGCAACATGACACAGGAAAGTGTTGCATGAAAATGCAATCTGTGCTGTGTAGAGGTGGTTGCAAAGCAAGCACTGGTTTTTAAAGATAGTTCACAAGAGTATTTAAAAGAGCTGTTAGCCCAACTTCTCATTCACATGTAGGAGTTTCATAAAAATTCATTTTAGAATATAAAGCAAATGTCTCCCCAGCCATTTCAAAGAGATTACATACCTTGTTGTTTCAATATATTAAGATGCTGAGCATAAGACTTTATGTAAAGTTTTAGGATGACTAATAAGGTCAAATTACTGTGTTAAATAATCAATCTTTAAAATTAGTGTGGGAAGAGACAAACTAAGGAATCTTTTCTCTCTTTGAATTCAAGAGATATGACTGCTATTCCATCTTGTAAGTACCTTTGCCAGTGAACTCCTGTGACATGGTCTGCCTATTTCAGCCCTGAAACACAATATTTGCTTCCATCCCACTGGCACTACTGAACAAATAAATGTCTGCTTTTTGTGCAAAGATCACATAAGTTATACAGGGTAAAGCAATCCAAGTTAAATATAATCAAATTTTAACACTATGCTATGAAATTATAGCCTCGATTATTTTTGCCTACTTGTAGTCAAGAGATTTCAAAAGTATTTCCAATAATCTCATTTTAACATTTTAGATTGACATTTCACAATAGCTGTAGCTGAGTCAGTTAAATGTTTGGGTACCAGAATGAGTAAGGAAGGGAATTCATTTGGATTGTCTTTTTCAGCTGCTCTGTGAAATACGTCCATAGCATGTTCATGGCCATTGTCCTACTCAAAAAGCACTACTTTACTGTAAAATGAGATTGTAACTTCGACATCAGAAAAGAGATAGGAACATCGGACAGTCGAATTATTTGCCTTAGTTATAATTTTAATTTTTTCCCTTGAAACTGCTTTATCTCAAAAAGAAAGAAATAAACATCTGATAAAATATTTAAATTCAGTGGATACCAGTACCTAGACATCCTATAGACACTGTCTTTCTAACTGATAATACTGTTTCTTCAAATGTATTTGAGACACCTCTGACACAGTGCTTCTATGCAGAAATGTAAGTGTATGGGTGAAGTAGTTTCCACCCTGTATGTTTTACAAGGAAAGCTTTTTCCTTCTTTATGCAAGAATATATCCTTTTTTTAGAGCTTTAAAAGGATCACTTTTTCCTTTGAAATTTTAATTTCAGTTCTTAAAAGACTCCTAAGAGACACTTAAAATATTTTGAGTCTTTATGCTTAGTTGCAATTAAAACCTTCACCAAACTGGAACATGCCCTCATTGCTTAATATTTAGCCCTGGTGACCAGTCTGAGCTCCCACTCATCAGGGATGAGTGCTTGGGCATCTTAAAGAAAATAGATAGAAATCCTGTCCTATCACATGTCTATCATTCAGCTCAATTTATTCTCTGTTCCAAATGAACACCCTTTTTATGTTAAGTGGCCACTTAATAAGCATTTCTGGCCTCTAGATTCATCTCAAGTTTCTTGTTTCCCATTCACTATCACAGAGGAATCAGTAGGACTGGCAGAGTATTCTTTGTGCTGACATGTAGGGGTGGAAATCTCTGCAGTGTGCGTGTCCAGGAAATATTGCTCCCCAGAAATAATGTGTCTGTGGTGGCAACAGGAGGACGTAGGAAGTTAATTTCCCATATTATCCACTGGAAAAAGCCATTTTAAATGAACTGATTTTAAAATGAACAGATAGAGAGTACATCAGAAAATTGCTAGTCTCTCCAATTCATGCTGTTGGAATAGCACTTGGGGACTGATTTGTGATAATCTGGTGATTCACTGGAAAGAGCTGAAGGAACAATATCCCCCCTGTTGACAATGATAAGCAAGAATGAGATTTCTTATTACTGCCGATGTACCTGCTGAAATTACTACTCAAGTACGTTCTGCTATTGCTATTTTTCCATCTGTTGTAATTAAAGCAACATCAGAACACTGCCTTCTGATGTGTCTCATTGAAACCAAAGTCAGCTTCTTCATGCAATTCTATCCAAGATGTTTACAAGAGGAACAAGAGACAATATACTAACTTTAATACTGTTTCAAAATTTTTAGCACTTTCACTATTTAGTGGGGCCTTTATCTCAGACATTTGCATTTCCAAACACTCATGAAAGTCCAGATATTTTTGGTATTTCTGAGGTCACATCCTCATTATTAATTTAACTGCAGTAGGATTCCTGGTTGATCCTAGATACCAGAGGTATCTAGAATGCAAGGGTGTCAGCATGTGACCTGAGGGTTTATTATACGACACATAAAATTCTCTTTTCTTTCAATAGCTGATTTGACTGAAGGAAAATAAGTGTGGAAACACATTCCATGTCCTGATCCAAAACTTCAACCAGATTCGCAGGTGTGATAGTAAATGTAACTTGAATGCCAAGATCAGGTTTATTAACTAGTAGCTGAGCAACATTCTCTGCATACATAAATTGGGCTTGGCTGTGAGTTAAGTCCTCAGCCAAGAGCTCAGCCTCTTCATGGACTGACAAGTGAGACCTCATGCCTGCAGAGGCAAACCTACTCACATCAGTCACAAGACATGGGGAAGGGAGCCTTCACCCTAGTCCTGCCTACTGAGGTACTTTACTCATCAGAGGGAGTATGAAAGGTGATTATTGCTTAAAAGGACTGGCATTAAATTACTGCTGTGGGATATGTAGAGCATTTTCCCCCAGAGATTTTTCTCTTAATCACACAAACTATGTCTACATTGCTAAATTAAAGCCAGTCAGGCAAGTGTCCGTATGTTTAAGGACACTTTGACATTGCAAGTAAGATGGTATGGTCCAAAACAGGGCCAGGTAGCAAGCTATCAGTTTAGTAATTCAGACAGTCAGGAGACCAATATTTGACCTCAGTTTCTGGGCCTCTTGTTAACAAAATAGAGGCATGATAGGACTGCTCAATATACCCACTGCGCAGAACCATGGCTAAAGTTACAGTCCTCAAGCATCTGCCTTTCTGCAGTAGCCACCTCTTCTGTCAATGGCACGGGGCTCCCCCTTTCCCCAGACTGGCCAGAGATGGATTGGCTCAGCACATTGATCTAATGTTTGGGACATACCACTTGGAAATGTGCCATTCCTAGGGGAGAAGAGGAAGAAAATAGCAAAAGGGAGGTGACAACACGTCAGTAAATATAAAGACAGAAGCTACGTCCATCTCATGTCCAGTTCAACTGATACAGCCTAACCCTTTAATGCTTCTATATGAGCTGTTATATTTGTATCTATTTGCATGCATGTTTTTATATGCCAATAAGAGGCAGTTTCACATTACAGCTAAAGGAAACTAACCACTAGCTGCAGTCAAGTGATCCCAATATTCTCCTTATACTATTTCCTTAGCATTTGTCTCACTTGCAGTGAACCAGTTCCAAACCCTACACAAGCCATATGAACATAAGCAGCAAGAAACCTCTGTAGTCTGAAACTTCTGGTTATCCTTTTAGAACACTGCTTTCTGGGTGTATCAAGAGTACATCACTTCTATGGGCTGAATCTCTCAGAAGGTTACTGCATTATTAATAGCTGATTCAATTTCACTAGTTAGACAAAGAATAGTTTTTGAAGTTACATTGGATTCCAACCACCTTTTTTCGGATTTATGTTATTTTTATCCACTAATTGCTCCCTGTGCATGGTTTGCCACACAGCTGTAATTCCTATATAATACCAAAATTAATAGCTGCTAGGCAATGCTAATCCTTGCTAACATCATGCTGGAGATTTTACTGCCCGCCTCATTTGGATCTTTCCCCAAAAAGGTTTTTTAACTTCATCTTGAAATTGCATTGTTGCATTTTCCTAGTCATGCCTTCCCACTTCTCCCACCTCCCACCAGAGATGCTTCTGCTGCTAATTTTTCATTGAGCTCTAGCATATCACAGAACCCAAAATTGTCTTGGGTTGGAAGGGACCTTTCTCTCCACCATGGGGAGAAAAACCTTCCTCCAGACCAGGCTGCTCACAGCCCCATCCAACCTGGCCTTGAATACTTCCAGGGATGGGCCATCCACAACTTCTCTGGTAGTAGTGAAAGGTATCCTCACTGCCAAGACATACAAGGCACACTCAGCCACTCTCATTTAGGAAAGCTGCCAGCATGAGGGCTGTCCTCTACCAACATGGCTTTCTAACAATGAAATCTGTTCTAAAAAGTTCTCCAAGCAAAAATATTGCCCCAGCACCAAATCCCTTTCAAAAGGCAGACAGTGGCAAATATATTACTCTGTACCTTTCTCTAAGTTCAAGAATAAATACAGTATGTCCTTCAGCTACTTCTCTCTAGATACCATATTTATATTTATTATCTGTAACTGAAAAATATACAGCAACATTCTGCAATGAAACCCTAGTGATACTGTGCTGTGTTCACTTATAAAACACAGTAAGTTTTGTGTCACCAGCAGATGTACAATTTCTCCTCTGAGGGTTTTTTTGACTGAACAATTTCTTCAGTGGTCATAACCTTACTTACACATATAATAAAATGTTTGCACAAAGGATTTTAGTTAACATTTACAAATATCTTGAGAAACAAAGAATGGTAATGATTTTTCTCCTTGCTACTTATTCCATTAAAAAATTGCTCTAGATGTTGCTATAGAGAGCAGTGGATGTGGAGATTCCAAGAAAGAGTATTAGCAATATATTCACAGACACAGTGAAGGCAGATGACATTAGCAGCCATATTTTTTCTGGGGAAAGGGAGAAAGTGATGGTAATCTTGGGGAAAACAGACAATAAAGCAGTTTGAGTGCTCACAATGTATAAGACTTCAAGCCTGAATATGTTGAGCCTCTGTTGAAAAAGAAAGACTGAGATTTACTACTGAGGAAAAAAAACTGAGCCATGCATGAAAAGCAGCCTGGGTCTTGGAATCCAGCAAGAAATGAGGGTCATCTTGCATATTTTATAATCCATATCCCAAGACAAATAATAACACTTTGAAAACATTTGTTGCTTTCAGTTTTATTAAATTACAACAAATTACTTTCTCATCAGTCAATTAAATAGGCAAGACTGGAACTTGATTGTATATTACTAAGTTGGTCTGCCATAAATCAAACCCACAGTTGAATGAGTGTTTAATTATGAGTATACAAACTGTTGTGTTTAAAGGAACTTACCTACCAGCTCATATTTTTTACTTCTTATTTGAAGAATTTGTTTCTGATTAACCACTGACTAGCCACAGGGAACTTTCTTTGCCGCTTAGCATCAAGACAGAATCTCACCTAGGAAAATCCTGTGATTCTATGTGTCCATTGACTCAATTCTGGCAGCTTCAGGAAAGGACTCCATACCTTGCTGAAAGAGGATTCATTTTTAATCTGAATGTGTACATTTCTGGCTTTATCTTGAGTTTTCTGTATTGGGCCCACATTTGTGAAGTGCGTACAAGATTGAGGAAAGCTGCATATCAAGATACAAGCAGCAAACTTATTTTTAGACAACAGACAAGGGAAAAAAACATGAAGAGCAAGAGCTTATTTCATGCATTGTGACAAGAAAAGCTACAGGATAGGATGCCTTCCAGTGCACCCAAGAGCAAAAGTATCAGAAAAACATCAATTTTCCAGAATGGACTATGTGCCCAAAAGGTGTCATGACATCCATTTTTTGTAAACTTAGTAAATAGTTGGACCATAACTGAACCACTGTGGTTCACAATCTTTCTATATTATTAATTCAAAAGCATGAGCCACCTGGGTTTTTTGCTTGCTTTTAGGATTTTTTTAGCCAAATGGGTGATCACATGTAATCCATCTGCACTTCCTTGTTAATGCAAACAATTGAGTGTGCTGGGCTTTTTAAGACTATCAGGCTATTGGTAGATGTATCTCAGACTCTTAATGCAAGTCATTACTACCCCAGAGGGAGAGTTTCAGAGACAGACTTAATACTTTGGAAGGACAAAGCTATTTGGGAAGTCAGTCCTATGTTTCATTGTCATAATTTCTCTCCTTCTGATATCCTAAGAAGTATACTGTTAAGACCTATTCTCCCATCTTTTCTATTTGGTCTTTTCAATATATTGTCCTCTTGAAAAGAAGCCAAGAAATTCACATTTCTAGAGTGATTTAGTGCCTAAAGTATGACATACGATCATTGTCATCAGTTAGTGAACCACTGTGATGAGTAAGTCACGAGAGGAAAAGAAGTTTCTAACATCAAAACACATAATGCTTAAAAAACAAAACTACATTAGATAGAATCCAGATAATTCATCATCTCTGACCGCAACGCACGCATAAAGTACTTTAAAGGGTAAGTCATCACAAGTTTTGTCCAGATCTTAAATTCTCTTCTGTTGTAAAAACATGCCTTTCAATGGGCAGATAATCACAACATTAAGAAACCTGTATTCTCTTTCTTCCACCATCCCAGCCAAGGCTGGTGATGCTCCACAGAATTTGATTTCATAGAAATAGCAGGTCTTGAACAGGTTTGGCTGGTCTCAGATGCCATTATGTGTACAGAGAACAGATTGCCCTGTTTCAGTATCCTTCAAAATCAGTGGAATACTCTTTAATAAATTTGCCTAAGGTCACAAGCTCAAACTCCAAAGTCAAAAATTATGTATCAATTCTAACTCACAATGCCAAAATCTTTATCTTACATATTTAACTTCTGCTAATATATATGAACCTGTTAGGAATCTACAGATGTTCCTACTGGAAAACCTAATTTAGCCAGAGATCTGAAAAGTTGCCACTAAACCTGTACCTTAACATTTTGATGAAGAACAGTGCATGCTCTCTTAATCAACTTCTAGCTTGCCACAAGAGAAACATATCCACACTCAAAGAAGATGATGTGAGAGCAGTAATATTGTACATATAGTGCAATTTTAAGGTGCCAGGGAAGAATTACAGATGAATTTTAAAGATTAATTTCAGGCTCTTTTTTGAGTAATTATAACCTTGGTCTGGGAGGAGAATGGTCAGATCCAGCATGAGATTTCCAAGAGGCATGAAGGACATAGATGTTTCTATCTTGAGCATCTCTAATTAATACTTTCTTTGTGCAACCATCTTCTCATGTAGTAAATTAGACACTCTGGCTATTTTCTCCCAAGTCAGTTTTTGCCAGCCTTGGTAATTTGCTGGCTTCCACCTGCTTTGCATTTTTTACTGCTGGGAGCCAGATGATGACTGCCCTTGCTACAATGCAGGATACTCTTGGATAGGAAAAAAGTGAGAGAATGCACAAAAAAACCCAGTGTTATGCAGCAGATAGAGGGTGGGGAATGCTGCTGAAATCGTCTAATTATTTTGTATGATTTTTTCAAGTGTGGAAGTTCTTCTACTGAACCTTGAGCATTGGCTGTGTAGTAACGTATCACTGCTTGTACAGAACAATGTGGGTTGTGATCTCTTGTGTATCAGACACCTGTGATTTCAGTTTCTGGGCAGCTCCATACACTCAACATTTTGTTCTATTCTGAGACATGAATAGGTTGATACATAAGTATAGCCTAGTTTAAATTCCTAGACAAGATATTTATTTACAGAATCCCGAGACAAGACTTCTCCTACGGAACGTCCAAGATTTTAATTTGCCTAGATATGTGTCCTTGACAAGGATGTCTCAGAAGCCAGATAAGGTTACTCAGAAATTTATTACTGTTCCAAGGCTTTGAACTAAGATAAATCAAAAGTAGATTTTAAATTTGAAAGTAGTAAGTCCTTAATATCACTTTGGTACTTGGCAAGTGTAATATGTTGAGGTTTTTTTCTGTGGAGTGGGAAAGGGCTGTATATTTTTCCAAAATCAGAATGTATTTTATGTATTCTTTCATTTAGAGCAAATGAACTGTTTTTTCGCTTTGAGCATCTTCATAATTTGTTCCGATTCAGCAAGGTACTCAAATTTAAGGCTACAAATAAGAATGTGAAGTCAACAGAGCTGTTGTGTCCCCCAGCTAAGAAACATGCTTGGACACAATGAGAACCTCTGCCTTAATTATTTTATAATACTAGTAAGTGCTTCTTAAGACAAGGAAGATATCGAGAACATCTTGGCTGGAACATTTCATACACAGCAGGGACCAGGGTTATCTTGATCTAGCTGTGAATGTCCTAAGTAATTAACCAGCTTCATGATGACACTTACCTATGTATTTATTTATTTTAAATAAGGAGAGAGACAAGACTCTTAAATTTGGAGTTATCCTGACATCACAAATAATACAAAATAAATTGCTAACAAGAAGAAACAAAGAAAACCCTGAAGACTGGAATGCAACCACATCAGCAGAAAGAATTAAGTACCTTCTTGTCAGTGAGGAATTCATTTGGACCATCACATTAGGTCTCTCTACCTGTTTGTTCTTGCAGATTAAACCAAATGAGTTGTTTAAATTCTGTTTACTTAATGGAGGGAGTCATTGCACTTGTTTTGTGGAAAGAGGGGGGACAAGAGGATGGGCTGACTTGGTTTTGGAAACTGTATTAACTGTGTCTAGACACCTTTGTATATACACTGCGAATGCTAATAGGAAATCAGAAAAATGCACTAAATGGAACCCTCTGCCTACAGGACTCCAGGACAGAGAATTTTTGTCTGCATATTTAAGGCTACACATGAAGAGAGGTGGCAGCTCTAGTGAATAGAAGGAGTATAAAAATGGTAGATAAGGACTGAGTTTTAAGAACAGTCTTCTGAGAATTTTTTACTGGATGGTAAACTAACTAGAAGTTAATGGAATTGCTTTATAAAACATACCTATTTTTTGCATGCCAGACCAAGTCATAGCTTCCTGAAATTTTCATTGCCACATCTTCCTTTCTTATTCTTCAAACTGGTACAGAAACTGTGAAGCCTCTGCAAGTTGCAAGGATATACGACGATTTTTTATTCTTTTCCACTTAATTTCTCTGTTATTGGGTTGTGCAATTCTTTTGCTTCCGACATTTTAAAGTATTTCCCCTAATACAAAAAGTAAGAGTCAGAAAATCAGTGGTGTAAAAAGCTAATTGACAAAGGTAAACATAAGTGAATAAAGTAATGGAAAAAAGACAGTGGTATGTATACTTTAAATACAGAAGAAAGCAGCTGTCTGGTGAATTTGCTTCCCCACAGCCAAAGCCATTTAGCTTGTGTTTAAGAATAATGGCAAATAGTAAAAATAATTAATAGAAACAGATATCACTGGGGCTACTTAAGTAAGAAAAACTAATGTGGTTAAATACTTGAGGCGATATAACATTTAATGATGGATACTTATAGGGAACTTTATGTGTTCCAGAAACTGCACTTACAGCAATTAATCCTTAGGACACCCCAGGGAGACAACTTTGTAAGAAATAGTTTTCTGCTCAGTTGGCAGAGGGAGTTACAAGCATGGAAACAAGATGTCATTGTAATATGCCCAAGACTAAACAGCACTTTGATAGGAACAGCAGGGCAAGAACTCCTGAGGTTCTGGGTTTCTGTTGTGCATTCATGTCATAAAAGTGGCAGAAACAGAGTGATGTGGGAGATAAACACACACATTTACTTTGTGTGTGTGTCTGGGCACTGTGTTCTAAGAGTGGATCTCATACACTGAAGTCTCATAGAAAGATATCCAAAAAAATATTGGTGCAATTTTCAGGCTGGAAATCCATAGCTTTCCTTCTTGATTTTCAATGCTACGACTAATGGAAATTTAGGCTGATTTCAAAAAATAAAAAAATAAAAAGCAGTTGGGTTGTTTTGGATTTTTGGGGTTTTTTTCAGAAATAGTAGGGAGAGAAGAGTATTTCTTTGCTGATGTTTTGAGGATGAAACAAGAGTTGGCATAAGCTGAAGATGCCTTGTATTTTCCCTTCGTATTTTAAGTATCAGTGGCTCATTTGAACAACAGAGGAAGGACAACAAAATAGAATGTGAAAAAGGGAAAAACAGAATATAATCAGAAAGGGAAGGAAAGAAACTCAGCTTGCAATTTAAAATTTCCTGTGTTATATTTGAAATAATCACTTTTTTCCCCCAACTGACTCATATAAGCACAACTTCATCTACCTTACTGAGGTTCACAATAATTTTATGTGCTCCCATTTACAAGTATTTTATTGAGCATAGCAATTATAGCCTATTATCTTTATTACTAGCATTGGGTGCAAGTAGTAGACCAAGATGCCATTATAAAGACAACAACAAAAGCATTCCTCCTTCAAATAACTTACATATTCTTTTTAATGGGATGTGTAAAATATTATAATGAAAACAATTCTGAATTGCAGTGATTTTCCTGATTAAATGGTGCCATGCACAGAAACTTCAAAGACTATTTTTTTCATGTAACTCTTGCATTTAAAATAACAAGACTTTTAAAACAAGCTTAATAGAGAATTAATGTGGACATGGCCATTTTTATTCATTGACAATTAGTACATTTTTTTAAACATCAGAGTTCTAAAACAAGTAAAAAGGAAGAATCTGATTTTGATACAGTTGTGTGTTCTGAATAACAAAATTTGAATTATCCTGTCATGAGTGTCAGTGGTGATTCTATGGACTTCAGTTTGTATGCTCAGGCCATTTACAGTGATGTTTTCACAGTTCCTGCATAGGAGGGATGGATAACAGTTTTTCTTTGGTAATATTGTCTGTCAGATATGCTCAGACATTGCTTTTTGCACTCTGCCATCCCAGCTGGATCCATAATCCATTCCTGCAGGAAGGACAGTACAAAGACCAACCATACCGTGAAAACAAAAAGTGACTCTTGAAATCCAATCATGATTTGAAATACAGCTATCCAGTTACCATACTTTTCTCCTCAAAGAAAAAAAAATAAGGGGTGGGGGGGAGAGGAAAAAATATTATTATGCTTCCCATGAGGCTGTGAGCCATACGCAATTTGAATCTATTCTGTAGTTTTATGTGTAGCAGCTCCCCTAGTTTGCACTTCTCTTTTCTTATTCTACGTCCTCTTTCATAGGGAGAAAACAGTCATGATGTACCTATAATAATTCACAGTTTACAATGATTCATATTACAATGACAAAACCTTTCCCAGACAAGAAAGCAGATGTCAGATTTTTTATTTTTATTATTATTTCACATATGGTCTCCGAGAAAAAAGCTAATGCTAAGATGGAAGTCACAAACTCTCTGTTGTGCATGAGCAATGAATCCTCCTCCTAATCAAGGAAGATGAAGTTCTCTTATAGCTTTAAAATAATTTGAAGAAAGAGCCAGAGGTCAGAAAGACTAATTAAGGAACATGGTGGAAATACCTGTGTGAGGTTGCTACAATTCTAATTAACTGGAGGCAAATTTGGAGGGAAAGAGAAAATAAACCTAACCCCTGGCAGCAAGGGCTGAGAAATCATCCTTCTTACTACTAGTGTCCAAGTAGCCTCACAAGAGAGGAAGTAATGCACAGCCATACGTAAGAAAACCAAGAAGAAAGTCTACCAAGCACAGTGAGAGAAACTCACTCTAGGGACAATATGGTTTTAACAAAGACCCAAATAAAATCTTACAGGAAGAATGGCTAAAAAACCCCAATGAAATAGGGTAAATCCCCAGCACCTATCCTAGCAGAGATGCTGAGGAGGTGAAAGAGGGAGCTTTAGCAGAATCCATATCTAACTAAGGAAAAAAGAGGTCAAATAAGAGAGGAAAACCTCTGAGCAAATCTGAGAATATCTGAGCTAGTTACTGTGTCCTAACAATGGGTAATTTGGAGCAACTAGGGAATTCTTGCATTGCTAAGACTGATGCAGGACTGCACTTTTGTGTGGCTTACTGGGTTTGGGGTTTTTTTATTTCTTTTCTGACCTCTATATTTTAAAATTTTTATTTTAAGGAACTTATTTTTAGCTGGAGCTGAATGTGGTGATAAGCACTCTCAGATTGCTTGTCAGAGATGCCCAGGACTCATCACCAAGATATTACCCCAGTGCTTTCTTCCTTATGGAGCAATACATCACAATACAGTGGGGACTGAGGGCAGAAAGCTTGGCCAAGAGAAGTATTCCTGTAAGGGGATATTCCCAGAAATCACTGGGATTTGTGGTTCACATCAAAAATATCCTGAAGAAGTGTGCAAGATGAAACCACTGCCTTTACCAAACAGAAACTAAGGAAAATATGTTAATGCCTTCGTTCCCTTTTAGTTTCCCTTTTCTCCTCCCCCTCCCACCCTTTTCCCGTTTTCTTCATTGCTTTTTCAGAGGAGTTCTTTGGATCCCAGTACTAACTCAGAGAAGAGGCCAGATTTTGCTGGTAAGTGTCAGAGCTACAAATCTTCCTTTGTAAATCGCTGCTCCAGACTTCTTGTATCTCCAAGACAAATTAAATTCCTAAATAACATGCTTAGGGCTGGTGTTACCTATAAAAGTTCTGATCCTCCACTCATGTAAAGCATAAGAAAAAAATAAGCTCAGCAGGAGCAGGCTTGTGGGAGGGCTTTTAGTCCTTCCGTGTAACAGCAAGTCCCAGCACTTCACATTCACTGCTATTTGTTTCTGCAGCACTTCAGCAACATGTAATTCCTTATCCTGCAGGTGACAGATATCTTTGGTGTTATTGCTGCTCTGTGGGCAGTAAATCTCCACTCATATATAAGCCTAGGTCATGCCATGTGACAACTTCTTTACTTATTTGCATCACTGTAAGGCAGCCTGGCAATTATACACAACGTATGTTACCATGGCAACACAGGGAAACTGCAGCATCTAAAAAAAAATAAGACTGCAGAATTACTTAACATTTTATTCTCCAAAGACTTCAGTATTCTGAGTTTAAACTTTCAACAAAAAATCATAACAAATTGTGCCTATTTCACAAATAGTGCTTCCTACATCTTTTAGAAGTAATTGCTTCTTTTCATCAAAGCATTTCATATTTTCATCTTTGTGGAACTATTGAGTAGAGAGTTTAATGAGAAAAATACTCCTCTATCCCCTGTCCAGATTTTTTTTTTTTTTGGCAAAAAATACCACTTATTAGTCAAGTCAAATACAGTAACTATTTCAGCACAGTTAATGCGTAAGTCCCCTCACACACCTCCCACACAAATGACTGCAGACAGCTCTGACAGTGCCTGAGTCTTGGTAAAGCTCTAGAACAGCACAAAAGAATAGCTGACATTTTACTCTGCATAGGGAAGAGCCAAGCAGTCTGAATTATGAAAAGGGACACAAAAAGGTGAGAGGTACACAACTACCTGATACCCAACTCATGGGCTGGTACCCACCGACTCAAAATAAAAAACAGCCTGGCTTCTAGTGTAAGTCAGAAGGTTCCTTCTGGCTTAGTGCCTAATTCAAAATAGGCTCAGATGATCAAAGATGGCTTTATCATCCAAGTCCCACCAGCTGCACTGATTTTGGATGTCACATATCACATGATTTTATCCTTTTAGTCATGTGATGGTGATCAGGAAAGCAATGGAGACAGTGCTACTGCAGACCCCTCATAATCCAGGGTTTTGTAATAATTTAGTATAAGCTATTGCTGCCATATTATTACTATACATAGTGGCAATACAATAATGCACACATACAATATTAATGAAATTCAAATAAATGAAAAAAATAAACATAACTATATTCAAAACATTTTCTCTTATCCTGCTATCATTTCATCTCACAAACGTGGTCAATGTATGTAAAAGCAAAAGCTGTTTAGTCACATAAGGGGCCTAAGTCATTTGCTTCCTCAGAACAGAAATAATTATATGCATACATGAAGCAGTCATAGTTTTAGAACACCTTCCTTGCAAACAGAGGGCAGGCAGAGAGCCCTTTTTGAGAAAAATGGAACTGTGTGACACAGATACAAAATTTTAGAGAAGCCCATTAATGTATGACTAATGCTCTCCACTGAGGTAAATACTCTGGCTTCAATTTCTTTTCTAAAAGATTTTACACTAGTAGCAGCCTACTTTAAAGTCTGATTTTCTAAAACACACCATTAATTCGTTCATTGGCAGAGTCAATAGAAAAATACACATTGACTTCTGAAGATCAGAGTTTGAAAAACAAAGCCTTGCTGTGCAGTGTCTCTGATCTACATTCCATGCTAATTAACCTATATCTGTCAACTGAAAACAGATCTTGCTTCCTTATCAAGAAGCTTAATTATGTTACCTACATTGCATTTCTGAAATAGATTATTAAGTCCAGTCTCAAGTCTTTGTTAACACCATTAACAAATAAAATTCACAGAGAGCTCGTTAGGAACACAAACTCTCAAAATGTCCAAAGCATTTGCACAAATAAAACATACATAATTTAACCACCATGGCGTACCCAGAATTATCCATTGCCTTACTATGTACAATAAATATGCAGTAAAAAATTCAAAATAGCCCACCTATCTATAGAAAAATTCTAGATCTTAAAGCCAACATTACAAGAGAAGATCAAGTAATACCTCAACAAAAACTCAGAAATAAAGGCAGCAAGGATATGCAGATTTTTATTCCAAACAATAAACCTGATGAACAAGAACCAGAATGCAAGGCACAAGAAAGAGCAGAAGCAGCAAGAGGAGGAGAGGTGACACAAGGAGATACTTGATATTGTCAGGGAGTCTACTGATATGTCAACTGGAGAAACAAGATGAGAGCTGTGAAAAGAAAGCAGTAAACATGAAGCAGCAGCTCAATCACTAACAAGCAACAGCCAACTAATGGGAAAAGACATCCAGCTACCAGGAAGTCAACTGCTTAACTAAAACTGCCACAAAGGAAAGGTGAACACCTGGCACCACTGAGAACAAAACAGCAACCGGCTTCACATACCAACCAAATGACAAAAATTGAGAGGAAAAAGCAGGAAGAAGGGTAGCCTGAAGGTAAAGCTGCAGGAAGGTTTTGCAACTAATTCATATTATTTGAAACTAATTCAGTTTTGACTACAGCCTCATGTAGTTTTAATGCAGCATTCACAATGAAATTAACCGATTTGCAGGTGCTGAAAAATCTGTGTTCCTTCTGGAGAAAATGAGGTGATCATCCTCACCACTTCTGACTAACTGCTTACCTATTCCTGTTTGTAAAAGTGCTGAATTGAGTGCTATTTCTATTCGCGGGATAGGATTCCTTTCACGCCACAGAAGTATTTCCCATCATGCTAAGCCCCCCAAAAAACTATGTCTCTAACTAAAGAGAGGAAGTATGACACAGTAACATCAGCATGGTACGTGAGAAGTCAAGCAGGTTCAATACCCTGCCCTGCCACACCCTTCTGGTACAAACATTTATAAGCCAATTTAGGCAATTCAGTTCCTTCCAGTATACCATTATTCATAGTCTTGGCATGGCTTTCCACTCGGCTCTGCAGGTGATGCACAAACCTACACTGGGATACATGTGTGCTCCTGCAGTCGGCACTGGAAGCTTTCCTATCTGTTGAATGAAGATAAAAATCTACCACATCCCATAAAAATGTGATCTGGGTAGAGATATGGATGGCAAAGAGCTAGTGAAATATTAGGTCTGTATACCCTCATTATTCACAGAGCACAAACTGTTGAAAAATCCAGTGGATGTAGGCTGAAAGGAATGTACAGCCACCTCTACAGAAAACATATGGCTGAATTCAATCTTGGTGTAAACAAAAATACTCTAAGTTTCACACAATTTCTTTTCCTTCTTTTTATTTCACACTTTTCCCAATAGCTGCAAACTATCGTCAAAGCCCATCACAGATGAAGTCATTTCTGAAGCCAAGCTATGCATTTTTTAACGGCATTTTATCTTTTCCCATATGTCATTCCATCTATTTCTGTTGCTCTTCTTCACCTTAAGCTGATTATGTATGTGGTAGTTCACTCTCCAGCAAAGCCTGATTCATCTGTAACCACGTAAGGACAGATTCCATGATGAAATCCTTAATTGAGATGGTTCGGAGGAGGGAAACTTCACAGTTTCCTCTAAATATATTTTTTCAAGGCGTTCCAACTCTAGGAAGAAAAATCTCTGAAGCCTGTGGAACTAACATAATAAATAATACAAACCCTAAGCCCAAAATTGCAAAACAGAGAAGACCGTTTCTGGACATGCTTTCTTTCAGTATTCCCCAGTGCATTTTTTTCCTTTTTAAGGACACTCTTGGGAGGAATAAGTTATATTTTACTGTGTCTATAGTAATTACAAAATTATTTCACCCATTTTAACGGACATCTTTCCATATTGTAACTCTAATTTTTTTTCACCTGTTTATCCAGTCTTTGGACTCTAAATCAGTGTTTTCCCTACCATTTACTTTGGATTTACCATTTACATTTGGAACTCATGGATGTGTTTTACCATTTCCATAAGAAATATGTTACTTATGCTAGTAAATTATTAGTCCTTAAAGCAGGGCATTGAATAGCTATATTGTTTGACATATTGTTATTTTTAATACATCTGGTAGTCCTTCAGCTCTTTTTCTGGAACATGTGGTATTATTCTTTTCAAGTAGATGTGAATTAATTTTTGTCAGCTGATTTCATAGAATAAGATAAAACTCTGAAATTAAATTCAAAGATATTTTATTTCATCTGCTGCTGCCACTGATGTCCTACTGTACTTTCAAAAGAACAATTCAAAACATGCCTGACAAAAAACAACT
This sequence comes from Grantiella picta, assembly GCA_013397955.1. Lineage (NCBI taxonomy): Eukaryota > Metazoa > Chordata > Aves > Passeriformes > Meliphagidae > Grantiella > Grantiella picta. The sequence goes on along the minus strand of VZRM01006852.1, from coordinate 353,448 downwards.
TTTATAAGGATCATAATACTTCCTGCTCCAAATTGTTCTATATGTTTAGAGAGATAGTTTTTAGTACAATTTTACCATGCTTTTAGAAGCAGAAGTTAAATGTGTGGAAGTCTCACAATTATCTTGCCCACTCTACCCCCTCCTTCTCTACTCCCAATTTACTAATCAGTAGAACCAGGTGTGTTTTCTCCCATTTTCAAACAAGTGACAGATTAAGTGTTCACCCCAAAGCTGAATGCCACGAATTCTCCAGAGCAACTCCCTCAGGCTCAGCTTCTTCAAGAGTTTCCTCATTTGCTCCCTTGTCCTCCCCTGAAATTATTTCTGTATGACCTTTTCTTATTTCTAGTTTGTGTGTGCACATACGACAAATTTTGCAGAGAATCTCAATCTTTGCCATTTTCAATTCATAATTAATTCACTCCTCTTCATTTATTAATGAACTAATTTCTTGCTAAGGTTAAAGTTACTCTAAAAGGAAAAAAAGGTAGAACTTTTTCAGTGCAAGAAGGGCTCCCAGACATCAGTAAAGAAATATGTTTTGGTGGCCTAACTCCCATAGGAATCCACATCCTATGGCAATTAATTACAGAAGCTGAATGTTTAGGAAAACCGGAACCTGACATCTGTTTTGGACTTGTTTGCACTTATTTCTAAGCCATGTTGTCGCTGTTGAGCCGCTAGCAGAGAGAAAGAACCTCCGACTCAGTGTGGCATAAAAGATCTGTATTTTTTTATTTTTCCAACTTATATAGACTTTTCAAAGGTCACTCAGATTGGTCAGTCTGAAACCTCCCCCTAAGCCCATTGGCCAGGACCGAACTGCACACATCTCGAGAAACCGTTTTAATAACATCCAAACTTTATCTTTGTTTATAAAAACACCAGAAAAATTCTCACGGGAAAGGTCTGTGCTAGCCACACCATGTAAGTCTGATTAGACTCTTTAAAGGAGAAAACAAAAACAAACCCCTCAACCATTCCTATATAAACATCTGCAGACAAAATCTTTTTCACAGCTTTTGAAGGTATGTCTCCCCACCTTCACATGTGTGGATAGTATTTATTTGCTGAGGATCATGAAAGCAATTCTTTGAATTTGTATATAAAATACCTTTTATGATCATTATCATCCTGGACTGGGAAGCTCAGGATTTCAGGTGTCTAAATCAGGAATCATTAAGGCATGTCAGACTGAATATTCCAGTGCAACTTTTCCCATGCTGGAGCAGCACTGTTTTGCAGGTTTGGCTCACAATTTACATATATGAATTCTCCCGTATATACAGTCTGATCATTACACTGAGCTACACATCATATCCTATGGACAAAATATTGCAAGGTTAGGAGAATTGTGGTAAGCGATGATAGTCTATCCATATTACTTGCAGAGAAGTTTTTGAATATTGCATACCACTAACCACATCTGCAAGATTATGCATGCCTCCTGTTCTCCCTACGCTCTTGTATGATTGAATGTTGCACACTGATTTCAGATCATGTGCACTCTCTTTTCACTAACATTACGTTCTCGTTTTTAAGTTCTCTCAGAAAATGGGTCTTTAGCTCTTTCGACTATGTGATATGCACATTTCTAAAACAAAAAATAAGGTCAGCCAAGGTCACCATTACTAATGGAGCCTATTCTAAAATTATATAGCCCAGATGTGATTTTTTTTCTTTTTTATTCAAATGTAGGACAAGAGTAAAGAGTACTTGAATTGACACATTAAAATAGGAGGAAGACTATATGAAGAAGGAATTAGAGTTATAATCAAAGCCTTCTGCGTAAGAGCAGATTGCTTCAGCCATGTTCAGAGTGGAGTACAATTTGATCTGTCTAACCAACAATTTGATTTCTTTATTGCTTTGTTACTGAAGACTTATATTGTATTTCTATACACAGACACACACAAGCTGTAAGGGAGAGATCACAGTTACTGTTGGCAAGGAAACAAGTTACTTGGTTCTGAAACTGACATTTCGAATTAAAATTATATTAGGACTTGAGTCAATTCATACTTAGAATTGTCAGTGAGTTTTTATTTGTATATACTTAGAGCAGGAAATCATTAATTGAACTAATATATTTGAAGGAAACTTACTTTTTCCACTAGTGTTGAACTCAGGGAAAGATACAAGAAAAATATCGCTAAAGAATGTGTGGCCATTCCTGTACAAAAATCAACCACATAATATTGCAATAACTTGCTTCCCACAGCTTTCGGTAATTTTTGAGGAACCAAGACACCAAAACCCAGCATCATTTTTTTTTTATTAAATTACTCCTACACACTGCATGTGAATTATCTGCCTTCCCATAGTTGCTGTCCAGAAAGAAAACAACTTTAATTTCCCTTTCTCCTATTCTTGTTCATGTTATACTCTCATGCAGCCTTCCTTGTAGCCCTCTGTTGCTGTTCCTCGAGTTTTGTGCAGTTGTTGCAAGTAATTCAGCACCTCTATTTCACCCTATATTTTTCGGACAAGCAGGAAACCTGGAAATATGCACTGAACTGAGCTTGTATAGACCTAGCAGCAAAAGTGAAAGAAAATATTTAGCCCTTATGGCTGTTCTGAGGGCTTCAAAAAGCAGCCAGGAAAGGACAGCCTTTGTGTACTACGCATCACTAGGATACTGGCAGCATTTTCCTGACAAGTACTGTTTGTCACCAGAGAAAGTCCAATTACAGGGTCATGAAAAAATTTACCTCTTTCTAGATGGAAAGATTTGAACCTGAATCGAAGCATAGTGCTTTATCGGTTCTTTCTGAAGTGACATTTTTGTTTTTCTTCCATATAGCAATTAAAGAGATTCAGTAGGAATTACTGACATTACCAGTTTATGTGAAAATGTTAAATGTGAAAATACGAAGTGTGGCAGTTCAAGTGATAAGTGGAACAAGCCATCATCTTGAGTTTTCCATATATAAAACAGTTCAACACCTATGCCTTATTAAGATATTATAACTGAAGAAACCATAATTCCCTTCCCATTCTGCTCTCATGGTAAAGCTGGTATAGTCTGGGAATGTATCAGCTCTGCTTGAATCACTTCTGGGAGTTACATGCATACTGTATAATGAGAATAAAACTTCATGTCATATTTTGAAAATGGCATTTATCATCTATTTATGGTTTCACAGTACAAGGTCATTTACAGGGATCATTACCTCCACTCATTCTGCCAATTCTTTCTATAGTTTGACACAGTCAACTAATAAGGTTTCTGAAAGTATTAAAGCACAAGTTGCCTTAGTTTAAAATAGATGACAATTTAGATACATTGTTGAATTTCAAATTACAAAAAAGCACATGATATATCATTTATAGACATAGAATCACAGAATATGCTGTGTTGGAAGAGACCCACAGTGACCATTGAGTCAATCTCCTGGCCCTGCACAGAACCATCCCCAAGAGTCACACTGTGTGCCTGAGAGTATTGTCCAAATACTTCAACGCTGTCAGGCTTGGTGTTGTGACCATCTCTCTGGGTGGCCACAGCACCAAGCCTGACAGTTGGTTCCAGTGTCCAACCACTCTCTGAGTGAAGAACTTTTTCCTAATATCTAGCCTAAACTTCCTTTGACTCAGCTTCAGGCCATTCCCTTTTGTCCTGTCACTTATCACGAGTGAAGAGATCAGTTCCTGCTCCTCCTCTTGCCTTTGTGAGGAAGTTGTAGACTGCAGTGAGATCTCTCCTCAGAGTTCTCTTCTTCAGGCTGAAAAAAACCACGTGACCAGTTCCAGCCATTCTTCCTAATGCTTTCCCTCCAGACCCTTCACCATCCTCGCTGCCCTCCTTTGAATGCTCCCCAATAGCTTAACGTCTTTCTTACATTGTGGCACCCAAAATTGCGCACAATATTTAAGGTGAAGCTGCCCTAGCAAAAAGCAGAGCAGGACAATCCCCTCCGTTGCCCGGCTGGCGATGCTGTGCCTGATGCCCCCAGAACACAACCAGTTCTCCTGGCTGCCAGGGCACTGCTGACTCACGTTCAACTTGTCAGTGACCAGGACCCCCAGGTCCCTTTCCGAAGCAGTGTTCTCCAGCCTCTCACTCCCTGGTCTACACACACAATCAGGGTTTCCCCAACCCAGGTGCAGAATTTGGCACTTGCCCTTGTTAAACTTCATACAGTTGATGACTGTCCATCTCTCTAGTTTGTCAAGGTCTCTCTGCAGGGCTTCTCTGCCCTTGAGGGAGTCAACTGTGTTTCCCAACTTAGGGTAATTAGCAAACTTATTTAGTATTTCTTCGAGTCCTATATCCAAGATGCTAACGAAGATGTTGAAGAGCACTGGGCTGAGGATGGAGCCCCATGAGTGACCAGACACCAGCCTGGTGTCACCCCATTCACTGTAGCTCTCTGTGCCAGACCCCTGAGCCCCTTGCTCACCCATCGTGTAACATGGTCACTCAGCTGTGGGATGGACATTCTGTCCAGAAGGACTCCGTAAGAGACAGCATCAACAGCTTTGCTGAACTCCAAAAATATTATCTCTTCTGGCTTTCCTAGAGCAGCTAGGTAGATTACCCTGTCATAGAAGGATATCAGGTTGAACAAGCAGGACTTTTCCCGCATGAAGCCCTGTGGGCTGTGACCAATGACTGTGTTGTCCTAGAGGCTTTTTCACAGGCTTCCTGAATAATCTTTCTCATGATTTCACCAGGCACTGAATTGAGACTGACAGGCCCATAGCCTGGGGTCCTCTTTCTTGCTCTTCTTGAAAATTGGGATGTTAGCCAGTTATAATATAATACACAAGACTATATAATTAACTCTGAATTTTAAGCTTTTTTTTTTAACGATTCTTACATTCCTGGAATAATTATTAAATTCTGTATGGAAAATGGCTCTTCTAATTTTATGTCTTTTTGAAAAACAAATACTCCTTATAACTTTAAGCTCAAATACAATTTTTTGTGGTTTTTGAAAAGAGCATATTTTTAAAATAATGAACTAGAAAAAGATGCTTAGGAACAAGTTATTAAATCCTACTACACGTAGGAAGACGGGTCTAAATCTCTTGGACATTTTTCAGCCAGCAATATGTCAAATACTTATTATGTTATGAGCTTTATTTCATCTGAATAGAAGGGATATTCTTACTGATTTAACTTCATTAACTATGCATAGCCATCAGCAAATTAAAGAATAGAATTATTAGAGAGTTTTCCTGTTCCCTCTAGAGGAAAATTTTCCCTCTTTTCAGAAAGCTGTACAGAGCTGCCCTACTACAAGTGTTAACCTCTTAGCATCTACAGTAACAATACATTTTCTTTCTCCTCTCCTAATAAATAGAATTCAGGTGTTGAGTACTTTAATTATTACTTCTTAGTACTAATGACTCTTTATGCAAGTGAATCTTCTTCTTCACTTGAAGCACTAAATTATCAGTACTAATATGCCCATATAACTCCAATAGTGAAACTATCTGGCATCAGGTACTAGCATCAGGCAATGCTGTGAATATTATTATTTTTAACTTCATATGTCTACCAAAAAACCCTTATTTGCGTACAGATGGTCAAAAGAAACAAGTGATGGACCAAGTTCTTTAAAGATTACATATTTTTTAGTAAATACTAGCAAGTAAGACATACAAGGCTGAAATATTTTTATTTGAGTGTAAATACAGACACTGGCTACATGAGACTCAAACTTCACCATGTGAGCTTAGAAAAAATCTTGATTTAGGTTTAGAGTGGTTTCTTGCTGCAGTTGTCAAAAGTGCATCACACCCTAATGATGATGATATTTATTCTAGTCATCTTCTCAAGGCACTTCAAAGCATTGAACACATCAATTTAAAAAGGAAATGCTTGTTTTTTTCAGAAATACCTATAATATTATTTTTGGCTACATTCATCCCAGAATTCCAGTGCTTTGAAAACACTACTGAACATAGCAGAGCACTTAGTGCATGGAGGTATAGACAAATGAACCAAACCCTTAATACAGGGGTTCTCTTATGAAAGGCCAAGGACTTTCTTCTTTTCTAGCCAGAAGACTGGTGATTGCTACAGACAAGTTTTATAATTACAATAGCTAATAATAAATGACAAATCCTTCATTCCTTCTGCCCTGCCAGCTACTAAAACAAGTGTCCTTTCTGTTGCATTTCTCTCTAAGCACATTTTGAATGTGGGATCCAGAGCCACATGTTCAGCACCTCTAAGGGAAGAGGAGCATCTCCAAGCCTACTGTTCTCGGGAGCCACGGGCAGGATGGGTGCCTGAACAGGCTAAGGAAAAGAGGCTCTAGCCAGTCTTCAGTGAGTGTGAGGGATTTTGTGTTATTGGTAAGAAATAAAGCAGCAGGAAGCCAAAATGTTTTCTAGAAGAGCTAAAATGTTTTCCAGCCCTGAAGGTACTATTTGATTTCTCCTTTCTTTGAATGCTTTTCCTGACCCTCCTGAAACTTCCCTTTCTTCTCTGATGTTTGTCTCACTCTGCTTTCACCACACTTCTCACAGTAACCAGTTGCTCTATTTGTGAAAGATAATTTCATGCTATGTTAATACATCTAGGAGAGATGATGCCCCAGACAGAAAGTTACAGAAGCTTTTGCTGGGCATGGTTTTGTAGAGACCTGTGTAACTCAGAATGTGTGTGTGCACAGTGTTTTCATCTTTTCTCTCAACCAACCTCAAATGAGAAGAAGGGAATTTTTTCTGAAAATAAAAATTTCAAAACTCTATAAATTAGTTTCAAACCAAAGCCATTTGGGTCCCCAAATTACAGGCAACAACACCGGCAACTACTCTTATTGACTCTGCAGTGGGTTGTTCAAGGGAGTCAAGGTCATTGACAGCTCTCTCTGGGCTAAAAACCACTGAAGCTGAGCCATTATTTTCTACAGATTAAGTACTCCTACAGAAGCTTAAAAGAGCAACACAAACTTCTAGTTTTTCTCCACTTTAAAAATGTTTGTATTATTACCTGTTTAGAGCCCTCCAGAGCACTTTTCTGCTTTCTAACCAGATTTTGGTGGTATGTCATCACATACACAATGAGGTATATGTCACCCTTGCCACAGATCTCCTTGCCATTCTCTTCCTTTTATGTTAACTACAACAAAACAATAATTAAAAAAAGAAATCCAAATAAAATATGATACTGGAAAAAAAAGGGGGGGCTTTGTTTAGACTCAAAAACAGTTCCCAAGATGTGAAGGGGATTTCTGAAATTACAGTGTAATCCTTTCCAAAACCTAGGTGTATTTTCACACATTCCCTAACTGATTCATGGAATAGTCACTAAGTTGATGGAATAGCTCTGAAACGTTTAAAAAGATTGGACCAATGAAGTTAGTTTAAACACTAGCAACACATTAAAGTAATTGAAATTATTACACACTTCAGAATATATAAAGTTATCTATGTCTAAAATAGATTACATATTCTGTTACAATATAAGTATATTAAGAAACAGCTGACTCTTTTTTTTCTTTCCAATGAGCCCTGGGCTGAAAATCTATTCTTTGCCCATCTGGTTTGTCTGCACATTTTCACTCAACAACAATAATCTTTCTCTCAACAGCATGTGTTTTCCTTAATGCAGAGACTCATCCAGAAGCACTGATGTGTTTGGTGGAATTTGGTGCTCAGCATATGCAGCATTCAGTTGTGCTATGAGTAGTGTACATACAAATCACCTCTACATTTGTTCATTCCAGTAGTGTAAATTGGCAACATTCTGAACAGATTTTTCAAATCATTCATCACAAAAAAATTTTTTTAGATCTTCTGTGAATGCCAGTACCACTTTAGTATCACAGCAATACAAATCTCTGTCTTCCTAAACTTATGGGAACATGTTCTTCATTCTATCATAAACAAGACTAACCTAAAAATTTAGTATTTTTTCATTATTTACTTCAGTAAAACTGCATTCTAACTACACTAGTGCTCAAAGTACAGCCAGTCAGCCAGCTGTGCAAATGCTCTGTCAGCAACACAGAAGCTTTTAAACCTAAAACGCTAAAATGGCTGTTTAAAGACATGTCAAACTATTCAGTGGTGAATGGAATACTAAACGGGAGCCACTGTTTGCTGGTTAATGATGGGCAAGAGATATAATTTCCTACCCATGAAAACAGATGAATATTTTAGCACTTGCATTGTCATACTACTGCCTTCTTATTTGCAGCACACAGCACAGCATGAAAAAAGACTCACAAAGAAAAGACATAACATTACTGGGCTGAATTCCATAGGCCTTTGCCAGGCAAAAGCCATCACTCAATTAAAGAGTGCAGAATTTGGCACACAGACCTTGCCATTTGTCTCATATGCAACAATGTATGGTTTTCTAAAGTAAGAAAATTTGACACTAACCAATTTTATTTCATCTTCCCATCTTATAAACAAACAGAAGTATGACTGTTTATATCCCTTCTATAATTCCCACTTTAAGTGCAACTGTAAATACTGTGAAGAGATATATGAAATTTTAAGACTTTTCGGGCTCCTGTTTGCCATCTGTCTGCAATGATATCTTGGGGCAATACATGATAGAGTTTAATTAGGCATTGCAAAAAAAACATATATTTTTTACTCAGCCTCATTGAATGCTCCCTTTCTGTCAGCATCTAGGAATTGTGAACATGAAGGATTAAAAGAGACCCCAGGAAATCATCTAGATTAATCTTCTCTCAGAGGCACATAAATACCACTTACTGTCAACTAGAAGGATACTCTAGTTTGTGACTTGTCAGTTTTAAGTTGCATACAATGGACAAACACCACCTGATAATTTTTTTTTCTGAAAACAAATTGAAGTCTTTTCTGATATTCAGTAAGGATTAAATATTGCCTATTAAGTTTAAATTGCAAAACAGGGCCACTACAGAAAATAGTCAATTTCACTTATCTTTATAACATCAATAGTGCCATTCCATGATTCCTGAGTAACATTCAGTATAATTTCAGCTTCAAATTTTGGTATCTTTAAAGTCATTGCTACAATTCTTCCCAAGGGACAAATTCCTGCTGTTTGTAAAGACACACAGAAATTTTTGCCGCCTTTCCTACAAAAGAATGCACGATGGACAGGGCTGACTTAAAGAACAGTAAAAAAAATCCCAGAAAAATCTCTGGTGGGAAACCAGATGAGGCAAAAATGAATTTAAGCATATGAATTTAAATATGAAATATGAATTTAAGCATAGCCCCATTTCAGTGTTCAAATGGCTTTTGGATCCAAGATAATTTGCTGGGCCAGAGCCCATTCAGCTTCAGGGAAGCATTAAATTTTCTTGCTCATCTAACAAGATGGAAAAGCCCTGAGATATCTGGAAAGGTTGAGCTGACTCCTCTACACATTTGTACTGAAGCAAGCTTCTGCAGAAGCAAATTTCATAGTCTGGACCCATTTACTAAGTCAGTACTGATATAACATACCCAAGACTTTATCCTCCTGATGGATAGCATCATTACTCAGAGCATTTCCAGCCTTTCACTACCAAATCTGATCTGCCCTCCAACTGCGTCTCTGAGAAATGCACAAAATACGGTGCACTACAATCCCTTCAGACTAAATTAATTCCTACCTAGTTTCTGATGATGTATATGCATTCTTATATTTCATTCTTAAGTCTTCCAGTGAATCTATGAATTCAGTTTGTTCCTGTAGCCATCACCAAAATGTTGGATTTTACACAAGGATGAAAAGAATATAATAATCCAAATATTTTGGTCAAAGTTTGGAAACTCTGCTGTAGATTTTCCAGGAAAAGTGGTGTGCTTTTTTCTTTAGCTGTCCTTTTTAGGTCAGTCTCTCCTCCTGGGGAAAGCACCTATTTTCATACAAATGTCCTGCTTAGTCAAAAATGACCTCTGCAGGGAGCATGCTTAAGTGTAACTTTCCGTCAACCATAATACCAGCACAACAGTGGAGGTTAAAATTTAAATTCCTGATTGCATGTTCATTTTATAGTCTGTTCTTTTTCCTTGCACTCTCTAAACTTCTTTTACATGAATGTATGCATCTCAAGGATACAGCTGATGCAGGGGAGCATAATGTAGGAACTATTTACAGTCAAGGCCAAACCAGTCCTTACCTCATTAAAGTTATCTTTGGCAGCTGTTACAATCTATCAGGAAAGGAACCTTGCAAACTACACCATGTACAATAATTCAACACAAAAATAAGAATTGTTTGGTTGGGTCCTACCTCTGCATCTTCCAAACTTAATCAAACTCTTAATGTTAGTTTAGCGTATTTTTCCTCTGGATTCCTTTTATGGTGTTTAAAGGAGAAAAGATTAATAAACATTTATAACATAAATTATATTTAAAATTAAGTGTGCTGGTGAAAAGAACAAGGCAGACTTCTTATGGAATTCAGTACAGCAAAGCTCCAATTTTCCTCCAAGTGCAGCAGAATTTCACAAGAGTAACATTTTATCTAACATGACACCTCCTCATGAAAACAATCACTTTGCAGTAGGGGCTCCACACCTCTAAGAGCACCAAAACCAAATTCATACCACCCATATCATTGTATCAGGACTTCAATCATAAGGCTTCTGAATCAATTATTCTGACCTTGTACTATGATACCACGATGGTATCCTTCCCATCAACCTCACAGGCTATACTGCCAGATATATTACCACCAATAATAATAGTGTCATAAAACATGTAATATTTAAAAATAAATACATAAACATACACTTTATATGTACATATAATATATAGATATATATTAAGTACACATAAGGATGTACTTATGTATTTAAAAACAAGTCCATAAATAAATAGTTTAAGCAAAATATTATCTATTACCCAAGTCTGTGATGAACGAAGTATGCTGTATTTGTCACAAAAATTGTCCTAGCTTCTCTTATTTCTTAGATTTCTTCCAAAATGACTGAAAAATTTCTTTCTTTCTCTCCTGGTTAAAGTATACATCTTCATGAAGGGTGTCCAGCCCCTAGCACAGTGTCCGTACATCTGACAGCTCCAGCCACACACTGAGGCACAGCAGAGGGTAGAACTTGCTGTCACAACGTTTTAGATTTTCAGACTCAAATTAGGCAGGACTTTTGGGTCTAGTAATCAACTGCCCTTGATCAGTGATCCAGAAATATAAATACATGCATCAATCAGGTGAAGTTTGTGTCATCAAGCTTTTATCTTTAGCTGTACCTAAATTAAAATGTATCTGAACAAGCATGCAAGGTAAAGTAGCTTGTATACTATTGGCAGACTTATTTTTACAAAACACTTAAGCACATCTCCCAAAGATCAGTTCCATAATTGAATATGTCAAATACTACCTTCAACAGAAAAAGAAAATAATAAATTGAACATACTTCATTTAGTATTGAAAGTTACAAGAATGGACAGTATTTTGTTATGATGACAAGCCCATTTTTTGTTTGCACCGTTCTTAACTGGAACAATAGCGTTAATTAATGTGAAGTCATTCCAGGATAGCTTTTTATCCTGTGTCAAATGAGATACAAAAACACTCGTGGAGTGTTTCCACCCATTTTTCAAGCCATAGTAATTTTTACAGAACTACCTAGAATACTGGCACTTAAAAGAAGTTTACGCAAAGACTAACAAAAAGACTGTCTGGTTGTTCTTATTTCATACTAGATTGAGGAAGAGAAAAACCAAACCACCATGATTCATGTTATCTACTCTTGACCAGATCACCACTTCTCCTATTTTTTCTTGTCTCTCAGGCAATAAATATTTCCAAATGTCTTCCCTCACACACACACACACACACCAGCTAAGTTAAAGAATAAGCCCGTAGGATCAAAGATGACTCAATACTGTTTTTCCTACAAAATGTCAAAAAAATAAAGCAATTCGTTTCCAGAAGTTACTTTTCTTTGCTCTCTAAGAATATTAACAGGAGTATTTGAAAGAATGTCCTTTCTTGCCAACAGCAATTTTGGTCTAGTTATCTATGAAGGAATCTCTTGCAATGGTGAGGAAGGTAATAAAGAAGAATGAAATGAGGATAAAAAGCAGCCAACTAATAAAAATGTAAGTGACTAAACAAAAGACAGAAAGAAAGCTGCAATCTCACTCCATGTTTACAGAGCTTAAACAAAGAGAAATCCACTACATTACCTACGTTCATCTGTCTGGCCTTCCTATCACTGCTGATCTACAGCTTACTAAACAACAAAATGCACACATTCTTCATTTCTTTATGACTTGCAAGTAGGACAAAAATAAATTTAATGCTTCACAGTGATGTATGAGGGTTTAAAACTTGGGTAACCATCGTCATGGATCATTGTGATTTCCTGCAGATACACCTAGAAAGAGCCCTGTCACTTGATTTATACAGAAGTTTTACACTTCTTAGATGAATACATAAACTGATTTTTTACAGACAGCAAACAAGAAAATTATGCCCACGGCAAGGAAATAATGGAATATCCAAAATAATTTACAGAAGCCCCATTACTACCTTCAGTTTTAAGAGGAAGACCCTGACAGCCAAACATAGGGAAGGCAGCATTCCAGATGCTTGGACATTCCAGTGATGGGGCATCCAAAGCTTCTCTGGGAAACCCGTTTGAGTGCTTTGTTACTCATTGGTTAAAAAATTTCTTCCTAATATCTAATCTAAATCTACTCTATTTCAGTTTAAAGCCATTCCCTCTCGTTCTGTCACTACATACCCTTTTAAAAATCCCCATTCATCTTTCTTGTAGGCTCCTCTCAGGTACTGGAAGGCTACAATTAGGTAACTCCAAAGCCTTCCCTTCTCCAGGCTGAACAATCTCAACCTTTCCTCATAGGAGAGGTGTCGTGTCCTTCCTGTGCTGGGGACCCCAGAGCTGGATGCAGCACTGCAGGTGGCTGAAAGGGGCAGAATCACTCTTCTTGACCTGCTGGCCACGCTGCTTTTCATGCAGCTCAGGTTACAGTTGATTTTCTAGGCTGCAAGTACAAATTGCTGGCTCATGTCCAGCCTCTCTTTTATGTAGCTGCAAATGTTAAAAACATCCTAAGTGAAATACACATTTTGCCTGGGCATTCTCAAAAAAAGAGAGAGAAACAGAACATATAAAACCTTCGTAGAAAATATTTTGCCTCCATTTTAAGGTATCAGAAATTGGTGCAGTGTCATATCTCCAGTGCCACTCTTTTGAAAAACTCAGTTATCCTCATATGAAGGTGCTTGCTCCTTTGAAACTGGAGATTTCTAACCAGCTTACATCTCCTGGGTTTTGCTGGAGATAGGAGTGGAGCAGGGAATGCTTTCATTCCTGAAATTGGCATAATTGAGACTGGGATAATATTCTCAGCGATTGTATGTTTTGCTTTCTTCTTGGTCAGGTCACAGGTATTATTGAATGTTGTGTTTGGAAGAGAGGGAGAGGGGTGGGTTTTTGTTTGGTGGGGCTATTTAATATCGCCCAGCTGTATTGTTTCAACATCCTCATGGGTTCATGAGTGAAGAGACATAGTTTGGAGTTAAAAAAAAAAAAAATACACTCACTGAGTGCCTTTAAAGGTCCAAGTATACACTGTCAAAACATGTAGATTTGAGATGTTTAATTTTAGTAGAAAAATATCTCACAATTCCCTTCGCTACAACTGGCAACCTACCTACTGCACCCTATATGACGGAGCTATTGATCTGCTTCAGAACTGGGCTGGCTCTTGAACCACTTGCCTCTCTATTATTATTTATAATCAACTTTTTAGAATAGCTATGTCTCTAAAGTTTTTTATTCCTCAGATACATCAGAGAGACTTTGCATGATTTTTAGCCAAAGTAGCCACGGATATTTGATTATTCCCTTACAAAATTTCATCAGCCAAGTCTATGATTAACACTTACAATATATCCTATTGCATTTATGCAATGTAAATAATTACCTCTCTTTAAGTAGAATGGATTATTACCTAGTGTAACTTCCCATTCTACAGCTCTTTCCAAGAGTTTAAAAGTGTCTCAGAGTGGTGTGTTTCATCCCAGATGTACTCACAGGTCTTCAGACTGCTTTGGACTAGTCTCTACAAGGAAGCTTCATGCAGTTTCATAATTTGGGTTTTCCCCATTTTTCCCAGAGACAGACCAAAAAAACACACCACACGTCACCCAAAAGTGTTGGTAACACCTGGCATGATGCAGAAGTGGCCTCTTCCAGCATCAGGCAATCAGAGAATTCTAAGCCTTCTTGGGTTCTTTATTTCACCTCAACACAAATGAGAGGCAGGATACCAACAGCAACAACCACAGTATGTGTTTCACCTAAAACTTACCAACAAAGCACAGTTCCTCTGACATTATGCGGTTTTGCTAATCCATATAACACTTATCATGGCAATAAGACTGTAGGAGATAAAGGAAAGGATAGATACAGTTAATCCTTATAATCAGAGAGGATATAAAGAACATTTGTCTTAATTTGCTCTAAGACTTCTGGCGCACCTAATGGCTCCTGTCTGGCAGACACACTTACCATGAAATCACTGGGACAGATCTGACTCTTGTGTATAAAAGGATAATACTCTACCAAGGCAACTCTGTCAGCATAAATGGCTGCAACGGAATAAAAACCCTTCACATTAAGTCCAGTGGCAGGTTATTTGGTTGTTTAAAATTGCCATATTCAATCCCTTCTGTTACCTTACTTATGTTTTCTAACAGCAGCAAAGAAAGGAAGTACTACCAAAAATCAATAAAAATGAAAAACCTCCTTAACACTAATGTGGCATTAAGAAGCAGCCATACTTTATTCAACCAGATGCAAGAGGGGATATCTCCTCCTAAAATCATGCATGCTGAGCAGAGAAAAAGCTCCTGTTCATGTACTGTACATTACGTACATCTTCATTGATTTTCCTGGAATAAAGATACATATGATAATCATTTCCCCAAAATCATTAACCAATTTTCCCTCCACTTTATGCATGCAGTCTTCTGTCCTGGGGCTCTCTTTGGTGGTCCCTGGTGGTCAGTGACCCCAAAGTCATCCCTGACCACCTGGTGAACAGGTAAAAGTTGGCACAACTGGGCTGCTTGTTTTCCAGTTCTTCCTACACAATAAGCATTGTGCAGTTCCATAGGCCAGTGGTATTTGAGGACTGAGCACTGTATTAGCCAACCAGATGCAAATGATTTTTCACTTGGAAACAGAAGTATTACCATGCAGAAAAACATCTCAAATTAAAGCCGATAAGGAAGTAATCAATTTGTGACATGTGTGGTGCAAAGACATAGCACATGAAAAAGTGGCAAGTTGTTTGGTGCAGTTGCCTGGCTAAAATCTCACTAGGTAACTGCGAGTGTATGCATCACATGTGCCTGGGGCTAATGGTTATAGCTCCCACAGAGCCCCAGGACCCCTGTATCTTCCCAGCATTGCCTTTCCATGGCAGGCATCTGCTTTTGGAGAGATGCTTATGTGGCATGTAAAGCTATTGGTCTCAACATTAGTGTTTGGAGAAGGCAAAAAACATCCAAACTCTAAGCTGAGAAGAAAGCAACTGTAAAAAAGTGTGCATTTTATGAACAATGAAATCCAGTGGGCAAGTCACTCGATTCATAAGTCACATTAAATAGTTCTGTTAAATTATGTCAAAATGACATGACAATAATTCAGGAAGCAATTCAGAGCCTTTACATCAATTTTAAGGTATTCACAAGCAATGAAACCAGAAAACCAAAAGTATATCCATTTTTATGGTGATAAATGTAATTTTTCAACATGCATATGAATAGTTTCTCCATTGTCTGTGGACTTTGAACAGATGCATAACAATCTTAAAATAATTCAAATAGCTTCTCTGAGATATCACTCTCTTGATTTGCTGCAGGAGTCATGCTCTCACACTGATACACAATGAATAAGAAAAAACTATGAGGAAAAATATATTGTTTCAGTAAGTACTGATTCAGAAAGAATCAGACTTTCTTGTTTAAATAAGGACATTGTATTTTCCTGAGGTAAATTTTTGCCTTTACTTTGTTATAGGTGACAATATTCACCCCATTTTTCATATGCTGTATAGGTGATAAATAGCAATCAAGGAGTCAGTAGTAAATAAAAAATGTGTTACTTTCTGGAAGTACACAATCAGTCAACAGACTTCAATATTGATACCAAAACTGATAATTTTGTTCATATAATTTCCATTATTTTGATCCTGATTTTGCTCTAACATTCTGTTGTGAGAAACTTTCCAGTGAATTTCGTACCCTTAACAGTCAAAGAGCAATTTCTCATGTGTTTATATTTTGATTGCTTTGTTGGTGACACAAAATACTTGATAAGGAAATCAATATGCAATCTGTTTTTTACTAACAAAAGCCAAAGGGAAACCACCTTCTTAGCTCTGAACCCAAGTGTGTTCAATCTAAAGGAATGCAAGTGATTCTAGAAGGAAGTTTTGTAAATTTTGTATTTCTTAGCATACTGTGCTTTTTTAAACACAGTTTTTAAATAAACAGAACAATTTATACAATATGGAACTACGAATCATATCCAATATG
This sequence comes from Grantiella picta, assembly GCA_013397955.1. Classification (NCBI taxonomy): domain Eukaryota; kingdom Metazoa; phylum Chordata; class Aves; order Passeriformes; family Meliphagidae; genus Grantiella; species Grantiella picta. The sequence goes on along the minus strand of VZRM01006852.1, from coordinate 336,959 downwards.
GAACATTTGGTAGAAGTTTCATTTTAACCATCCTATAAATGGCTATGAATCTAAAAACTATTTGGTCAAAACACAAACAAAACGAGTGTCTTCTTGCTATACAAGACAGTTAACTCCTGTACAGGTACCCCCAAATTACAGATAACTTGTCAAAAAGACTGGATCATGCTTACACTTTAGCAGGGGATCTGCCTGTATAAAAGAAGTTACTGAGCAGATAGCAATCACAAAAACAAAAGTGATGCCAATGGTATATCTTATGAGCTGAAAGCTCATAGAGCTCATATGCGTCTTCTTGGCTGAAAAAGGAACAAAAAAATTAAGTCTTAGCTGTAGAAATATATTTGTGATACATATAAAAACAGTGTAACTTGAGTGCTACGAAAATAGAAAAAGTTTTCTTGTTGCTGTATTATCAAATGTCCTTATTTTACAACTTTACCTGCATATATGTTTAATCTAAAAAGCAAGCCTTCAAATTTTCATATAATTGCATGAAAGTTTGGCTATATACTGCTAAAATGCTGTATATAATAGTGTAATAATTCATAACTTATTGAAAGGTTGCTGTTAATTGTAATTAAAGACCGCTTAACAATCATCTGTTTTGAAAAATAGATAGCCTGACAAATATTTTTTTTAAAAAAAATAAAATTGAGGTAAAATTGCAATTATGTACAGTGAGTGAAGGCCATCTGTAAGTCTAGGATAAGTTCACACTTTGAAATATTTTTCTTTAAGATCACGTAATTGAGAAATACAAAGAATAATTTAAAATGTTAAATAATCAAAATAGAGTATTTCTGGTTAGATATAAAGAGTTTGTCTTACAGAAAATATTTTTTCCTCTCATTGTGTGTAAAATTTTACTCTCATTGTGTGTAAAATTCTGTACCAAACATATTTGAATTATATTTTCTTGCTCCTGCTTCACATTGTGGCAAGTGCAGAGAGGAAAATTAAGATACCTATCCACCCTGCTAAACAGATAAAATACATTCCTAAGAAAGAGGGTCTAAGAGTTGATATTCAAAATATGTCCCAAGAGCTTTCCTACTCCTGAGGTGAAAGCAGTTATACCTCCACTGCATTAGCAACACTGAATATACATTTTTATGACCTGTCCTCTGCTCTCTGCACCACCTTCTGATAAAATTCACCTGGAATAAAGTAGTTCTTATCTGGAATAGCCTGTTACACAACACTGACCACCCCCTTCATATCTCAGGGATTTATGGAAGATGAAATAAATGTACATGGAAACTGTTGCGATTAAGGAGGATCAAATGAAAAACATGAACACACATACACAGAATGTCAAATACTACTTCTCTGATTTAAGGCAGCTCCAATTAGTTGATAGGCAAAATTTCTAGTCCTGTAGCTCTGAGAAATTCCAGTGTTATGGATCTATGATGCTTGTATAGTCAGGCAGTATGGTGCCTAGTCTAACAAAAATTAAACAAAGGCCACCAAAAAGCTATCAGGAGTTTCTGCAAATTCATCAGAGAACACAGAGCAATAGGGCAGTACCACCTTCTGATACCTTGAAACAGTACTGATATTTCGATAAGATTTGCTCAACATTTAGGACTGACAGTAAAATGCTGATAGGTAATGTTAACAGTAAAAACATAAACAAAAGCCAAACTAAGCAAACACATAACAAAAACACAATTATTAACTAAATAAGTGTCCAAACACCAGTAGAAACTTTCTAGAGCTGAGGAACCTGCTCCACTCTGACAAGCCATTGCAAGGGCTGGTAACTTTTTAATACAAAGCTTCATTTCTTTCAAGTTTAAATATTTCTTCTTTCACAAGTCAGATGGTGAATATCTCTTATAAAATTTTGTTCTCACTATTATAAATAGATTTTTCAGCACTTAAATTTCTCCTTCATAAACAGACTGAGAGTCTTTAGGAACTCATTAAAGGCGTATTTTCTAGTCGTTCCCTCGCTCCTTTTTTCTTTCTGAACCTTCTTCAATACTTCTTTGTTTGTAAATTACAGACTTCAGACCTGAATGTAGCATTCTTTCAGTAATCTTATTAACATCAAAGGGAATATAGGTATTAGCAAGAACATATAATTACAGCATTAAAAATCATCCTCTTTACATTATTTTATAAGCTCACGTATAGATTTTCAGTAGAAAAATGCATCATGAAAAATACAATACTCCCTATGATATTTATTTTGCAAAACCTCTCCATAGGTCTGTTCTCTTGACATAGCCCTGCCATTCTGTTGTGCTCCCCAGAATGGTTTCCAACCCTTCAGGTTTTCACTGATATCCCCTAGAGCACATTATTTGAAAAACATATGCTCTTTTTCACTTCTTTCATTCGTTTTCCCTGCTTTCCAGAAAAGGTCACCTTTGGGAAAGAGATTAGCAGAGTTTAAGTGAAAAGACTGATGAAAAGACAGTTTCAAAAATTTGATTTCTCTTAATTAATGTATAGCAGCTGCTTGGTCTCCATGACTTTAATCAAATGGACCCGAGTGAAATGCATTCTGGGTTGACTCACCTGAGCAAGGAGCTACAAAATTGGAGAGGCTGAATATAAAGCTGACACTAGGAGTAGACAGTGAGAGGCACATCATCAAGAGTAATTTATTCCTATTAGGCTTGCAATGCCAGCAAGAAAGGAGATACCTCAGCAGCACCTTGGTCATTTCATCTGGTTATAGGCAGCCTAGGTGTTTCCCAGTAAAGAGGACACATCATGCCTACACAACATGTTTGGAGCAGGAGAGGGGGGCAGGTCACCAGCAGTATGAGCTGGCATGGGAAGTATGCCGACGTAAGGACAGCCAGCAGACAAGGAACTGAGGCACTTGGTGAAGCAGCTACAAAGCCTGGCCATCTCTGAGCCAATGCAAACTGCGCCCTCCCACCTTTACCAAAGAGCACTCACACATTGTGGTGAAAGCAGCAGCACTGGCTCAAAGGCTGTGTTTGTACTGGTGGCCACTGGGCCTCTGTGAGATCAGGCAGACACACAGACCAGGCTACTCATCGTAAGCATCACCAACTACGTTTTGGCCAAGTGCCGTCTTCAGCAGCTGGCTTGGTTCAATGGAGCAGTTATGGGTGTCCTGAGGGGAAGATCAGAGTCTTTGAGGAATCGTATGATCCCAATAAACAGACACTAATACTCTTACTCTTTTCTATTAATTATATTTTACTAGAAATAAAGCCTGGGTTATTTCTGACAGAGAGCTTCTTCCCATACATGTATTATATTTTGATAGTAAACACAACACAAAGATAATCAATGCAATATCCAATTTTTCTGTACCCCAATGACCTGTGAATAAATGAAAATGGCATTCATATGCTACCTTTCCAGATACAGACTGCAGTTGCTTAGGATCTTTTAATTATCTTTAATTACATTAACAACAGAAAAAAAATATTAAAAACCTCCGTAAGACAGAAAACCACACTTGGCTCAAGTACACCTCCAGTTTGTTGGTTTTAGGTCAATTTTTAAAGGTAGAATTTTTCCTTTCATCTATTCCATATCATGTTTCTAATTTTAGCTTTTTGCATGAGTATTAAGTTAATAGCAAGAAGCTCACATATAATGTTTGTATAACATCTTTCAATTTAGTTGAATTTGGTGACACTTTATCCTTAGTGGGTGTTTACAAGCAAGGATAGTGTCCTAGGTTGCAATATAGATTTATTTATTCTATAACCACCTCCACAAGCTGTGGGGCACTGGTTGTTACCTCCTGCTGTGACTCACCCCTGATAACAGACAATGGGTTATCAAGAACCAACCACATGCCTCATGGAATTACCTCATCCTATTGTGAGATGCTCCACCCAGGAGGGAGGAGCCAAGCATTCCCACCTGGATATAACCTGGGCTTTGAACTGCACAAGGAGCTCCTGTCTACTGGATCCTCAGAGGACAAGAGCTACCGCTGGACCTTCAGGTGAAGACCAGACCTTCCACAGGATCATTGCTTCAACTGAACTACTTCGCTTGGACTGCTACCACCACCCTAACGGGGTGTCAGGTTGTATCTTACTTATTCAGTGCTTTTGCTTGTATTATTCCATTGATTTTTAATTTTCCTATTAAATTATAATCCTGACTTGCAATCTCCCACTTGTTTGTTTTCAAACTAATACAGATAGTAAGGATAAAATATCTTAATTCCTGCTACTTATAGGAGAAACAGCTGGTAGCCACTCCCTCAAATGTATGGGAAAATGACAGCAACCTCCTGCAGGCAGAATCTTCCTGTGTGTGAAAGTCATTGCATGAAACAAAAGCCACATGGAAACAAAACTGAGATCAATTCAGGGACTTAAATACCAATAATCACAAAGGCGTTTGCACAAAAAGCAAAACACACTTCCACAGCCCAGGCGTTCTGAGTCTTTTGACTCAGTTTCCCCACCTGGTGATGTGGATATCCAGTATTAAAGGCCTCTGGTCGCATGTTTCCCTCTCAGTTTTCGGGGACACCCTGCACGTTATCTGTGGTGAGCGAAGCTACAGAGCCCGTCACAACCTCACACATCCCTCTTCAGCCCCGGGCCATGTGCCCTGAGGAAGATGTTCGTGTCACACAGTGCCGTGACTGCCTGTGTCACTCGCTGCTCCTACGCGCTTTCTTGGCTCTCCCTCAGTGACCCTCCGTGCTCCTCTGCCTTTTGCACAGCCCTGCAAAAGGATTTCCATGCTTCCAAACTGTCCAACAATCATTGCTTTACAAGTATTATAATGTCTGTGTCAGTTCTTTTAGCTCTTATAGTAATTCACTGTGAAATTCATTCCGGCAAAGCCCCAGCGGCCTTTCTCCCTTCTCTGCCCTTGTTTGAGGCACTCACACCCCGCGACCCGGGGCTGGGACTGGGTAATGCAGAAACTTCGGCCATCCTGCATCAAAATCCAACCCTTTCCTGCTTATTCCATCACTGAGGACACCAACACCTCATTAGCTGTGTCAACAGCGATTAAAAAGCGGCGTGCAGCAGGCCGGGCGGGCCGCTGGGCTCTGACCCTTCCGCCGCGCTATCGATAGATGGCAGCAAGCAGCTCCTTCTCCCCGAGCGGCGCGGCGGGAAGGTGTCCCGGCGGGATCGCAGGACAGCCTTCCCGGCACTGCTCCGTGCCGGGTGTGAACAGCCGCGGATCAGCGCGGAACGGCTCGCTCTGTACCCGCAATAAAGCAGAGGTATGGACGTGGCCTTTCGGTAGTGTCCTAGCGTGTTTGCAGTACGTTTGGAATGGGTCAAAAGCGGGAATTAAAACATAGTTTCCGCTTGAGTTTACTTGGGTCTTAACTGGTGTGGGTTGAAGTCCTAAAGTGGTGCATAACAATGAGTGAAAGCAACAGTCAAACCAGGTCAGGATGCCATTAGCACCAAAATAAACCACAAATTTTAACTTGCGGACAGTGAGACTTTGACACAGCCCACTACACAATTTGATCAGTTTGTGTGTTTAGAAGAAAGATGCAACTTATATTACAGGAAAATTTGAATGTGTTTTAAAAATAACTTTTCCCTAGCAAAAAAGAATTCTTCTGGAGGGTCTCAAAACTACTGTATTCAATGTACCCCTTGTACATTGTACCAATGTACCTCCTTGCACTCAATCTGACTTTTCTTGTCTGGACCACATTTCTAAGTTCCTGTTTTGCCGCTTCCTCTATTCAAAATAATAGTTTTTCCGTTCACAGAATGTCTCTTTAATTACAAATAACTTTTCCTCACACCCCACACACTACCCATCCCCACCATGTACCATTCCTTAACCACCCTTTTTCATGTATATTTTTCCCTTTCTTCATTTCTCATGCTGTTTGAGTGAAAAGTCCTCATATTAAAACATCTCTTTGCATTCCCACCTGTTGTAAATTCGCTGAATTGGACAGTTTATCAAAACTGGCCGAGTGATTCTGGTGACCTCTGAAGGATGCATGAAATGGGAATGAATATGACTGAGCCTTGCTGCTGCCATACAAATGGAGACACTGTGTTGGGATTGCTTGGGAGACAATTTTTACTACGATATTTGATATATCTGCCCATAAAAGTAAATATTTAAGCTACAAAACTATTAAAGCAGATCATTAATATTTTTTCACACAAAGAAAGAGTCAATATAATATCCTGAACAGATAATATTCAGTAAAAGAGGAAAATACACTTTCTTCAAAGAATTCAGACTCCCTAAGAATTTTGAATTTCATTGTTCATTTTCAATATTAAAAGGACTCAGAACATTGACTTCAAGACCTTTAATTTCCTGCACCATGCTATATACTTTTAAAAAGTAATTTTGCAAAGAAAGAAAAATATTTTGCTATTCTTTTCAGTCGCCAACCTATTATTTCTGTTTAAGGTCCCCCATGTTCTGCAGCAATTACAGTTGCTTGCACAGATATTGACTGAGTTAAAATGCAAAGTCTACGGCATCACATCTGGATGCCTAAAATCAGTCCTAATGTCAGCAACAGGGACAGTGCAATTCCAATCCAATACACTTCTCTCAGTCTCCTGCATGTGTACAGCAGAAAGTTCTGAGTGCCAATGGCAGTTTAAACTACATTAAATTCTGACTTCTTATCAACAGTGTCATACTATGCTTGTTAAGTGGTATGATAAGTTGAGCTGGAAACAGATGACTAGATTTATGGGGGGATCTAACATTTTAATTTTGTGGTCAAGATGGGGAAATATAGGTAGTGGACAAGCTGGAAGTGCCTCATCACATCATCCTGCTCTCCCAGCAGCTTTAAGACCTCTTTTCTCTCTTTATTTGTTTTTAATCTTTTTTTTACCACTTCTTCCTTCTATCTGAAAGTTTTGTGGTTGGGAATTGACAAAGAAAAACCTAGTTCACCATGGATTGAAGCTTTTTTATCATCCATGTGCTTTATGGGCTCTTCTGATTTCACTGGTCCCAATCTCTCTCAGAATTCCTTTTGGAATTTAAAGTGAAATCATGTAGTTAACAGCACCCTGTCTTTAAATTTTAGTTAGATGACATCAGGCTTGTTTACTTGAAGGTTTTTTTTCCCCCAGTCCTTTATGCAAAAGCCAAATACTCAGACTTACCACACAAATCTTTCCTTGTATTTACTCTGGCAGAATAACACTCAAGTATTCTTGCAGATATCTCCAAGCATGTTTAGCTAAGCTTCAGGTTGGGGAGAGCTTTCTGCCAAGATGAAAAGAGGCAAAGGAGAATCATGAGCTTAAGTGGAAAAGATTTCCTCAGAAGGGTGAAAACCAACAGTTTTCCTATGAAGTTCTGATACCAGGGAGATAGCCCAGGGCTGCAATCAGACGTAAAAACCCTCATGCTTGTTAATTTATTCTCATTTTCTAAGCAGCAGAGATCACTGCAGAAAGGTATGACTGAGAAGATATGTATTGTTGAAGATAATTTATGATATGCAATTCTATTTCAACTTATCAAAAATGTGCAGAGGAGGGAAGTGACACCTACACTTGCAGCCAGAGGGTGGCCATAGATCTATTTCTGCTGCACTGGAAGCTGCATCCCCCTCTCCTGTCACGATTATTTGCACATCCAGTACCCAGTCAAAGTGCAGTCACATTCTTGCTGGGTGGCAGCGTCAGTCATGGGACTGTGGTGTGGGGGAGAAGGCCGAACAGCCAGCTCCTCTGTTCATCCTTGCAGGTCATGGATGTTGCAGGATGCACATCTGGCACATGTTGAAAAGAAGCATTACTTTTCACACAGCAGGTATGTGATTGGTCACAGCAGAGAAACTGCTGCAGAGACCTGGAAAGCTGCCAGCAGAAAGGACCTGGGGGTGCTGATTGACAGAATCATGGCATGGCAGAACATGAGCCAGCATGTGCTCATTAGGACAAGAAGGCCAAAGGCATCCTGGCCTGTATCAGAAATTTTGTGGCCAGCAAGACTAGGGCAGTGATTGTCCCCCTGTACTTGGCGCTGGTGAGGCCACACATTGAATCCTGTGTCCAGTTCTGGGTCCCTCACTACAAGATGGACATCGAGGTGCTGGAAGGTTGTAGCAAGGTGGGAGTCAGTCTCTTCTCCCAAGTAAAAAGTGACAGGATAAGAGGAAGCAGCCTAAAGTTGTCCTGGAGGCTTAGACTGAATATTAGGGAAGTTCCTTCACAAAAGCATTGTTAAGTATTGGAACAGGCTGCTCAGGGAAGAGGTTGAGTCACGATCCCTAGAGGTATTTAAAAGACATATATATGTGATGCTTGCGGACATAGCTTAGTGGTGGAATTCACACTGTTAGGTTTACAGTTGGTCTAGGTGATCTTAAAGGTCTTTCCCAACCTTAGCAGTTCTGTAATTATGTGAAATGAGAGCAGCTTCTGACTGACACCACAGTATTTTGGCTTTGGGACCCCTTCCCAGACACAAAGATAGGAGACAGCTCTTAGATGCACTTAGGCGATGGCAACAGAATCACACTGTAGAAGGGAGGAATTCTGCCATGAAGTGTTTCTGGAATATGGACCACATCTCAACCAATACTGGTTTGATGAGCAAAAACTATGAAAATATTCTGTCATTCTCAACCAAAGGAAAGCAGAGTAATGGCAATGATTAACAATGCACATTCCACTGAAAACTAATCCACTAAACAACATGCAGTCTATACCCTCCAGGAAAATATTTTCCATCAAGGAGAATCTTCCCTACAAGAGTTAAGATGTCATTCTGCAAGCCAGCGTAAGTTCTACTCTGTATTGCATACAATTAAAAATTGTTACATAGGTGAAAACTCAGTTTTATTATGCTTTACAAGTGGGCCTCAATGTACTAATTTTGTTATTACTTAATCAAGGTAACAATTAGTTTTCATTACCTAAAATATTCCATTCATACAGTGGTCTTGAAGAAAAGGTTGAATATTTTAGGTGTTTGTATTAAACAGATCTCATACCACACAGACCAATTTCAGTATGGTTTGCCTGGCATTGCTTCTGCAAACTGCATCTCACCTAAGGGTATTTGAGACAACCAGTGTAGCAGATTCCCACTGCTTGTTTTATCTTCTTGCTGCTGTTTGCAGACTTGTAGTCATACACAAGACAATTTAAGGGGAGACTGCCATAAGTGGAAGGGATGACCCTTCCTTGTGCCATTTTTACAAGGCTTATTTGCATCTCTTCATCCTATTTCACCAGCAGAGCAGTGAACACTGTGCCCAGGAATCAGTTGGCTGGTAAGCAGCAACACCTGCCACCTCCCGTTGCCTCACACATGTTTAAGGTATTGTAGTCACCTCCCTAAGTTACTATGGGTCAGGCTGGTGATGCCTTCTGGTCTCTCTCTCTTGTCTGCTGCCACCAACCATTTGTTTTCTGCAGAGATTTAAAATACTTTTCAATGCTTTTAGAAAGAAGAAATTTTATGTTTGAATAATATTCTGTGGTCTTATTTTCAGTACATATTGCCCTGCGTTTGCTATCTAGGGGGTTTTTACCTTTTTTTAATTTAGAACCACAAAGTTGCTGGACCATTGCCAGCTTTTTCAATTCTTTAACCAAGCATTTCAATGGAAAGAGGATACCTTGACTTGTTAAACTAGGTCCTACTCTTTACTCTTTCTTGTTTGTTTGTTTGTTTGAAAAGAATGGGTTTTTGCATCGCAACAGGTTGTATGACATACTTCATTTTTCATCAGCTTCTTGTCTGGAGATAGCATGAACAGTTACATTTGCAGAGAGGTACATCCTGGGCAGATACAAGAGCCTTCGTAAGTCATCAAGCTTCACTCAGTCGTCACTTCAGAGAGTTTCAGATATCAACACCATGACATCTTGTTTTCTCCATTCTTACTTATGACTCTTTCTACACTATCATAAATTTGTTTCTGCAAAGGAGACAGAAAAAGAAGGATGCAATTGGTGGCAACAGACAGAAGCTGACTTCTCAGAAACATGGCAGGGGTGATAGGAGAGAATTGAATTAGCCCTCATAAAAAATTGAGAAGAAGTGGAAATAAGTCTATATTACTGTTCTTGGGAAAAGAAGAAACAGCGAAGCAGGGTGGAGAGGAAAACACACTTAGGATCTATGAAGGAATATGAGCTTTGTAACATTCCCTGAAGTAGCAAGGAAAGTATGTATTTACCATTTCCAAACAACCATCTGACACTTTTTGAAGAAAACAACTTTAGCATGCAGAGTGAGAGGAAAGATGAGAATTTAGATGTCAAGGTGACAGTTTTCTTTTGCTTTATAGAGTTCTCTCAACACCATACTTAACCTGCTTACTACTCTAATACCTAAGTTTTTCCATTCAGTTTGGTGTTCCTAGTGAGACCTGCAGCTTTTCTTACTCTGAAGGCCTTCAGATATTTCCAAGATACAGTATTTCATTGTTAGTATTTGTATTCTTTAAAAATAAGTGTGAGGTGTCAATCCTGTTACCATTTTCTCATTGTGTGTTCAATCAAAGTAACTATAAACTTATTTTCTCCATAACTTTGTTCAGAATGCTAAGAAAGTCTTACCACTTTGGCTTTATTTCTTTATTGTAGAATAAGGGCAAATGTAAAACTGCAAAATTGACATATGTAAGGCTTTTCAAGGACCAAGATAACAATGATTACCCTTGCTTGTTGTGGGCCCATGCAACTTGTTTTACAATAACTTTTAACATGCAGAAAAACAAGGTCGGAGGAGAGAAAGAGAGGAAGGAGAGGGAGAAAGAGAGCAAGAAAGAGAGAGAGAGAGGGAAAGAAAGTGACAAGAGAGGGAGACAGAGATGGAAAGAAAGAGAGGAAGGAAGGAAGGAAGAAAAGGAAGGAAGGAAGGGAAAGAAAAGAAAGAAAGAACCTCAATGACTTCACATTACCCCCTCCTTGTCTGGGAACCATAGAAACCAAACCGAAAGTACAGCCAAGAAGTTCGTCATTTGGCTATCTCTGGCTGATCTCCATGGAAACATTTCACTTTTTGTTGAAAGGAAAGATTTTCAAATCATACAAATGGCCACAGTCTGATGGGTTATGACATCTTTGGGAAGAATTTAAAGAACAAAAACAATGACAAGTGTTCCTGCTTTACATATTGGTATTACACTTCTATTTTACGCCATTCATGCCTATTTTATTTAATTACAATTACAGCCTTTCTTTCAGACTTTTTTTAGCTTAGCAAATAAGACGTTTCATTTGTGAGGAAAGGTAATACCCTGCCAACAAACCAGGGTCTATTCCATCTAGTATCCAATTTAGATGTTATTTGCTGTAAACTGTATAGATCACCCAATACCTTTTTTATGCATGCTTTGCCTGGAAGATTGAATTGAGGTGTTGAATTTGTCATAACAACTAAAACTGAGATTTAAGAAAATGTTCAACACTGGCAAGTCATACCTCTTGGAGTTATTCTTTCAGAAGCCCTGAAGAGCCAGGAAGGTACTTCTGCATGCTTCTCACCCCCTGGAATTATGATTAAAATAAGCACTGGATGATCATGGAAAAAATCTACAGGTACAACAACTAATATGAAAGGCACTTTCGTAGGACTCAAGGTTTTTATTCATCCCATGTAAGTCATTGGGCACTTAGAGTACATGCCTGTGAGGATGCTTTCATCGGAGATGGAGTGACCTAAGGATCTTACAGAGGCTTCAGAGCATGGTCAGTACCCAACTGCTCAGCGACATCAGCAGCAAGGCTGCTCAGGGCACAACAGAAAGAGAAGGCTTTGAAAGACTCCACCTTTACAATTGTATTTAGTAGTCTGTAGGTACCACCTGCACTGGTAAGAGGTGTCTAAGCAGTGCAGATACTCTGCTGAACTATGAATTCAGCACTGAAAATTAAAAGGTCTGGTTACAAAGTGGTCTGAGGTATTAAACCATAATTCATGTGTCTTTGGGCAGCTTGAAGTTACTGCTGTGAGCATTCTACTCCCGTAAATTTTTATTTGTTTCTTTCACTGGTAGCACACATAGCATAGGTGAGAAGAGGGTAAATTGGTCTGCTAACTTAAATACACACAAAAGCTCCACTGCCAGAAAGCTCTTTGCTGCTTTGATCCCCGAAAGGTTGCCAGCTGCCTAAAAGCAGCACCGGAAAGTCGGCTGGCAGCGCTGAACACGGCCCGGGAGCTCAGCCGCAGTGACGCAGTCAGGCGAGTGCAGCTCCCAGGAGAACAGTAGCGCTTTAAGAAGGCGGTAAATATGAAAGGGGCGTAGACTTCTGCGCTTGGGATTCCAGAAGGTTTATTGTAGGAACAGGGGCAGAGGACGAGGTAAAAGATGAGGTCGCCTAGAATCCAAAACCCAGAAGCCCCAGGCCCGCTTCTGCACGGCGTTAAAAGGGCAGCGAGCACGGGGCGTGCCCAGCCCCGGAGGACCTATCCGGAGGGGTCTTAGGGTGAAGAGCAGGCTTACAAACCTGTAACAGTATCACATGGGACGGTACATGACTTTTAACCAGTGGGATGTTTTAGCTGGGGGAAAGTTCTGGAACAGAAATTATAAATTTGAGGCTAATTCACTGCAGCAGCTCTTAGGGAACAAAGGAAGGAAAAATACTGATGGCTTAAACAGAAAAAAGAAAAGAATCCACAGCCACCCTAACACTATTAAAGAATTATTCTGTTTATCATTGTGTACAACTCAACAAACTGCAATGCATATGAGATATGACTTACAGTCTTAGAAAACCCTCTAAATTTCTCTGATTCATCATGCAATGAATATTATTTCCAACATCAACATCATTGCATTATGACTTAGCTAGTGCCTCATGGTGGCAGTTTATTACAATGCTCCTATCAGTGGCCTACCTGAAATACTGACAAAGAAATACTGCCAACAGAGATTAATGTAACAGAAATATTACCACCAGTGAAGAGACATTATCTGACTTCAGCTGCAGACAAACTGTCACTGAACAAAAGAGAAAAAGTATGCTGATGCTTCCTAAAGTTTGAAAGACTATCAGAAAGACTGCAATGAATTATAGAGACAGAAGTAAACAGAGCAGGAAACTCAAGGAAGTAATGAAAGAACATTCATAAAGTGACAGGCAAAATATGGCTCTGCTGAAAGTTTTATCAAACAGTCAAAGTAAAATAATAGTCCAGACACAAGAGCAAGAAAAAGGTCACATCTACTCAGTTAGAAGAAATTACTTTACTAACATACTAATGAAGATTTTTATGAAAAAGATGACAGGGTTTGGTGCAGCATATTCAGATCTGCTTAAGAAGAAGTATTCTAAGTATTTTGACCGCATCTGGCTTCTCTGCACATTTCAACATTTAGGATCTAGAAGATCAGTCAGAAGATGTCCTTTGTATTAAAACCCCTCTAATATCAGAATATAATAAAACAGAATATAATAGAACAGTTGTGCAGGAGCAAACTGTACAGGATTTAGGTTAGGTTTGCTCAATGATATTAAAGCTCTTTTCTAACCTAAATGATTTTAGTATAAAGGTGGTTATACAGTGGTATAGTTATTTCTTTCACTGCCCATAATTACAGTATGGATATGTCAGTTTTGTAGACTACTTGATCTGCAAACATATGGGAAGGCAGACTGTATATTATTTTAACTCAACAGGTATAACAGACTGACATTTTCCAGCTTGACTGCATTGAAGTTTGGGTGATTTTTTAATCAGCTCTTGAGAATTCAAAATCAATCTCAAGAAATTTTTGAAATTGCTGTGTATTGTGGGGGGGGTGAATATTTTCTACTTGTGCTTATAGGTGATTAGGTGCCCCAAATACAAGAAGAAAGATTATTAACTTAGTAGTACCCAACAGCATCAATCTAAAAGCTGTCTTTGTGTCCTGATGCATACATAGAAAAAAGGGACTGTAGACCAGGCATCCAACGTGTTCTATTCAGCACTGCCACTTCCCGCAGAGTATCAATTTGAAGAAATCCATGGATCAGCTGGAGAGAACCTAGAGGAAGACAAGAAAAGTAATCAGAGGGCTACAAAATGTCCTGTAGGGAATGATTGAATTAATTGCAGCTACTTAGTTAGAAGAGAAGAAAGCTAGAGGGAGACTGAGCAGCCTTCTGATATGGAAAATCTTCTTGTAAGGAGAATAGATCAATCTGTTTTCTGTGTCCATTGCAGGAACATCAAGGAATTACAGACTTATATTGCACCTGGGGGATTTGGTCTAGTGATCAAGAAAGATGTATTTCTAACCTTAAGCATTGTGATAATTTTCCAAATATATAAAGAGAGAAATCTCCATCACTAGCAGTTTTTGAGGGCACATCACACAAACATCTGTCAGGACCTTTTTATACATAATTGGTACTGCTTAGGCCAGAGGAACTGAATACATCGGAGTTTCCCTGCTTTACTCTTGAGGCCAGAGCCACAGGCCCCTTGGATGGCAACCGAGGCCCAGGGCAAGCTCCATTCCTTTTTTTAACCAGGAAGGCCAAAGGGGAACTCATTGCTTAGTTGTAAAGCACTGGCCAAGTTATTTCAACTGTGCCAGACTAGACAGCCTCCCCAGGTCGTTAGACCTTGTTTCCTACAATATTCCAATATGAGGAAGTTGGATTGGTAGAAATAGAGCATTTCAACTTTTTAACATTTGACAAAGCAATTACAGTTGAAACTTAAATTCTAGTGTGAACACATGACTCAGATATCAGGTGAAAATAGATTTGGATTAAGATAATTTAGGGAACCTTTAAGCATCCTACGTGGCATAGTCATTAAAAAGTTTAAAAAGAAAACCCTCATCTAGATGTTTCAATGCAAGTTATCTTCTTGTAGGAAAAATAAAGGATATAACAGCATTTCCCCATCCCTCCTCTGCTAGGTCCATCCCTGTCCCTCCAGTAGGACAGGAGCCTGCACAAGCTCATAGGGCACTGCCAGTCCTTGAAGGCAGTAAATCTCTCTTCAGCAATAAAAAGCCAGGCAGTAGTGAGATGGGGCAACTAATAATTACTGTGCAATCTGGATAAAACACCCTTCAAATGCTAATTTAAAACAAAATTATTATGCTTCAAAAACTATGAATGTGCATCACTACAGGGTAGTTTTAGACTAGAATTTCCTGGATTTCTATATTTAATAATTACACTTCTATTGTTCTTGCCTCAGTCAAAACTATTTTGTGGCTACTAAGACCACCCTTGCATGAACAGCTTCTTCTTTGCTTTCACACAAAAATATGAAAATTTCCTCTTGACTTCTCTTGCTGCAGCTTGTAATAGAACTGCATCTGGAAACACTGTACCATACTCTTATACTACTTTTACAGCAGGAACTGCTAAGTACTTTGGCTCACTTACAAATTCCTCAATTCGCCAAGATATAATTGTGCGGTGATTCATGCCTTTGCTAAATCTATGCAAGTTGTGGGCATGATTATTAAATTATCACATTAAAACCCTAGAACTAAAGAGATTAGCAAACAGAATTTTTTTTCCTGGACATTGGCACTTAAGAGATAAATTACACTGTCAAAATGTTTAAGGAAAACAAAGCACAATTATGACAGAAATGGTTTTATTTTACAGATTGCTCTATTTTGAAAGAGTTCAGCTATTGTTTTATGGCAAAATACAGCATAATTTCGGCATTTGTCTATCCATGGAATGACGCAAGCACAGCATAAAACAACATTAAGTGTTCAATTCAGGAACTTATGATATTATTTCTTAATTTCAATAGAACTTTACACTCAGAATGTTATAAGCTTCTGTAGTGACATACAGTAGCATAAATAGGCCACTCTATGTCATCTAGTAACTGCTGTGGAGACTATATCATCTCTGAACTTCAACCATTGGGCCACAAACAGCTTCATTGACTTCATTTCAAATTTAAGTTTTGCTCAGTTTCAAATTTAAACTACTTCCTTTTCTTATGAGTTTTTCTGCGGACTGGTACCTCTTTCCAGCACAGGTATGCATAGGCTATGATCAAATGATCACTCAACCACACTAAAAATCATGGCCTCTCATTTTTCATTTCTAGGCAGATTTCTTTTTTTCCACATCCTCTAAACGTTTCACTCAGCAGATTTTTTTTTTTTTATAGGATACTTCAGAGTTTCCAAGAAGGGAAGGGGTAAAGTAGGAAACTGTCAGCCAGGGTAGAAGGGGTAAAGTGAATTGGTAAAAACACATACCATTGACTTTACAAAACCCTAAAGTGTATTAAAGAGCAACAGGTATTGTACTGTGGCTGCAGAATATTGTCACTACAGTTTCTCAGCAATTTCTCATGAAAATTTCCAGAGAAATTCCAGCAGAGAAGGGAAGTCTGACAAAAATAGCAGCTTTAATTTTTTAAGGCAAATTTGATGATGAAGTTATCTTGCCAAGCCAGTTGATGCTGGCAGAGATCACCTTCTTAAATAGTATTTTTGGGGGGTTGTTTTTGGTTTTTTCTTTTTGTTTTTTTGTCCTTTCTCAGCACGATCGTTGCAGAGAGCTGTGCTAAAAAAATCATAGTTAGGGAATACATGCATCATCCATCACTAGGAATCTCTGTTAATATGATGATACAAGCAATCTAAGCTAAACATAAACATTCTGAAGCGTATATAATCATTTATTTTGTCACATGTATAAAACAAATAGATGAATAAAAAATATTTATCTCTAAAGCCATTAAGGTAATTTGCCTTATTAATAATGCCATGAGGTTTATAATAAATGCCATGTTACTCTTACCCCTTTTACAAGTAAATCCTATTACTTACAAAATAAATAATTAAAACACATCACTTCCTCTAGTCACTAATCACTCATATCTAAGAGCTTTCTTGTGGCAATTGATTGTCTTGGTAGTTATACACTGGAATATTTTCAGATAAAATGTATTTAAATGCTTCTGGCAAGGAACAAAGGAGATGAAAATACTTTTATGTTGTTTTTGTCAGAAAATTGTAACATCAAGACCACACAGATTTTCAGTGTCTGATAACAGGAACAGATCAAGGCTTGCTCCTAATAAGGTAAAATATTGCATTCAGATGTTCAGCATACCAAACACATACACACATACACAAGAGAGACTTGCAGGGATTTTGGAGCTAAATAGTGCAGGAACACAATTCACATTGGAAAAGCTCTGAGATAAGGAGATTAGCTCAGCACACCAAACCAGGAATAGCTAAAGAAGCCTGGAGAGACGGGAGCTTGCTTTCTGAATGTCTGGCCTGAGCAGACAGATATCACAGCCACCTGAGATGGATGGCAGAGGGGAGCCATGCCCACAGTGCTCCATGGGCTGGGGCACAGCTCCTGGGGCTCAGGGCAAGGGCAGAGCAGGAGGCACAGGGACTGGCATTAGGCTGTTGTTAAGGATGCAGGACATGGCACCACACTGCTGCTGACACAGCAAGCCTAAAAATCATCCCAGCGCTTTTTTCAGTCAGAGCTCACTGTTGAAGCATTTTTGCTTTCACAAAGCCTGAATGAACATTCACTCATCTCTATAGCTCACTGCTGGTAATACTAACAAGCCTAAAGCCCAGAGTTGTGTGATTCTGGGATGAATTTTAACACATTACTGGGATGAATCTCATCATGATAGCCATAGTATAATTCAAGTACACCACCTAACAATCGAATTAAGAATTACTAGAACTATAATTTCTTGATTGCCTTTCATAAGACTTCAAAAAGACAAACATAAGCAAAAGTTTCAATCTGGGTGGTCTGCAGTTGCCAAAAAGCCTGCCGTATTAAGAGAGGAACAGCACTTCTCCCAGATTAAATGTGGTTTTAAGCTAAAATATATTAAGTAAAAATTCAAAGCAATGCACAATACTAACCTGCATAATCACTTGCTGGTCAGACTGTAGCAGAAGAATCAAAAGCTACTGAGCAGCAGGTAAAGGCCAAAGTCATTAACAGATTAACAATGAAAGATGATTTTGTTTTGATCAGGGACAGATAAGAATAATTGCCAACTATCGTTGTTTTTTCCCTAGTCAATTTGCCCATCCCAAGCCTCAGCCTTGTTCATAATGATAATGGTTGTTAAGCTTTGCAACCGTAAACATGACAGAAGGTTTTCATGACTGTTTTCTTCTAAAAGTATCGATGTCAAAGAGCAGATGATACAACAGATAACAAACGATTTCTTGCTTCATTTATCACAATTTTCTTGTTAGCCACAAGCCTCTTTTTAATTACAGTTCAAGCATTGGTTCGGCTACTTTCTTGCCTCTGATAAGTTTGTAATTGTTAGTATCCTCCTGGATCCAATGCTATCATTAGCAAAGGAGCTCAGCAGTGAATCTGACATCATTATCTAATATCTAGCCAAAGAAACACCAAGAAAAAGATTTATCAATGGGTTTTGTTTGTTTTTAAAATAATGGCTGTATCCCAGAAGACTAATTAGTTTTCTGACAGAGTAGCTCATTAAGCGCTTATTAACAAATACACATTTCTCGGGTCCTATGATTGTTGCAGTCTTAGACAGTATCCATGAGCAAAAGAGAAAATTAGTGATGCATTCTAGATAATCCTTTTAAGGCAATCTAAGCCCTGTTGCTTGTAGAAGGAAGTGGAATACAGAACATATCAAAACAAGAACTGCAGGCACCATTTAACCACTGGTATTTAGTGTAGTTGGTTTTTTAGAATTTTGGTAGGGCTTTTACTTTTCTCAAGTAAATAACAGTAAAGCTCTGAACCACTAATATATTAATTTCTCTTCTACTGGAAATACTCTCCACTCCTCCCATGGCTCACTGTATGTGCCATGCTTCAAATCAGACAGGAACAAATAATAATCTGTTAGCTACTATGAGAAATGCAAATGAAAGACACATGAGCACATGGTATGGTGACTTCTTTAGGACTATGGAAGCAGAGATCTATTGTGAGAAGCTGTTTCCATCAGGTGTGGATGCAGCAGTTGTACTCTAGTCATAAACATCAGTTGAAGTTAAATTTGCAGCTATAGATGATGAGAAAAACAATACTGTGCTTCATCACTGCATTGCTGACCACACTTACTTTAAAAGTCTAAAAGTTTGTTATGAAGTTATAATTAGGATGGTTTTAGGTGTTATTTGTTTTTTTCAGAGTACATATGCTTGTACTTTAATTAGGGCAACATTTACTGCTACCCAGTTAGGATTGGTGCATGTGTGAATCTTCCTGTATATTTTAAAGTTTCCTGTCGTTACTGTAGCCTTATGGCCTGCAGCCTCAGTAGATACACTACTAAAATCCAAGAGCATCTTTCAACAAACCTCTGCCACCTTTACAGTGCCTCACATGAAACTTCTTAATTTTATTTTCTTCTCCAAAATAGGCCTGTCCCAGTTCTGAGTCTTCAAATTTTCTATTTAAATTCACTTTATTCCATTTTAACCTCTTTTCAGACATGAATGCTTTTTCTTCTAGTATACGCCTAGTATATTCTGATTTCATGCTGTGAAATCCATATTTTTCAAGGCTCCTCCTGACATTGCCTCATTGGTGCTAGCATTTGTTCACTGTTTTGCCAATCTGAGCTGAACAATTCCATGACTTGAGAAAAAAAGTTGTCAGAAAATTCACTCTGGATTACACCATGCCAAGAAGTTACTAGTTCAATACAAAAAGCCACACATGTAGAACAAATCATTTCTGAGCAGGAAAACTCATGAAATCTATTTTCCTGTGTATGGAGAAAGAAACAGCCCATGTTTATATGATTTCTATCCCACATTGTATTGGGAGATCAGTAAACCAAAGAGAAGGTAGAAGTCTGGAGCTCAGAAGGTCCAGACTTTCTGTCAGAGAACTAAATCTGTTCCCTCTCAATAGCCACCTACAAAACTAGGACAAATCTTATGTCTTTGAAATCTCTACCCTTTTTTCATGTTTGTTTGAAAATGTTCGGTGCACTGAAATGTCATGCTGCCTTTTGGGAAGGGAGAGAAAAGGGTTGATACCAAAAGCACTGTGGAAATGCACAGCTCAGCATTTGGATTTCTGGGTTACGAATGGTGCTGCCTCCCACTTGGCACAGTGGCCAATGTGGTGGAGGTCACTCTCAGTTAGGAAATGCAGCTGAACTGCAGCGATGGCAAACAGAGCAACACCCCAGTGAGGGAAATGGACCACAAATATCATCTGAGGCTGAAAATAGCTTCCAGGGCTCTGACCAAAACTGGATTATTTCAGTGCTGCTCAAGTTCCCTGACCACATGGAAGCATTAGGAAAGTAAAGCAATGACAAGATGTTCTGAGTGGAGGAATAGTCACCAAGAATCCCAATATAGCACTAAATATGCTTGAAAACAGGTCTGGAGAAATATTTTAGCTTGGGTAGAGTGTTACTGCTAAGATTCACCTCAAGACCTAGACAGTTTTCTACTACAGTGTAAATGGGACTCCTGGATAGTGTTTTAAACACTAGACTCCACTAGGTTCTTGTTCCCATCTGAATGTGGGGGTTATTTTAGAGTAAGAGTTGACTAATTGCTTTTTGAAAGAGTATTGAAAGAAGAGGTTGGAGATGAAAAGAAATAAAGAACTAGAGGCTGAATTGTGCTTGGCTCAAGTGAAACCAAGGACAAATCTTTATACAATCTGCTGAATGAAGCATTTAAGATAGGGAAGCCTGGATCAAGGTTTTAAGTTACTACTGTAAAAAGCATTCGTTTCCTATTTTCTCTTTTATTGTGCCACATATCCTTTGGAAATTGAGACAACCAGTTTGTTTTACGTAGGCTACCAAGACCAATTACTTGTAGTGATTATTAACCTGAACCAAATACAATACACTGTCCAAAAGGTGTCATTGTCTCTGCACATTAATAATACTCTACAAAAATGGCAGTCAGTGGTCCATGTTTTGCATCACTCAGAGATTGTGTACCTCTCAGAAACATGGTGACAGTGTGTAGATGGTTTAAAATCATCTTAAATTAGAATATCATGAATGCCTTTCCAAACTTACTTTTCTTTAGGAGACATCAGAGGTGGAACCTCCAGTACTTACATTTGGTTTGTGGAACAGTAATGTCAAAACTCCCACTCCCCACTGGTGTTCAGGTGCTAGGCAGAATTCATCCAGTCAGCATAGTGTTAGCTCTCTTTTGTTCAGTTTGTGGATGCTTTCTGTGCCTATTTTTAGGTTAATCCATTGTTCCATCCACCCATTTATCCACCCATCCATTTTCTGAATACTTCTCCAGCCAGATGTTTATAAGTCTCAAACTGCTGTACACAGCAGTGTGAATTGTATCCCTGAAGTTTGTCACTCTGTAAATTGTAGAGTTAAGTATATATGGAGTGGTTTCAGCTTTCAGTGTCTGGAAGTATAGGCATGATTTTAAGACTAGGAGGCTGGGCTTAGACTCCTCTGTTGTAAAAAGAAATTGTGTAGAAATATATTTGACCCTCTCTGGCATTTCAGTTGCTATACTATCCCCTCACTGACGTGAGCAAAGCCTTTCTTGGTAGACTTCAATTGAACTTTGGTCCCTTTAATGTTGATAGAATTATTATAGTTAAATGTTTCATTATCAGTAGTAAATTGAAGGACTTATTATTTGCCAAAATCAGTTTCACACCAAAGAAAGGTGTTCTGTTCTGTTGACTAGAAGCTCCCAGGATTTCTATCTAAAAGTCCATAAAATACAGGATTTGGAAATAGCTGCTAAGGCATTAGGTTTAACTGACATTTGCCCTTGAATTTTAGTATAGGACAGGATATCCAGGCCAGCTTGAGGAGGATGAATATTATAAACCTTGCCTCAACCATCTTAGAAGGGAGAACATTTGCCTTTCAGATTAATGCTTGATCATATCAGTGGGCTAAATGTTAGTCATTTCATTCCAAGTAGGTGAGTAGTATCATACATTAATGCAGTTAGCCAGGTGTGGAGTGCAGTGGAACAGGTTAATGGCATTGTCAACTTGAGACAGATCAGAAACAGGCTTTGTTATAGGCAGCAGGATTTCTGAGACATACTCCATTTACTCAAATTTTAAATGTTAATGGTATTTCATTAGAAATAAGCAGCTGAAATTAAACATGTAATAGTTGAGAGAATAGAAATAAACACACAGATACAAGTATTCTTAAATTGTAACATGGTTCCTGAGTCATTATTGTATTCTTTTCCATTAGTCACCAAGAAAAAAAATACAAATACCACTGACAGGTATTTATACTGGTGGATTTATCCATCTGTTTAGGTAGTCATAAAGAAACTCAGTTTCTCTGAGTCTGTGTATATTTATGAATATAAAAATACACATATATATACACGTGTGTGTGTATATTTATATACACATATCTATGTATATATGCATATATGACAAGCATTTATTATGTGACTATTCAGTTAGAGGAATTGCTGTACAAATGAGTAACAATAGCCTGAAATCTTTGTTGTAACCGAGTGGGTTACAATGAGGTGGGTAGAGGATCATATATGCAGTGGTTACTATAGTTACAGTGTGTGTCTCTCTCTGTGTCTCTTTAATGAGGAGCTAATCACTGTTCTCTGACCAAGACATCCACATTTTGCTCGTTTGCCTCTTCACCCACACCACACAGCATTTCTTTCCCAGGAGAAGGCAGAAATACAGCAATGTTAACCCTTTGGAGCAAAAGACTCCATAACCAGCTAATCCCAAACCCTGCTGAGTTTAATAATGGGCAGGAATCTGCCATGGCTTGGCAGTGGAAACCACTACCCATCTCCCCACAGCTAGCAGAAGCCCTAAAGGGTTGTTATGGGATTACATATCTTAGGTTTCTATTTCCACCTGTCAATAAATTGAATATCAGAGATGGGGAAGAAAGAACACAAATTTGCAAGTATTTAATGAACAGCTTGCTACAGCACCCCAAAACTTAGTAGTTCCTAAGATTGAAGAAACCCACAGGTTCTTTATGCACACATAGTAGCTTTTCCCCCCTTTTGAAATTATGTCTTCTGGCAGTAGGAGATGAATTGTGACCCAAATCCAGGAAGGGATTGAAGGGCTTACATCCAACAGTTAGGCTGTTCTGCTTCTCAAAATATCTGCCAGCTGCCTTCAGTACCTCCCTTCCCAGAGCTATTTAGGTCTTTTCTTCAGGCAGAAAGGACAAGACTCAGGGCCATAAAGATAGGGGCCAAATTCCCTTTTAAGGCACAGCTGGGTTTCTTAAACCAAGTCTTATCATGTCAAAATCTCACCTTCTGAGCTGGTAGGTACAAATATCTCAGTACCCTGAGCAACTGCTCTTTTACACAAGGACCAGCAAGGGAAATTTAAGGCTATCAAGTTTCACAGCACATTTTATCTCTCTAATGTGTGGGACACTCCCCCAGGAGGTTGAGGAGTCTGTTACCAAATGCCCTAACTCATGGGTAAGAGTTACCTGAAGAATGATTATTATAATAATCAGCTATTGACCATTTAATATCACCAAGTAAATACAATATTTTTTCTTTTCTCTTTCTATCCTTATGCACTACAAATGACAAACATCAGTAGCATTAGCAGGATTTGAGAGCACGTTTTACTGAGCATAAGTTCAAGCTAAAAAAAAACCAATAGAGAAAAATGTGTGTTAATACCCTAAACACCAGGTACATCTATTACTACAGTAAGCTAAAACATTCAGCATGTTCAGGTTAAATTATAGGCAGAGGTATTAATGTTGAAGAACAAGGGCTCTATTATGCTTCATCATAAATTTTCCTCAGTTCGACTGACAAGCTGAAATTGCCCCTACTTGGTCTTTGCCCCGAGGAAATGAGGTTTAAAGTCACCAAGGATTCACATCTCCGTCTGAATATCTATGTTTGTCTGTATCCCTGTGAGCTCTTCCTCTTTCACCATCATTGCCATTTATCAGATGAATATGACAGAGTTGAATGTGCTGTTGTAAATACCATAAAGATATTAAGAAATCTCTTTAACACCTTATACATTTTCTATCTTTATATCCTAACGTAATACTCTTAATTACACCGGGTTTTTTTCACAGTTTCATGATGATACTGAGTTTTGTTAATATAGGTGGCCAGATAGAGAAGAAAATAGGTGTAAGTGTCAAGGAAAAGACTATGTTGTGATTCCAATCCCTCTGCACAAGGGAATCCAGATACAAGACACAAAAATGGGTTTCATTGGTTTCAACAATGGGCAACATTTTATTGACATTTTAAAAATCAAACTAAATTAAAATAGGTTTATTATTTTTGAGACAGGGAAAATATGGTTATCAGTTTAGCAAAGATTTCTGACTGCTCTTAACAATTCCTTTATTATTTGGAAGAATAAATTTAAATTTAGCATTCTAGTTCTTAGACATAAGAAATGACACCATAAAACCTGACATAAATATGACTCAACTGTCATTGCAGAAAGTCACTGCAGTCTAAAGGGATTTTTACATCCTTTGGGAACAGCATCACAGAACAGTTTCAGGACAGGACACAGACAAAATAGCCTTTCTTTTCTTTCTACTTTCAATCTCCCTGGGTTTTGTTAGAAAACACCACCGGCTCAGTATTATGCATAACTAATATATATATTAATATTTTTGAGAGTAAGCTTAAGGTTAGTCTATTCAATTTGGAGGCTTGCAGTCTAACTGCTGAGAATTTCACCTTGGACAGGGAAGATACATATATTAAAGATAGGAATTGAGGAGACACTACTGCTAGACCCTTTTTAGGGTTTTTCCTAGTATTTTTTCATTTGGTAATGGTCTACTTACAGAACAGTAAGAAGCAAGAAAGTAGATGATGAAAAAGAAACACTGTACAAACAGGAGACAACTAAGGCAACACTTGTCTCTTTGTAGAAATTTTCTCTTAAAATATCATTTTGCCTTGTTAGCTGTTTCATTTTAATAAATCAAGAAAACAGGAAAAAAAGAGTTATTCAGACAAGCATGTGATACGTGCATATTAGCCAAAAAGTGACAGACAGTTGCATAAGCAGAAAAAGAAAAGAACTTTTAAGAAAATTATAGCACCATTAATTCATGAAAAGGTTATTGTCTTTGAACAAGCTCCCCCTTGTTCAAAGGCCCTCACTGATAGCTGCAATTATTTAAAACAATACTAATTATGTTCCATATAAATTGACTCAGATAGTGAACATGTTGATAAAGTAGGTGGCATCATTCTATTGTAGGGTTAGGTGTTCCATACCCGGTAAATTAGAAATACATTTGTTTCTACAGCAAAATCGAAATTGTAGCTGCTATTATACCTGTTTCTCTGAATTTCAAGTATGCAAGAATATGAAATCTAAACTGCAATAAACAGAGTTATCTTGGCTAGAGCTTTCTTATATGTATTTCCTGCATTGGGAAGATGACACTTTGTGAATGCTACTAACAAGGCAGCTAATAAGTTCTCCTCTTAGCTGTAAAATAGTTTATAAGACCAGCACTTGTGTATTTGCATATGAAAGACAAAAATCAACAATTAAAATAATCTCAAAAGATAAATTGTTTTATCAGTGCGATTCTAGATATAATTTGTCATATCACATTAGCTTTTCCTTGTTAGAGAATTATGCAAATCATAACCATTTCTTCCCAACACATCTTTCTGTAAGGCAAATGAATAAATTGTACATTTTAAACACTTCTGCTCTATTTAAAATAGAAAGTGGGTCACTGGGTTTGCAGATAATTTAATTTAATTCTCTATTGTCTTGTATGTCTTGCTATCAAGATGAGCATTAGGTGCTGCTAAATCAAAGAGTTCTGTTTAGTCACAGGGGCCAGCAAACAGGCAATTGCACTGCATGGCAGGCAGTTGGGGACAGCAAAAACTGCTCACACCTCAAACAGCCCCATGGACAGGCTGGCAGAAGAACAAAAATCAGAGCCACATGAAGACCCTTTTTTTATCTGCCTGCCCTGGTGAAAGGACTGTTAGCCCTGCTAATCGCCCTAGCTAAGGTCACCCATTTCAAACACCAGCTATCTTCGTGCTCCTCTGCCAGTGGGTTCATAGTCTGAGCTGTTGAGGAATGGGCTGACCTCCTCCTCTGTGCCTCTCCTACCCACTGAGACAGTGACTTCCACAGTGGGGCAGTAACAAAGCCTGATAGCATCATAGTTAGCTCACAATAAGAACAGTAATTTTTGAAAAATCAGGTTAACTTCCACATCTGCAAATTCTCAATCTGGGCATTTGTGAGGTCTGTGGTAATGATGAATCAAGTTGCAGATCCCCTTTCTCCTCATATGCTTTTTATTCAGCAAACATCTTGTGGGGAAAAATGGGAGAAGATACCACCCTTAAAAACCTCAGAGAGGAGAAATCAACAGGAATTGGTTTTGCTCCAGCTGGGGCCATCCTCATTAAAATCAGGTGAATCTTTTCGCCTTATTCCCATACCCACGGGCCAAGAGGAAAGAACATCCAGCCTCTCAATTGGGCAGTTTATCAGGAAATCATATGACACTGATATATCCAATCTATTCGCAAATCCAAGATCTCAGCAATACCAATGAGGAGCAGAAAATTATCTCTGCAAAGTCCACAGAGAGCAACTTCTTGAAATGAAACGCTCTATATCCAAATTGAAAACAACAAACCAGCTAAAATATGTAGGCAAAAAAATGCTAGTAACAAAAATGTGGAGTGAAAGTGGATTTCACTAGAACATGCCCTCTGGGTATGTTCAGTTCCCTTGTAAACACAAGAGTCAGGTCTCAGGAACTGTAAGGTAAGCAAACCCAGTGAGCTCCTACCAAGGTGATTGTACCACAGAGCAGCAGCTGCATTGCAAGCGGACCCTAGCACAGAAAAAAACATCTGATGATCCTTCTCAATTTACCATCTCCTCACCCAAGATTTCAAACATGGAGAGCAGCTAAAAACTGGGACCCTGACACTGATTTTTACCATTTGAGGTGGACAAGGATAGAAACAGAAAAGTGCTAAAGGAACTCCACTCCTGTAATGTGCTAGGTACTGTTATAAAAATAAGAACAATACTGATTATACAATTGAATATAGCCGTTATTTGCTAAATGAGAAGTTTGAGATAAAGAATTGTTTCCTATTGGGAACTGAAATCCTCCCTAGCACTAATATTTGCTGGAGTATCTATATTTCCTAGAAAATGCTATATCAAGATCACCCAAATTTCATTACATTCCACAGTATTAGGTTAACTTCTCCAAACTCAGGAGAAAGAAAAGAAAAAAAAAAAAAAGGAAAAATAGGGAGAAAGGATTTTG